>VWYI01006467.1:307634-466017 GCA_013399455.1 Anthoscopus minutus | reverse complement strand
GCGGAGGGGGGAGCGGCGGGGGCTGGGGGAGGAACGGCCGGGGCTGGGGGAGGAACGGCCGGGGAGGAGGAAGGAACGGCAGGAGCTGCCGGGGCCGGGGAGGAGGGCAATGGGCTCCTGGGTGTGCGGGGGTTGCGGGTGGCTGCTGGGGGCTGTCAGGGAAGGGCCGCGGGTCCAGCCGCCCCTCTCCCTATCACCCCAGCCAGGAGCGGGCCAAAAGGCCGCAGTTTGCCCGGCCGTGCTGTGGCTCTGCTCCCGCTCCGTCTGAGGGAGCTGGCGTTGGCCAAGGAAGGGTTTTTCCCCAGAGCCGGGCATTTTGGGCACCCGAGGGTGGCTCGCAGCATTCCCACCAGCACCTGTGTCCTGCAGCAGCCACCAGCAGGGACAGCAATGATTTGTGCGGGTGTGAGCCCTGGGAGGGGTTGCTGGGCATCCTGCAATGGGCTGAGACCTCGGCAGGTCGCCATGGAGGAGCAGCATCGCCCCCGGTGCAGTTTGACAGCAGAGTGCTTATGTGCTCCATCAAACGCTTAACTTGTGTTCCCTCCACTTTCCAGACAACCCCGAGGCCTGAAACTGCGGGGCCGCTGCAGGATGCCGAGCTCCGGGCAGCCCTGGAGGTGCTGCACTGCTACGACTTGCACTCCATCGTGGAGGAGTGGTTCATGGAGGTGCTGCAGACTGACCTGCAGGCGAATATCGGCCCCGAGTTCTGGAACTGCATTGGCCAGTATGAGAGCATGGTTGAGGAGCCCCAGTGCGCTGCGCTGCTCCTGGACGCATTCAGTCTGCTCAAGTGCCGCCTGCAGCCCTACCTGAACAGCCTGGAGCTCCTGGAGCAGTGGACCAAAGCAGGCCTTCTCCTGGGGACAGGTGCTCAGACGCTGCAGGAGAAGGTCTACACCATGTTCAAAGCTATCCTCTTCTTCTCCACAACCAAATCCTTCCAGGAGATGATCCAGCAGTTCTACAGCCGCACGTTCAGGATATACATGCGGCAGTGGAAGAAAGGAGAAGATGGAACAAACGAGTGTGAGAGCAGCATGAGTGAGACCGAGCAGGAGAGTGACCCAGAGGAGGGCGGAGGAGAGGGCCAGCTTTGTGCAGGCTGCAGCAGCAAAAGGGAGCAGTGCTGGTGTCCTGAAGCCATGGGGCAGTTCCAGCAGCTCAATGACATTCTGTAGGTATCTCACAGGGTGGAGGCTGGGGGCAGAGCAAGGTGGGCTCTGGATGGGGAGCAGCAGCAGGTTTTTTGGATCCCCGAGAACAGGAGGATCTGTGTGAGGTCAGGCTGTGTCATGGTGGTGGGTAGAGAGCTCGACGTGGACTTTCTGCTTTCAACTGGTGGTCCAAAGGAGAGTTCCTCTCCTTTGATACAAGAATATTCTCATTCTGCTGTGAGGTCTCTGACCACAAAAGAGCCAGCTAGTGCAAGGTGTCCCTGCCCATGTCAGGGGTTTGGATTAGATGATCTTTAAAGTCTCTTCCAACCCAAACCGTTCTCTGATTCTATGAAAACTCTCCTAAATGAACAGGCTTTTGATGGCTATAAGTAATGTTAGTAAGAAAGATGGAACAGCATTTGTGCTGTGTGTTATGTATGTAGTGCATGTGTGTGTGTATGTGGCCTGAGCTGGGCCTGCCTCTCTGGAATGTACAGGGAGGGTGGTGCCTTCAGGTATAAGATTTTCTTGATTTGCTGGTGCCTTTGCTCCCACACGTTCCTGACGGTGTCCCTGTGCCCGCAGCCGCCGGCTGAACTTGCTGGAGAGGGTGAGCGCTGACGCTGTCACCACCATCTTGCACAGGATGATCGAGGAGAGGATGGAGCAGCGCTGCCGTGGCGAGTATGAGCACTCCTTCCTCAGTGAGTTCCAGGAGGTAAGGCAGGTGTGGGGACAGTGAGAGTTCTCCTTGGGAGATGTGCTGCTGTTGTTGGTTTTCAGCAGCTCAGGCTAAAAGCAGATTCCAGCTTAAAACACCTGGTCCAGGGCTACGACTTCCAGCATGCCTGGCAGGAGGGGTGGCTAAAACTCCCCATTTTGGCTGATGCTGGAGGGCAAAGTTTGCTCTGACCTGTGCATGAAGGACTGTCACATTTCACCTCATGATGTCTGTAGTAATGAGGGAATTTCTGTGGTTCCAGTTTACAAACCACAACATCAACAAGTGCCACCTGGCCTGCAGAGGACCCTCCCTCTGTGTAGGTGAGCCCATAATTAGAATTTCTGTGGCTGTTTTCAGTCCTCTTTCAAATTTCCCTGTACAATTGGAAGTGAGGATGAGAGAGGATACTCTGGTATTCATCTCACCAGTGGCCACACAGAGAATCAAAATCTTTCTCTTCAACTGCCCAGTTGCTTTGCTGCTACTTCAACTAAGTTTGTGTTGAGCTGTTTACCCACCATGACTTTAAAATAAAATTCTTCTCCATGTTATGGCTTCTCCAGGACACGGTCCTGAGGTCAGTGATCCTTGTCCATGACCTTGCCTTTGCCTGTGCTGGAGAACCAGGCCTGCAGCCAGGTTCCCATGCAAGCCAGACACCCTGGATCCCTCACTCTTTGCCATGCCAACCATTTTTGTTGCCTGCAAATATCAGGAATCTTTTTGTGTTTACTTCCTTTTGGTTGTTGTGCAACGATTTCTTCACTGCACCTCGTGTGAAATGCTTTTGGGTGACCTGGAGAATGTTTAAAGGATATTTTCAGGGCACCACAGAAAACACAACTGCATTCTGCTTGTCAGATTCCATCTGCTTGCCCTTGCTTCCATCTCATTTGGGCATAGACTATTGAAGCATGTCAGGATTAGGAAGAGATAATTTTAAGGAACAAGAAATAAAAGCAGTAGAAATCTAAAGGTTAAATAGAGAAGTCTGAGGAAACAGCTCACTAAAAATTACAGGTGCTGAGGGCAAAGTCTCTTTGCCAACACAGCAGCAGCTGCCTGGAGTGTTGGGTCACAATCAGGCTGTAACAGGAGCACTCAGGGGGAAGAATGGGTTGGTTTGATAAAAATTCCTTAAAATCGTGTTGCTTTGCATCAGTTATAGTCCTGTCCTTTTATCCTTTAGGGGAATTCTTTATCAGCTTCTCCACAGTTTTGCCCAGGTGTTTGTAGTACTCGGGTTTGTCCTGGCAAAACTTAGGCATTTCTTCAGTTTCCTCAGTTGAGTAGATAATTAAAAATAAACATCAGCAAACCAAACCTTGACATAGCATTTTTGTTTCAGGCTGTCAGAATCTGTAAAAAAAATACTAATATCTAGTAGTAGGACATCTCATAATATATTGGTGCTCAAATACTACCCCAGGAAGTGGCATATATTTGCTAATTGATGAGGGGAAAAAAGCATTTATTTTAAACGTCTGGATATTGTAATTGAGTATGTTTGAAATTTGACAATTAGACATTTCTCACTAAAGCTCAAATATTTGAAAAAATAACCTTTTTATGCTCTCTGTTCAGGTTTTTATTTTATAATTCAGTGATGAGGGTGGTATTTGGATTTCAAATGCCTGAGTTGTGTTGGGAGTCTGTGGCTCCTTGGGATATCTTGTTTGCTTTTCACTGATTTCAGGAACCATAGAAATTTTGGGCCAAGGATGGTGTAATGGGCAATTTGCTCATTTTCTGAGAAAATTCTGGTGTAGTTCTGCAGGTATAGAGTGTCATGAAACTGCAAGAATGGAATAGGCTACAAGTTTTGGAGTAAACCCTGTCCTTTTTGGAGCCCAGCACCTGCACACAGTCCGTGGCTGCCCCTTATCCTCTCACACTCCACTGCACAGCCCATTCCCTGTATCTTTGGTTAAAGCTGCAATTCTTTCAGCTGGGCTTTCCCCAGCTATAACCCAGGCTGGAGCACATTTGAAGAGCAGCTGAGGGTGATGCTGTCCTGGTCCAGCTGCCTCTTTCTGCTGCCTGAGGTGGGTTGGGAAGTGGCTGTGCATCCAGCTGTGTGTTCACATCTGCTTCTCCCTCTCGTTGTGCAGTGGATAGAGAAGGTGATTGGGTGGCTCAGCAGGGTGTTCCTGCAGGATGGCCCCTCAGCACAGTCCTCCCCAGAAGCCAGCAGCACCCTGAAACGCTGGCGCTGCCACGTCCAGAGGTTCTTCTACCGCATCTACGCCAGCATGCGCATCGAGGAGCTCTTCAGCATCATCCGAGGTGCTTCACCCTTGGGCTGGGATTGGGTGGGTGAGAGAGCTCTCTGATGTGCCACACTGCCTCCCCCTGCGTCCCCTCAGAGCCTGGCACTGCTCCTGATCACTGCTTGGTTTGCAGATTTCCCAGAGTCAAAGCCTGCTGTGGAGGACCTAAAGTTCTGCCTGGAGAGGACTAACCAGAGGCAGCAGCTGCTCAGCTCCCTGAAAAGTGCTCTAGAAATGAGACTTCTGCACCCTGGTGGGTTTTACATCCCTGTCTGTGTCCTCACACTGTGAGGAGCCTGGGCACAAGTGGGAATCTGCTTGGAGCTGGTCTGGTTTCCTGTTTGGCAAGTGAAGGGCAGTCATTGTGCCCATCACATGTTGTTCATGTTCCAGTGGGTATGGCAGCAGCAGCTGATGGCATCCCAGCCTGCTTTGGCCTCATTTTTACACTGTGGTCAGGAGCACAAAGTTTAGCTTTGGTCCAGGTGGACAAAGGCTTCTTTGCACTGTCAGGGCTCAGCTCTGAGCCTCTGTGCTCAAAACTGGTTTCTCAGGCACATGGATCTGATCTGCCCCATTGTCTTGGACAGTAGGGCAGCAAGCTCTCCCTCCTCCCACACCACAGATAGAGCAGAAGGCTTCAACCATCCAAACTCCTTCTTTCCAAGCTGTTATTCTGTGCTGCAGGACTCTGACTCCCTCTGCTCCTCTCCTGTAGGAGTCAACACCTCTGACATCATCACTCTGTATATCTCAGCCATCAAGGCTCTGCGGGAGCTGGACCCTTCCATGGTTATCCTGGAGGTTGCCTGTGAGCCCATCAGGAAGTACCTGAGGTAGGAGGTGTGTGGGGCAGTCTGACACATCCCCTTTCCCTCCCCTCCCCTCACGTGCTCCGTTTGCATTGCCTCTGGCAGGACCCGGGAGGACACGGTGCGGCAGATCGTGGCCGGTCTCACGGGGGATGCTGAGGGCTCGGGTGACCTGGCAAATGAGCTCTCCAAAGCTGACCCAGTGACCCTGGAGAACGGCCAGGAGAGTGATGATGACATCTCAGAGCCAGGGGACTGGGTTCCTGACCCAGTCGATGCAGATCCAGGTGAGATGCCGAGCCCAGCACTCCGGGCAGCTGGCTGGTTTCCCCGGTGGGCTGTAGCCTTGAGCAGCTGGTCAGCTGGGCTGGGGCAGGTCCCTGTTAATCTCACACTGGTGTCTGCTGGATTCCACCAGGGAAATCGAGCTCCAAGCGTCGCTCCTCAGACATCATCAGCCTCCTGGTGAGCATCTACGGCAGCAAGGACCTGTTCATCAACGAGTACCGCACGCTGCTGGCTGACCGACTGCTGCACCAGTTCAACTACAGTGCTGAGAGGTGAGGCCCCAGTGCCCACACCCAGGCCTTCCCTGGCAAAATCACCTGAGTTTTCTTATACCTGCTGTCTGAAGGGTAGAACCTTCAGACTCAGTCCTGTCAGCAGCTGTTTGTGGAGCCAGGAGTGCCTTTGGCTATTTCCATTGCAGCTTTGAGTTTGCCTCCAGAACTCCATGCTCAGTCCTGCCCTTGGCTGATTGAGCAGTGTGTAGGAATTTGGAGGCACTGACACGCTCTTAGCTCCATCCCACCCCATATATTGTGATGGCCCCCCAGATGGAAGGGATGCGAGATGTGTGTTTCTGAAACACAGAAAGTTCCACCTGAACATGAGGAATTCCTTCTTTGCTGTGAGGTGAGGTGACTGAGTTGTGGAACAGGAGCCATGAGAGGCTATGAAGTCTTCCCTGGAGATATTCCAAACCCATCTGGTTACAACCCTAAGTGACCACTCCAGGGGGCCCTGCTTGAGCAGGGAGCTGGAACTGGATGAGCTCCAGTGATACCTTCCAGCCTGAACCATTCTGGGATTCTGTCTTCAAAAAGCTGTTGGCCTAGAGGAGGTGGCTGTTCCTCACTTGGATACTGGGGGCCATCCTGGGCAGATGTGCACTGGGCCTCCCAAATTTTCTCTAAACCAGGACACAAGGCTTCCTAGGAAGAGCACCCTTCTGCCAGGGACTTCCTTTTTTTGGCTGTATGGTGAGGGGTGGAGGCCAAGCCAGGTTTGTCCATCTGAGAGCCCCATGCCTGACCTGCTGTGTCTTTTTCCAGGGAAATCCGTAATGTGGAGCTGTTGAAGCTGAGGTTTGGTGAAGCTCAGATGCACTACTGTGAAGTCATGTTAAAAGTAACTCCTTTTACTTTTTTTTAATTCAAGTCCTGGGTGTTTGAGCCCATTGGGGAAGGGGAGAGATTTGAGGAGTGACCTAAAAAGACTTTTAGGAAAGTGGGGGTTCCAGAACGCCAGTGAGGGGCTGATTTGTGGCAGGCAGAAGTGCATTTAAATCATGTCTGTTTTTAAGCCCTGTGGGTTGGATTATCAGCTCTGGGGAATGGTTGCTCTGGTGCTGCTGTCTCTCCTGCCCTTCCTGCAGTAGCCTGGCATTGAAGAGCTGGGCTCATCCAGCTCCTCTGGGGTTGGGACTCTGGAGTTTGATTCTTTTGGAGCACTCTAGGAAGAACACAGGTGTAGACAGCCCCCAGTGAAGGCAGTGTTGAGTTGTAACCCCTTCCTCTAACATCCCACAGATTTTTCTGACTGGTTTCTGAGTAGTTTTTCTGAGTATATAGCAGACTTCAAAGCAGACACACATGATGACATCCTTTCTAGTGTCCTCATCATCACTGGGAGAAAACACTGTTCACCTTGTTGAAGCCTCTCCTTCACTGATGGTTAGCACTGCCTCTGAAGGGAAGGAGCCTCCTGAGCCCCCTGTGCCTGTTGCAGGACATGGCTGACTCGCGGCGCATTAACGCCAACATTCGGGATGAGGAGGAGAAGCTCCCTGAGGAGGAGAGGCCTCCCTTCAGCCTCGTGGCTGTTATCCTGTCCAGTGAGTTCTGGCCACCACTCAAAGAGGAGAAGCTGGAGCTTCCAGAGCAGGTCAAGGAAGCCATGGAAGCGTATTCCAAGAAGTATGAGAAATTAAAGGTGAGCCCACCTTAACCCTCCTTAGGAAAGGAGGTCCCCTTTAGCTGCTGGTTGGCCCACACTGTTACAGTGGAGTTTGCAACTTAGTGGTTCCTGCTGGGAGATCTGCTGTGAGCAGCTGCTTCCCCCTTTTCCCAGGCCATGAGGACCCTGAACTGGAAGTACCACCTGGGGCTGGTGAGCCTGGATGTGGAGCTGGCTGATCGCACGCTCTCCCTGTCCGTGTCTCCTGTGCACGCCGCCATCATCCTGCACTTCCAGACCAAGAGTTAGTGCTGGGGAACCCCTCTCTGTGCTTCCATGGTTGGGAAAGCCACGTTTCTCATGCAGCTGGAGGCTCTGAGAGCTCTGGCAAGAGGACCAAGACCTGGTGCATGGGTTTGGATCTCCCACAGGGTCTTCAGCACCCAGCAGGGCCACAGCCCTGCACTCCTCTGCTTGTCCCTGGCAGTGCCTCCCCTGCCTTACCCAGCTTCCTTCCAAATCCTGGCAGGCTCGGGTGTGGGAAGTGTCCTGTTCCCCATCTCCTGTCTGATCTCCATGGTCTCTGCAGGCACCTGGACGCTGACAGAGCTGAGTGAAGTGCTCAAGGTGCCTGTGACGTCGCTGAAGAGGAAGATGACGCTGTGGCTGCAGCAGGGAGTCCTGCGGGAAGAGCCCGAGGGCACCTTCACTGTCATTGAGGAGGAGCAGAAGGACCAGGTGGAGAAGGTTGTTCTGATTGACAGTGACGAGGAGGGGGACTCTGCCATGGCCTCACAGGCTGACCAGAAGGAGGAGGAGCTGCAGGTATCTGTCCCTGTAGTGATGCAAACATCCTGTATGTTGGGTTTGGGGAATCTGACCAAGATCACAGATTCAGTTTGCACTATGGATTCACATTTTCCACTGCGAGTGGCTGAGTCCAGCACAAACATTTGGGCTTTGAAGGGAGTATCTTGTGGTTAATCTTTTGATGCTGGGTCACAGCCTTTCCTCCAGACAAGTGCCTAACTGCTGAGTCAGGGAACCATTTGGAAATCTCCAAATTGCTTTTTTTCAGTTTAAAAAAAGAAAAAAAGTCTGAGACATGATTTCATATTTGAAAATAGTCATAACTTGTTTGGATGCACCCAAGCAACACTTTTTGGCGCTTCTGACAGCCCAAAAGACTTACCCAGTAGTAACAGCTGGATCTCTGCCTTCTCTCTGTTGTGGTTCCTGGACATTTCCAGTGCCTTTCCTGCCTGTGAGTCACACTGTGTGTGTGTGTTGTGCAACGCAGCATTGTCATACCGGTGTTCATCCACAGAGGGTCATGTGTGTGCAGCAGGTCAGATCCCACTGTCTAGCTCTGTGTCCCGGCACTTTGCTGCTGTTCTTGGGTATGCCCTGTTTAAAGACCCCACGTTCATGGCTGAGAGCAGAACTTACTGCCAGGCTGCATCCCTGCCTTGTTTTTGGGGTATTTGCTTTATGCTGTAGTGTCAGTCGTTCACTGTGGCCTGTGTCCCTCTGCAGCTGTTCTGGACATACATCCAGGCCATGCTGACCAACCTGGAGAGCCTGTCCCTGGAGAGGATTCACAGCATGCTCAAGATGTTTGTGATGACTGGCCCCGTGGTTACTGAGATCGATATCCAGGAGCTGCAGGCATTCCTCCAGAAGAAGGTCCGGGACCAGCAGCTCATCTACTCAGGGGGGGTCTATCGCCTGCCCAAGAACTGCAACTAACCTGGCAGTGTCCCTGCTCCCCTGGGCACTCCTGCCTGTGCCTGAGCTCTGCTCCAGAGTGCCACCAGCTCTCAGTGTCCTGCTGGGAGGTTCTCTGCCCTGGGGATTTGCTGTACCCCCTTCCCCAAAGCTGCCACTTTCCACATGGAGGCAGCTCAGCAGCAGCCTGGACACCCCACAACGTCTGGCTCTGCTTCCCACATTCCTTCCTCCCCTATATGAGTGCCTGGGCCCACATCCCTGGTTAATAAATAACAGTAGGCTCCTTTTTCCAACAGTGCCAGCTATTTTCTCTCCTCTTGGCACCTCCCCTCGCTGGAAGGGCAGGCAGGAAACTCCCCGGTCTGCCAGGCACCGTCCCCCTTTCCTTGGGTCTCCATGTGCAGCCCCAGAAGGTTTTGGGAGGGGGCTGTTGACTCCAGCTGCTGTCTGGGGCTCTGTGTGTGGCTAAAGCAGTGTCTTGCAGTTGGATGTGATGACTGAGACCCTGGCAAAAAATAAGGCTTTGTGCTGTCTCTGACAGGGAGGGAGCAACTCCAGGGTGCCCTTGTTTGGGACTCTTAAATTGAGTGGAGTAATTTTACTGTGGGATGAAGAATGCTTTAGGTGGCTGAGATGTAGCAGTTCTTCAGAGCAAGCTGGTTAGTCCTGGAGAAGATCCCAGTGGATTATCCAGGCCCTGGTGGGATTGCTTTGCCCTGGCACAGGTCCCAGCACCACGGGGCTGTCCTTGGGGACAGTGTCCTGGGGAGCTTTAGAGCTGTTGGCACCACACAAGGAAATTGGGTGGGATAATCCCAGAGCTCCTGGTTAAACACTGTGCCCCCCACCCAGCTATGGAGCACTTTCAGGATTTTATCTCATCCGCACTCCATGGTGCTCAAGCCCCTCTGTCCTGCTTTCCACATGGGTTTTGCTCATCAGGAGGAATATGCTGGGAAAATCTGGATTTTACTAAAAATATGTTTTCTGTGAAGCAACCAATGAGTTTCCACAGCCCAAGGAGTTGTTCTCTTTTTCTGGATCTTCAGTCCCAGCCTGTGAGTGCTGTGGCAGCTTGAATTGAGATTTAACAGAGCCACAGGTAAGACATGGGAGCAGCTGTGAGTGTGGCCTTCCATCCAGGTGTGTGAGAGACCTGTGAAACATGAAGCCTATTTACAGGGGGCAACAGCCCCTATTTAACACTGAACCTTGTTTTTCCGTGCCCAAAGCCCATGAATCCCTGTGGCATCCCTCCTGCAGCTGCAGGCAGCAGGGTGCAGCAGTTCTCTCCCCCTTGGGCACGTTGGTGTTTTCCTCTGTGGATAAAGCACAATTTCTTAATTCCCCTGGGGCACTTTGCTCCAGGTTGGCCGGAGTGTGGCACTGGGAGCCTGGTGCATCTTGTTCAAAGGTTTCTTGTGCTGAAGAGGATCTGGTGAAAACTGAATAAACCTCAATGATTACTTCAGGTAAAACCAAAAAAAACCCCAAAGGGCAGCAAATTCACAATGGCATCAGCAGGGAAAGGATGGATATCCATGCCTGAGTGCCCAGGGAAGCTTTCCCTTTCTTCCTGTCTCCTGTCACCTCTCTCTACTTTTTTCTTTTTTCTGTATTATGTTTCATTTTTTTCTATCATGAACACTGAGCACATGGAAGGATGTGGAAGGGCTGGCAGTGGGGGTCAGTGGGGTCAGTGCCTGCCAGCCCAGGGTGTGCCAGCCCTGTCCCACTGAGTGTCCCAGGGAGTGTCCAGTTGCTCTGTGGCTGTGACAGCGAAGCAAAAGGCTCCTTTTGATGTGGGGAGATCAAAGCAGCTGCTGGTTTGGAGCAGAGCTGGCAGCAAGGCTGTCCCCACTCACCACAGAGCCACTGCTGGGACATGGCCCAGGGTGACTCAGAGCCTTGGCTGCATCTGCTTTGCTTATGGATGCAAAACTATTGATTTATTTGCTTGTTGTGCAGGTGGATTCATTGCTCTGTGGTGCTTCCTCACCCCCAGTGCAGGGGCTGTGGGGCAGTGGGTGTGTCCTGTACCCCATTCCAGCAGCACTCACAGACTCTGGGATGAAGTGAAATGAGATGAGATGAGATGAGATGAGATGAAATGAGATGAAATTAAATGAGATGAGATGAGGGGCACTCCCAGCCCTTCCCAAAGCCATGGCTGTGCCCTGGAAGGGCAGGGGATGAGCATCATTCCCATCCTGACTTTTCCCAGGTCCCTCATGCTGCCCCAAGGGCTGGACCCATGGGGTGTGATGAGTTTGTCCATCCTGAGCCAGAGGATGAGCAATGCCACCACTGAGGGGACCTGAGGTCACCTCTGCCCATGGGAGGTGGCAGTGTGGTGGAGCCAGAGCCACCAGCTGAGCTGTGGTGTGGTTGTTTCAAAGTGTTACAACAGGAAAAATTCTGGTTTAATGACTGCTTCAGCCTTCATGGAATATAAAAGTCTTAAAGTTAATTGAAACAAGCTGGAAATGTGATTTTTTTCAGAGGAACAGAGGAAGCTGGGGGGGTGGAAATACAGGGTTTTGTGCTGTTCCCTCTGCCACTTGCTGTGCAGCCCTGTTGCTTCAGGCTGGGGCTGTGTTTGCTGGCCAGGGCTGTTGCTTTTGCAAATCACTCCCACTCCAGAGGAAAGACAGAAAGAAAGAAAGAAAGAGAAATGTATTTATAGCTCAGAAATGCACATAGAATCACAGATTCACAGGATGGCCTGGGTTGGGAAGCACCCTAAATCCCATCTCATTCCATCCCCTTCCGTGGGCAGGGAACCTTCCATGGTGTTTCAAGCCCTGTCCAGGCTGGCCTTGGATGCTTCTTTATTCCTTGGATGCTTGGGAATGGCTTCCAGTTCTCTGAAGGTATTTTACAGAGCCCTTGGTGGATGACACAGACCCTGCTGTTGACCTTGAGAAGGTGCTACAGTGATTTTCTGTCTCCACTTGTGACACGGGGTGCTATCAGTGGCCCTGGGGGACACTGGTGGTGGGACCCTTGGTGACAGGAGGAATGCTGCAGGCCCTAGCTGCTCCCCAGATTTTCCATTTTATTTCCCAAATTTTCCATTTTTTGTTCCCAGATGTACCCCTTCTGTTTTCCAAAGCAGTGGGAGCTGGTCCCTGCCCTCTCCCACTGCCTGGTGCCTCACAGCAAGGCCATGGCCTTCCCCCTTTGGCCCCACAAATGAGGGGCTGAACCTGCCAAACCCATTTTTCTTAGCTTTTACCTCTTTTTTTACTGTTTTTGCGAAGCAGGGATGGAGCTCAGCTGGAAGAGAAAGATGCAGCAGATTCAACTTGGGTTTCAGGACTGTTCATCTGACCCTGCACCCCTTGAATGGCTTGAAAACAAGAAATGAGATAAAAATGCTCTGGCACAGAGCACTCCTCTCATTTACCTTGGTCTATTTATAGACTGTTTGGAAGGGTCATGATAACCCAGGCAGGATGTGGTGTCCCTGTGGGGGACATTCCCCAGCCCAGGGATAAACTGTTTGGGTTGTTTAGGATGTGTTAAATCTGCTCACAGAGGCTGGAAATTCTTGCTAAGAATGAGATTGGGAAGAGTAAGGGGACTGGCCTGATGGCCTCAAGAATGCATCCAGGGAATTTACACTGGATTTGGGATTCTGATGGTTCAGGAGGAGCCTGGGAATCAGCAGTAGCAACTCAGGGCAGATCAACACAAGGTGGGTGATGTAAAAGGGAAAAAATCCACCCACCAGCCCAGTCCAGAGCTGATGTGGCCGTGGAGCTGGGGGGTCACACTGCAAAAGGGCAAATCCATGCTTGGAAAAAAGATCTTTGGGTCTGGGAATGACCCTCCAGGGCTGGATTCTGCACCCCTGCCAGGGGCTGCTGACCCCCGTGTGTGGGTCCTGCCCACCATGGATCAAACTATTTTATGATCTTTTATTCTTCCCTGTCTGGGGCTGCGGGAGGGGCTGGCTCCAAGGTCAGGGCCCTTGGGGATCCTCAGGGGTTTCTGTGTCCCAACCCTGGCCCCATTTCCCCTTCTCCACTTGCAGCCTCTCACTTTTATTATCAGGGCTCCCTGCCCGCTCCAGACTTTACAGCCATATTTCTGATCTCTGCATCCATTTTCCTGCTGGCTCCAAGCCCATGACCTCTTCAGCTGCTTTTAATTTCTTTTTTTACTGGTTTTCTTCCTTGCAGACTTTCTCTGGGCAAGGTGAGTGCTGCAGGTGTGGTACACTCCATCCTGGAGCTGCTGAGTCTCACTGGACCCATTCTGAGCTCTGAGCAATCCCCCAGCTTCCCAAAGGGACCCTGAGTGCTTCATTCACCTAATTCTGATTTCCTGGGGTGCACGGGGGGGATTTGCCCATGTCTGGGATGCAGCTGCTCCTCCTCAGCCCTAGAAATATTCTGGCTAAGCAGGCAAAGTGCAAAAACTTGAAGGAAAACCCTAAAATTGTAGCATCAGTTGGTGCCACCCGAGCTCCTGCGGTGCCTCCCGGTCGGTACCGAGCCCAGGGATGCCCAAAGCAGTGGGTATCAGTCAGAGCCTTGTGGCAAAATCTCGGCTCTGGGCACCGTCCCCCTCTCCCTGGGACATTCTCTCCTTCTCTCTGTGTGGGAGAGGCTGTGTTTGTGCAGGATTTGCATCCGTGGCTGCAGGAAGGGCTGTGGCACCTCTCGTCCCCATCCTGGCCCCGCAGCCGCTTCCTCCCCGCGGGGCCCAGGCGGGGGGGCCGCCCTTGGCACCCGCAGGGACACGGGGGACAGCGCCGGTGGCCTCAAGGCCCTGGGGGACAGGGCTGGTGGCCTCAAATTCCTGGGGGACAGCGCCGGTGGCCTCAAGGCCCTGGGGGACAGGGCTGGTGGCCTCAAATTCCTGGGGGACAGCGCTGGTGGCCTCAAGGCCACCTTGAGGTGACCCCAATTTGCTCCACGTCTCCCCCCATGCACTGCCCTGATGCCCCCATGTGCCCCCCAAGGCACAGCTCCCCCATGTCCACAGCTCACACATCCCTCACCTGCAGGCAGCCCCCCATGGCACTGCCCATGCAGCCCCCACCCCATGGCAGTGCCCCCCACCACAAACAACCCCCCCAAGAAAACATTACCCGTGTGCCTGCATGTCCCCCCGGTGTGTCCCCTCCCCGCAGGACACAACAGCTTGTGGCCTCCAGTTTGGGGTGCTGAAGGTCCCCAAAGCCCAAGGGGAGGGCGACAGAGCCCCCACACCAGGGCCAGGAGCAGCTCAAGGGGATGTTTGAGCCAGGAGCCCAAGCAGGTTTTCCATCATCCTGTCCTCCTTGTCCCCACATGGGACAGACACCTCCTGGTGCCATCCATGCCCCTGCCCTCCCCTGGTCCTCCCCAGCATTTTTTGACGGCCACTCCAGACCCAACCTGTGATTTTGGAGTTGGCAGCAACAGCAGGACAATGTCCCCAGCCCTGCATCACCTTGTCACCTGTATGGCCGCTCCATGGCTGGCAGTGGCCAAGCTGCCCCTCCAGACCCTCATGCCCCTGTGCCACCCAGCTCCACCAGCACCACGGGGCCCCAGGCAGGTCAGTCCCACGTCCCCACTTGTCACCCTCTGCTCCAGCAGAGCTCCCTGTCTCCAGCTCAGGAGGGGTTTAGAACCCTCCTTTCCAGGGCAGGCTGTGCATCTTCCACCCTCCCTGGGCTTCCTGCTGTGCTCTGGGTCTGTCTTCTGTTCCCCCATTACCCTCAGCAACCCATGGAGTGCTGAAATGGCTCAAACTCCTTCCCAGGTGGAGCAGAACAGTTTTTGTTGGGCTGTTGAGGTTCACTGGCAGCCCTTGAGGGCGGTGGCAGCTTCTTGCTTCTCTAAGCTCTTTCAGAGCTTTGAGGAGCACTGTGTTTTGGGTGTTTTTTAATGGTTACCAACCACTCTGTTTGGGGAAAGCTCTTCCTTCTCAAAAATCTGAATTAGCCAGAAGAGCATCTCTCTTCATGGGAGCACCCAAAACACCCACCAAGTTCCTCTTAATGGGATCTCTGCTTTGGGTCAGCCCTGCTCGGCTTCCTGACCCCGAGGGCAGCTCCCAGCTGCTGAGTGTCAGCTCCAGCTGGGCCCCTGTGCCTTCCTGACACAGAAACCCCCACATTTGCAAGGATTTGTTAGGCAAATCCCACTGGCCACAGCAGAGGCACATGCAGCTGCCTGGCACTGGAGATTTTGTGGGTCCAGGCTGGGGAGATTTGCTCAGAGAATCCCCTCCCCTGGAGTGGGAGAGAAGAGTGTGCATCACAGCCAGGGTAAAATCTGCACAGTGATGCACCAAAACCCCTCATATTCGGGGGGTTTTCTACCTTGATTTTGGTCCCGTGCAGCTGGGCTCACAGGGTGCAGGTTCCAGCTGAGGGCTATGAGTATAAAGGAGCTTGAAATACCAGCAAAAGCTCACTTTGGGCTTCTCTGGCTTTACTAAATGGGCTTATTTTGGGGGAAAAGCCTTGGCCAGGTTGTGGGAGTGCACGTGAGAGGTGGCACCTGCCAGGGCATTCATCAGGGCTGAAGGAGGAGCCGCCGTGATGAACTTTTGCATGGCTGGGTGAGGAAAATCCCCTCTGCTTCCTGCTCTGAAGGGATGAAGCGGCTTTCCCCGGGGAGTTTTTGTGTCCACACCAGAACTTGGTCCCACGGGCGCCGTGCAGCCTTGGTCCCGGCTGTCCCCACGTCCCCATGTCCCCGTTGCTGCTTGGACACAGCAGCCAAGAGCCTCGGGAGGGCCGGGGCCAGCAGAGCAGGAGCGGCTGCAGTCACGACCTGCCCTACTCTGGACTTGCTGTTTTTTTCCAGACTCATTATATTTTATGGACTCACTCCTTGCCCCCAGACTGACTCGATTTTCTCGCTGTGTCTCTTGTTGGCAAGGGGAAGCACCCAAGCAGCGCGTCAGTCCCGATTAACCCGTCCTGGCAGCGTCACCGCTTTGACCTCCGGGGTTCCGGGCTAATGACTAAGACGGACACCCCGCAGGGTGGGGATGTTTTGCCCGGGCTCTCGGGGCTGGCCGGGTGATGAGCTCAGCCCGCGGCCCCGTCCCGGCCGTGTTTGCTCGCACGGTGCGGCCGTGACGGCAGCGGCCGGGGAGGGCTCTGGGCAGGAGGGGGACACGGAACCGGCCACCAGCGGCCATCCCACGGCCCCGGGAGAAGGAAGTGCCGCCCAGGGACACTCCTCCTCACCATTTCCTCTCCGGGGCTGCTTTCTGTACGGATGAGAGCGGCCGCAGAGGAGCTGCCGGCCCGTCCGAGCCCGGAGGCTGCGCTCGGCGGGCGGAGGGAAGCGGCGCTGACCGGGGACACCGCGGGTAACTGCGCTGGCATCGGCTCCCCCGGTCCTGCTCCCCACCCCTCGGGGGTCACCAGGGCACCCCAGGGCTACTGCCAGCTCCATCTCTGCCACCGCCTCCTTCTCGTCCCCAGTCGCTCCTTTCCACAAAAAGCCGCCTCTGTTTTTCAGGGATGCTCCAGGCTCTTCCCCTCCGCTTGCTGTCCTTCCCTTCGGACTTGGTTTTGGGGCCTGGCAAAACTTGGGGCTGGGCTGGTGGGGTTTGGTGGCTGTCACCGCTGTCACCTGCGCCGGGTGTTCGGGGAGGGTGGGCGGCTGCACCTGCCGAGCTCCGGCCGGGAATCAAACCGCGTTCCTCAGCTGCTTCCCAAACGGAGCCCCCGAGCAGCTGCAGCTCGGGGTGCCGGGGCCGTGCTGGCCTCTGCCGACATTCCGAGTTTCTCCTCCCAGCCGCTGACCCCTTTATCTGCAGCTCCCACAGCAAGGGGCTGCTTGGTGCCGCCTTCCCCGTGGAAATGCTCCCTTTTGGACGGAGGGTTTGGCTCCAGCTGGGGGTGGGGGAATATCAATCTTTAGAATTTCCCAGCTGTTCCCTTTTCCCACTAGCTTTGCTCATCCAGAGAGGCTGAGTTTGGGGTGCAGCCTCCCCAGCGGGGCATTCTTTAACAAAGACCACGGTTCTCCGCTGGCCTCTCCCGGCACCAGCGGCTTTTGCCGCCTGCCTGGGGGCTGTCCCCATCCTGCTCCCCTCTCCCAGGCTGCCTCCAGCTGCCCACACAGGCTCCTCTGTTGTGGAAACGTTGTTTTGGAGCAGCAGGGTGCACGAATGCAAACACTGCAAGAGCTATAGCGGGAAAGCTGGAGGCTTCCCAGGAGTGTTTCCAAGTGCAAGTTTTGCTTTGGTGTCCAGGCTCGGCACAGAACAGCAATCAGCAGAGTTTACACGAGCACTGGGATGCTCAGGCCAAATTCCCTGGTTCTCTTTCCCGTTGTTTTCACCAAATGTTAAATGAAGCTGCTGGAAGTGCATCATTGCAGGCTGGCACAGCCTCCTGCCCAGCCCTGGCCTGACACTGAGTGTGCAGGGGCTGCTCTTAGAAACTTCCAGTCCTATGTAAAAACCAGCAGGTATTAGGGACTGAGTCATGGCTTTAACAGGATCGTTATATCCATGACTGCACAGATTCCTTGCTCAGGATGGGGTTTTGTCCTTCCACCCTGCCTTGCTCAGCTCATCTGGAGGGTTGGGCATCCCACACTGGTGGGATGGGTGTGCTGGTGGGCTTTTGGGAAAGAGGTTCTTGAACATCTCCCAGCTGGTGAGCGTTCAGTCCTCACCATTCCCCATGGACTTTGTAGGAGCCTTGGGCTCTCTGCATGGACGTGGCAGTGGGAGAGCAGGCTCTGGGCTGTGACAAATCACTTCATGTCTCAGCTGCAGCAGCACCTGGCTGTGGCCTGGCAGCGTCCATGGGGAGTGCTTGGGGTGTCCTGAGTTTCCCTGCCAGGAGCAGCCTCCCAGGCCTTGAAGGCAGCCTGTGGAAAAGAGAGAGAGAGAGAGAATTTTTAGCAGATCCTGTTATGACAGGACAAGAGGTGATGGTTTTAAACTAGAAGAGAGCAGCTTTAGAGTAGATATAAGGAGATTTCTTAGAATGAGGGTGGTGAGGCCCTGGCATGGGTTGCTCAGAGTGGCTGCCCCATCCCTGGAAACATTCCAGACCAGGTTGGTTAGGGCTTGGAGCAACCTGGGCTAGTGGAAGGTGTCCCTGCCTGTGGCAGGGGTTTGGAACAAGATGGTTTTTGAAGGTTCCATCCAGCCATAACTATTCCGTGATTTCTGTGATCCTTCTGTTCTCCAGAACTTTACCTGTAAATTTCCATAGCCTCTCCCCTGGCCTTTAACCAACCCCCTCTTCAGCTGCAAGGTCTTGGGGCTGAGAAGGTTTCACCCTGTGTTTGTGGGGAGGTTTGTCAGTGCCTGGAGGATTTTCTCGTGCCTGGCTGGGCTCTGTGGTGTCCTTGGTCTGTGCTGGTCTGAGTGGCTGCTCCCCAGTGCCTTTGGGAACAGTTGTTCCTTTGGGCACCATGTGAGTGAGGGGATGCAGCATGGAGAGGAGCACAATGTGGTGTCACTGGTGTGACTCCAGGCTGGTGGGGGGACAGCCCAGGGCTCCCAGTGCCATCCTTTGGGTGGCATTGCAGTGATGGTGGCATCCAGCCCTCCTTCCTGGTGCCACCTCAGGGCATCCTTGTCAGATCCTGTCTGGCTGGTTTTGCCTTTGCACACCAAACCCTGCACAGGGTCAGGAATTAGGTCAGCAATTAGCACTCCGGGTTAATTGCTGCACAGCAGTGGCAGGTCCAGCCACGTCGACTGAGCTCAGTGGCTGCCCTCACATGGTCCCGAAATCAACTTGTGCACGGAGTGGGAGAGAAGCTTTGCATTTCAGAGTAGCCAGGAGGGGTGTGGGGTGAAGCAAGGAGGCAGAGGGGGCATTTCCCAGTGCCTGTGGCTCCTGCACAGCTCCCGGGCTGCCCTCGGGCTCGGTGGGTGACGGAGGCCGCTTTGCGCAGGGGAAGTGAAGCCTTGTCCAGAGCGTGACTTTGGGCAGGTTGGTGGCTTCCTGCTGAACTGGAGCGAGTTAATAACAAACTTCCAGACCTCCTTGTTCTCTCCAGACTCGTGGTGCTTTTGGCAAGGTGTTGATTTTTTAAGGATGGCTGATGAAAGTGGCTTTTCCTCACGCTGCCCGTGCTGGCTCCCTGCTCTGGGGCTGGTAGTGTCAGAGCAGCAAACTGTCCCTTGTGTCAGCGCTGCTGCAGCCCAGGGGTGTCACAAAAATGCCCTCCCACCATGACACAGCTTCTGCCACCTCCAGCCTTGTGCCAGGCAGGGCCAGGGCAGCACATGGTGGTCATGGGGCTGCATTCAACCCTGCAGAGCTGTGTTCTCCCAAGGGCTTCCCTGCTGGCTCTGTGCCTCTTGGCACATCCTTCTGGCCTCTCCTCCTTGTTTGCCAGCTGAGGTTTGTCATTCGTGGTTATCCCAGGATGACCACGTCCCTGAGCTCTCCCGTGCAGCTCCAGATTTTCACCTGGCAGCCCCTGAGTGCCTCCCGCATGTCCAGGGGTGTGTGTGGGCACATGGGGCAGGGAAGGACCCTGGGGCTGGCAGGGTTGGGGTTCTGTGGGGCTGCCCTGCTCCTCTCCTCACAGCCCTGTGCTGCTGGCAGGCTCAGGCACAGCCTTGCTGGTTCTCTGCAGCCCCTCTGAGCCTTCCCATGCAGGGGCAGCTCTCGTCTGAGCTCCCTGCCAGGCACATCCACCAGCACAGCCAGGAGCATCCTCCCCCAGGAGATGCCACCACAGCCGGGATGGCAACTGCAGAGTTACTCCCACACCCTGATAAGTGCCCGTGGGTGGACGAGTGACTTCCCACAGGGTGTGTACGTGCCTGTGTGCATGTGCTGGCACGGAGGTGGTGCTTTGTGTCTTCCTTAAATGTGGCAGGTGCAGGGAAAGAGGACTGGGCAGCTGTGGTTCAGAGCATGGGTCAGTCTGTCCTGCCTCCTTTTCCCAGCAGGGCCTCTGGCTTTGGCCCCAGCCAGCTCTGACCTTCCCTTCTGCGTCTGAAGGCAGCGTTGGGTTTGTGTTATAACATCAACTTGAATTAATTGACACTGAATTTTAGCTGTAGTTTTGTACGTCTGTCCCATCTTCTAGAAAGTCAGCTTAGGTCTCAAAGTCTCTGCCGCCTTGCCATTGCAGATTGCTGCAGGTTTCTGCCCATTGGAAAGGGGGTATCTCTCTAATTCCACTGTTATTGGTCTCTCCCTGATGCTAGGAAGGTTGATTTTGCATCATTTCTTTTCTTTTTAGGAAGAAGATGATGTGAATGGGCTGTAAGAACCAGACAAGATGGAGGAAGAACTGCCCTGCTCTGAGGTGGATGGAAAAAGTGTCCTCAGGGATCTGGGGGTGGAGAACAATCCCAAAGGAGACACATCTGGAGCAGAGAAGGATGCAGGAGAGGTGCCCTGTGCTGAGAGTAGCACAAAAGAAGCAGCTCCTTGTGACCCAGGAATTGTCTTTGCTGAGGGCGAAGCGGAAGGAGAAACGCTGGGCAGTGGCAGAGATGGGGAAGGGGAGAGCCCCAGCCCTGGCAGTGACAGGGAGGGGGAAATTCCTGACACTGGCAGTGACAGGGAAGGGGAAATGCTCTGTGATGCAAAAGAAGAGGCGTCTTGCTCTGAGAGTGACGCAGAGGAAGTACCAGATGCTGTAATCCCTGCTGCTCCCAAGAAAATAACTTCTATTTCCTCTCCCCTACGGGCCGTCGTCTGCCTGCGCCGGCGCTACCAGAGGCTGAAGAAAAGCCGCCTGCATTTGGAGCTCCCTCGGGAAAAGCCTGCAGAGTTTGTCCATACCAGGCTGCACCAAAGGCAGCTGTCCCTGAACAGAACTTCCCTGTACAGCCCTTCCATGTCCTTCTTTAACCAGGCTGGCTTTGAGAGCTCCCAGTACTTCACCTTTGACACATCTGTGGAACATTACTCTGTGAAAAAGTGCAGGCGGAAAAAGAGCCGGAGGAAATCCAGGATGGTCCTGTACCCAGATAAAACAAAGAAATACCTCCCAGCAGAGGAGAAAAGCAAGGCAAAGCGCTGCCTCCTCTTGCTCATTGCCATTATCTTCTTCCAGATTCTCAATGCAATAGAGAACCTGGATGATAACCTCCAAAAATACGACCTGGATGGTTTGGAGAAAACCATGCACCGGGAAGTATTTGGGCAGAAGGTTGCTGTGGAAAGTATTGTGGAATTACTGAAAGACTACCTGGCTACCCACATCCACAACAAGCCTCTGGTGATCTCTCTGAATGGCCCAACAGGGGTTGGGAAGAGCCACGTTGGCTGGGTGCTGGCCAAACATTTCCGCTCTGTCATGGACAATGACTTTGTGCTCCAGTACTTTGTGATGCATCACTGCCCCAGCGGGGTGGCTCCCCTCACGTGTGAGATAGATCTGTCTAAGAAGATTTCTGACATGGTTACCAGAGCTGAAATAGAGGAAAAGACCCCACTGTTTATTCTGGATGAGGTTGAGCTCATGTCCCCCGTCCTGCTGAACACTCTCAGCCGATTCTTTGAACCCAATCAAACCAACGAGTTCCTCAATGCCATCTACATTTTAATAAGCAACCTGGGAGGTGCTGAAATCACAAAGTTCGTTATCCAGAATGCATCCACTGAGCTCCTGCATCAGCAACGGGGAGCAGAAGAGCTGCTGAGCATCATCCAGCCAGTCCTGGTCAGTGTCCACCCTCTGTGGAAGGCTGCAGACATCATCCCCTTCGTGCTTCTGGAGAAGTCCCACATCATAAACTGCTTCCTGGAGCAGATGAGGAGGGAGGGGCTCTATCCTGACCAGAAGCACATAGAAAATCTGGCAAATCAGCTCAGTTACTACACTACAGGGGACAAGCAGTACTCCAGCATGGGCTGCAAGCAGGTTGTGGCCAAAATCAACCTCCTGTAGGGATTTACTGCAGAGACCAAGCCCTGCTCTTGGGATTTGCAAAGGTCTGTGCTCATGAGGAGTGTGGTACAGCAGGCTGTGCTCAAAGTGTCGTTTCTGAGTCCTGCACTGGCTCTGCCCTGGTCCAGGCAGAGGGGTGGCAGCCTGGACAACCTTCCAGGCTCCCTGTTCTCCTCCAGAGACTTCAGATTTTCCTGATGTTCTGTGAAAAAGAAAGGGCAAGGAAGCCAGAGCCACCTCCCAATAACTGCAAGATGCTTTGTTCCTGACATTCTTATTTGGGATTCTTGACATTAAGGAGTTTTGAGGTGGCATCAAAAGCTGCAGGATACGAATGGAATGAAACAATCCCTAGGTCACTGCCCCTGCAGAATATGTTACCTCCTGTGCCTCACTCTGTCCAGGCTCGCAGCTCTTTGCTCTTCTTGGTCCTGGCTGGTGTGTGCAGAGCAGAGGCAGGGCTGGACACCTGGCACTGGGACAGTTTGTGGCTCCTGCCCCCAAAATGTGCAGGCACTCAGAGCCCTGCCTTCCCCAGCTCCTGTGTGACCACATCCTCTGGAGAACACTTTTTGGACCTATTCCTGAGCTGTTGCTCTTCTGAGCTCATCCCTGAGCTCACCTTTGGCACCTGCAGTGAGATTTCTGCCCTGCAGGTGTGTTTGGGCTCGCCTCAAAGATTGCTGGGCTGTGCCAGATGGTGCAGAAATAACCTCTGGATTGTTTCAGTTCTGGTGGTGACACCTCATCCCCAGAGCTCTTCTGCTTTTCGCCTCTGGGGACACGTCACCGCGGGCAGTCATTGTCTGGAAAACCCAAAGCAGCAATTGATGGATATTAAGCAACACTGGAAAAGAGTTTGGGCTGATGGGGTGGGAATGCTGGCCTTGTTCCTGAGAGGCCAAGAGGCTCTTTGCTGTTGAGCTCCAGGTGAGATGTGGCCTGGGAGCAGCTTGGGAAGAGCACACAGCCGTGTTTTGAGCAAAACTGAGCAGGTATTTGTGACATTGTTTTCTCAGGTTGTGGTTTTGTACAAGATTTCTACAGCTTGCTGTGAATTCCCAGAGAAGAAACCCTGTGGATGTTTCCACTGGGGGTTTGATTCACCTCTTTCTAATTGTTGGTCTCCAAAGACTCTGTCACATACACCAGCTTCCAGAGCTATGGTCAGGAATAAACTCAAACTGTCCTGAATAAAATAATTGAAAGTACATGTCATTCATTTGAATGAAATGTGGATTTCCTCTCAGATTTCCCTTCTGGAGCCATGTGGCTGCACTGCCATGCCTGTGATTCTCAGTGACTCAGGTTGGGAGCAAGGCCAGAGCTTTGTGCTGTGTTTTTTGCAGAGCACCTTGATGCAGTGTGGGTGCAGCAGCTCCAGGTGTGCCCCTGGTAAGCCCAATCCCAAACCCACACAGTGTAGCAGTACCAAAAGCTGGGTGCTGCACAGCTCCTCCATCCAAGCCACCTCCTAAATTCAAGTGTCCTCAAAAACTGACCTGTGGGAGCTGGTTTCCACAGCTTAGAGAGCTTAACTTAAGCAGTAAGCTTAGCTTACTGCTAAGACATTTGGGATGCTTTTATCCTGGACAAGAAACAGCTCAAGGACCAGGATTCCCCTCCTCTTCCAGCTGGGAGAGGGGCAGATGTTAGTTCTGATTGTTGCAGCAATGTCTTTTGTTTACAAATACCCACCCATGGGCACCTGGTTGTGCCAGAGTTCCCTGGGTGTCTGCACACCAACCATCACCCTGTGCAAAAGGGAAGAGTGACCTCAAATGGAGCTGGAGTGTCTGCAGAGTTTGTTTCCAGCCCTCTAAGACTCTCCTGCCCTAAATCAGGGCTCCTAGCCATTCCCTGAGCCTGAGTTTTCCTGACTGCACCTTTCCTGTGCACCTTGAGGACCTGCCCAAGTCTTTGTGTCTCACAAAGCTCCTCTCAGTGCTCAGAAGTGGGGCTCAGCTTCCTGCTGCCTGAAGACACCCCATCCCTCAGTCTCTGGAGGCTCTTGTCAGACAGCACAGGAACCTCCAGGCTATGGAGAGGACATTTCCTGCCAAAAGATGGGATGCAGGACTTGAATTCCAACTCAAATGGCTCTTTAGGTTGTCCCCAAAGGCTTCTTCAGTTGGCAGATCTCCTGAGTCAGGACACATCTCTTGTGCCTGGAGCAGTGATTTGTGGCAGGCTGCTCCCTGTCCCTGCTGGCTGGGGCTCATGGGGACACGTGCAGGTACTCTGCACCCTGCAACTGCATCCCGAAGCAAGAAGGGTTTGGACCAAACTCCCTTTTTGCATTTGCCCTGGGGAAAGTGCAGGGTGATTCCAAACAGCTCTGTGGTGAGGAGGACGCTGTTACTGCCCAGAGCAGGGCAGGGAAGGGGAAGAGGGAATAGGGGATGGTTCATGTCCTGGAGCACAGACTGTGACCCCACTGGCCAGTCCGTGCTGCAGCTCTCCCAGGGCTGGGTTCATGGCTGGGGTCCCGTGGGCAGGAGCTCAAATTGCTCTGGAATGTGAGTTGGGAGGGCTTTGTTTTATTTCTTGCAGTGATTCTGAGCTGCTCTCCCCAGGCCTGTGGGCTTGGAGCCCTCTGGGCAGGAGCTGGGGCTGGGGTTCCCCGGACACTCCTGCACCAGGGATGGGGGAGCATGACTGGGATGTGCCCTGTGCTTCTCCATGGATGTGGCCCAGCTCCAGCCAGAGGAAGGTGGGTGAATGCACGTTCTGCAGGAGCTCTGGGAGGCTTCAGCTGCCTCGGGGAGAAGAATTTTGGATTTAAATATTCCTAAAAAGGACCTAATCTCCAGCAGCCTCCCTTAATCAAAGCAGCCTGTCTGAAGCTGCCTCCAGAGGTGGGTGCTGGCTGGTGGGGCCAGCCTGGCTGCCAGGCTGAGTCCTCCTGGGATTTCCCTGCACCATGGGAAGGTGTGATGGCTCCAGAGCTCTCTGTTACACAGCACAGCATCACCCCAGCCTTGCTGGGCTTGCCCTCAGCTCCCCAAGTTCTTGGGACTGCTGCCACTGCTGTGTGCCCACCCAGCAGGACCTTGTCCTCTCTCCTGAGGCTTCTGGCTGCCCTGAGGATCTGTGATGTGCCCAGAGCACCTGAACAGTGTTTGCAGAGAGAGGCAGATGAAGGAGAGCGGAGGGATCCCATCTCCACATACACCAGTGGCTTATCCTTGTGCTCAGGGCAAGGAAAAACTGCTGCCACTCCCTAGGAGGGATTAATTGCTTTCTTTCTTACTCCTGTGGCCATCACGCCTCAGGTGAGGTGCCACCAGGAAAGCAAACTTTGATCCCAGGGATGGCAGGGAAGATCAGGCATGCAGCACAGGAGAAAAGAGCAATGACAGCCTGGGCAGGTCAGGGCTGCAATTCCTCCAGGGATGCAGAGGGAATGTCTGCAGTGGCTTTTGAGACCATGCAGTGATGGAGTGAGGCCTGGGAAGGTGGAGGGAGGAGAAGCATCCCCTCTCCTTGGGAAGGAGAAGGAGGAACAGGCGTGAATGCGTTACCTCTGAGCATCCTGGACAGATGGGAGGAATTACATCCAACATTTTTCAAAAATAGTTGTAACCATAGAATCTAGTTTCTTCCTCTTGCAGGATATTCAGAGAATAGCTGTTAACAGTTACTGGGATGAACTGGAAAGAGTTTTCCAGAGCTGGGGAAATGAAATATCCCATAAATGGTGGGGGAACAGAGTCAGCCAGAGACAGACGTGGTTTGTCTGCTCATGGAATCTGGAGGGGAAGGGGAGCTGAGAGGCACCCAAGCACTGCAGGAGACAGGCTTGGAATGGAAATCATAAACTGGAGGAAAGGTCTGAAAGAAGGTGCTGCAGAGGAGGGTGGGAGTGAGCAAATGCACGTTCCAGGGTGGGGAGGGTGAAGGGCTGAGGGGAAAACAAACCCGGGGGCATCGCAGCTCTCACACCCCACAGGAGGGATAACACCCCCGGGGCCCGAGAATGGCAAACATCCCATTGCAATGTATAAATAGGTGTGTTGCATATGCAAGGGATGAAGTAATGCCGGAGCAGCGTGGCACCATATTTGGGCACCTCTGGGGCAGGGAGGAGGGAGGGAGACCTCGGTGCTGCGCCCCGCCAGCACCTGCCGGGAGCGGGGAGCGAGGGAGAAGTTTCAGGGGAAGCGCGATAAGAGGTTTCCAATATGCAAAACACAGAAAGGAGACAGCGGTGCTTGGTTCTCCCAGCCTTCCTTGGGCAGGGTGTGGAGCTGGCTCCGGAGAGCGAGGTTCGTGTAAAACTTTGGGGAAAATGCTGGAGCCGTGGGAGCGCTGCAGCAAAGTGGATTCAGCAGAGAGGCTGCAGAGATGCTGACCCCCGGGACAGGGTGATTTAGGCAGAGCCACAGGGCTCAGGGTCCCACTCTGCCGGTTCTCTGTCACCCCTCCTGCCTGTCCCAGGTGCAGCTGGAGCTTCCCTGCCCTCGCTGGCAGCGCTCGGCCGTCAGAGATTGCACCAAGTCAGAGTCATTCCTGTGTCAGAGATGCGCTTCGGTTCCTAAAACATCTGGGTTTAGGTGCAAAGTTTCGGGCAGCTGCATCTGAAAGCTGCCAGCCTGGGCGGTGAGATCAGCGAGTCCCGGCTCAGCTGGATTGATTTCCAGCTGGGATGGGCTAGAGGCACGTGGAAAGCAGCCAGCACTGAAACTAGGGTGTGCGGATTAATGCTGTAATAAACTAATCTGGAAACCCGTTTACTTCCCCTTGACATTTTCCCCTCATCAATTCCGTTTATCGATAAATATTAGGTATTATTTTGGGGTCTGTGTCTAGAGCTACCTCAGGGGACTTGTAGCCGTCCCCAGGAAGCGCCTGCAGAGGGAACAGCCCTCCCCAGCACACTTTGTATTCTCCAGCTGCAGATCCAGTGCAGCCAGAGGTCTCTCCCTGTCTCCCTGGGCACCGTGGGGTGTGACATCAGCTCCTGCTCCTCCTCCAGCTCTGGAGGTCACAGCAGAGCCCCTCAGCGCTCTGTGCAGGATATAAACAGTCCAGGAGCTTCTGTGGATGCTAATTTGAGCTTTGTGCTCCCTGTGATGTCTTATCAGTTGATCCCTCAGGCTGGAATTCAGCTGCCCTAATTTTGGTAACTTGAGGAAGCCTGAGTAAGCCTGTCTGGGATTTCCCCATCCTTAATTCCTGAAAAAAAATCCTGTCCAGGAACCCAGGCCTGGGAAAAGCCCACCTGGAAAACCTCCCCTGAGGTGAGTGGACATTTTTGTGGCTAGCAGATAGTATGTGAAAGAATGTAAAGCATGAATTGCAGGCAAATCCTCTCTTTTCACCTGTATCTTTGCCCCTCTCCTGCTCCTATCAAATGTGCCTCACTGTCCAAATGCTCTCACTCAAACCAGACCCATGTGGTAACTTTCCTGTTCTCCTGAGGAAAAAAAAAAGGTAAAAAAACCCTCAAAATCCTGCAAAAAGACATTTCCAGAATTTAAGGTTTACTTTTAAATTTCTCTGAGCCACCCTATACAATTTTTGTGCAGCAGCAGTTGCAGGTGTGACTGTCTGAAATCAGGGAATTCTGTGCTGCCAGGATTCCCACCCAGCCATCCCCAGCTGCCAGGTTTTCCAAAACAGGGACTGAAGGAGTTTGTGCCCTCTCAGCTGGCAGAACCTGGTGGTTTTATCCTGTGCTTTTCCTGACATATCAAGCAAACTTCCCAGTTCCTCCTGAGGTGACTCTGTGTGGGATCGAGGTCCCTGAGTCACTGCCCTGCTCTGCCTGCATCTCCCTGGGTGCTGTGGGGGCCTTGGAAAGTCAGCTCTGAGCTTTTCCTTCGAGGATAAACTGGTCCTTGGCTTGAAGGTTGTTGCTTCTCTCTCCAAGTGAAGAAGTGCCTTGGGTTTGCTCCAGCTGCCCAGGATGATGGAAGGAGCATTTCTGCCCCTCCCTGCAGATCCCTGCAGCACAGACAGCTCTGAATTCCTGGGTGGCTCGAGGTCAGAACACCACGCTGAGGGCTGCAGAACTCTGGCCTGACGTGACCTGGTGTCCTCAGCTCCATCTCTGCCTTGGCCTCCATCACTTCCAGCTGCAAAAGCCACTCCTGGGCGCTTCCTTCTGCCAAACATCCAGGGCTTCCAGCTCCAAGTGCTGCTCCCTGCTCAGGCTTTGTCTTTGGAGGTCAGTGAAATGCACTGAAGTCTCTGGGTGACAAAGGGTGAATGAAATTCAATTCTTTGGATCTGGCTCCATGGGTAATTTTATTTCTCCTTGCACCTGGTGGGCAGAAGATCTGCTGCTTGCAGGGCTGATTCATCACCTCACCTGAGGAGGATCCAGTGACCTGCTTGGACAAGCTCACCTGGGAGTTATAAATAATCCCTGGCACGACAATCATGGGTAATGGGGATTGGAAATAGGAGCAGGATTTGTCCCCACAGGTTCACCCCCTCTTCCTAGGGCTCCTTCTGAGGCTGGGTTTGCACTGGCCTCCCTCCAGCTGGGAGTTGGGCAATGCTGGGGAGATGGATTATGGGGGTGAGAGGTGGAACTTCACTGAAAACGTGATGAACAGCAGGTGATGCCACTGGAGCCAGAGCTGGAGACAACTCCTGGGTGCCTGTGCTTCAGGAGCTGCCTGTTAACTGGGCTGACACAGCTCAGGTGATGGGACAGCTGGAAAAAGCTGATTTGATCTGTCTTCCTCCTTGGATATCATCCTGACTGAAATAGAGTTGAATGTAACACTGAATCTTTGGGTTTTGTCTTTAACATCCACCCAGTGCCCAGGTGTGCATTTGGGGCAGTGTCTATGGCTCTTTCTCCTGCCCTGAAACCCCATGGTCTGGGAGGGTGTTTCCAATCCCCCGCCTGACCCACTCAGATGTTGGGACCAGGGTGGGTCTGAGGGCCCAGACACCACAGGGCAAAGCAGCAGCAAACCACATGAGGTATTTCTCATTTTTAATTTTGTGCTTCTTTTAAACCATAAATGTGCCTTGGGTGCTGCCTGGCAGCCTTTCACCAGTCCAGGCAGGGGTGGGCAGTGACTGGGCTGTGGTCACTGAGAACAATGTTTGCCACCAGAATTTAGGGATGAGCCATTCCACCCCACTCCAACCAGCTTCCCTGAGAGATGGGACCCATGAGGCCACCTGAGCCCATTTTTAATCTTAGGAGCTGCCTTGCCATGAGTGGGGGATTTTGGAGGCAGCAGGCTTTTTCTCCCAGCCCTCTGGACTTTGCCTTGTAGATGAGATGGGGGAAATGACCAAAAACCACAGAAGTGCTGTCTGTAAACCCTCCCTGTGCCTCAGGTTTGAGCACTCACCTGGGCAGCACAAGAGAGAGCCCTGAGGAAGGATTTTTCAGCAGCAAGTGCCTTGAGGGGAGCCACAGGCTCCAGCTCCAGGTTTGGACTGTGGTTAAGGGTGATTGCAAAAGCCACCAGCAGTGCTGGCGTGTGGAACTAATGCCCCATCACCTGTGATGTGCTGGGGGGGCACAATCCTACACGAGGCATCCCATGTACTGTAGGCATTGTGGTAGTTATTTTATTTTTGCCTGAGTTTCCAGTGGAATGAGTCAGAGGGGTGAGAGTTCTCCCAGTGTGACAGCAGGTGACAGAGTGGTGATTTGCAGTGCTGCAGCACAGGGGGTCGATGCCTTCTGACTTAAAGCCAACATCACTTTGGTCTTCCAAGAAGCAGAAAGCAAGAAATGTTAGGGAGCCCAAAGGGCAAGAGGAGATGTCAAAGAACAGTTTTTAAATTGTCAAAAGAAGGTTTTAAAATTGGAATTGTTGCCCTTTGCTGCTTTGTGTTGGCTAAAGGCTGCCTAAAAAGACTTGGGGGTGATCAAGTTCTATTTATCTGATCTGGTGAAAGATGCCTCTGCCCTCTGCAGCAGGGTTGGAACCAGATGATCTTTGAGGCCTCTTCCAACCCAAACCATTCTAGGATTTTATGATTCTATTTTCTGGTTTTACAGTAGCCATCCAGAGATGACTAACCAGGGTCTTTTTACAGAAATCCATCTTTCATTCCCTCCTGCTCAAGCTGGCCCACAACGATCAAGACACATGAAATTTGCAGCCAAATCTTCCAAGTTCATGACAAAGACCTGAGAGAGCTGGAGCCCTTTCCAGCAGGTTTGTGGGTACTCAGCCCTTTCAGGCTCTGTTTAGTCATTATAAGGCACAAAGAATTCAAACGTGAGAGCTGGGTTTTTTTTCCTTTTCTGGGCATATCTGAGATGGAGCTTGCCAGAGCAAGTGCTGAGGTTTCTCATTTTTTCTGGGGCAGAGTGCTGAGATTACACAGGGTCAGAGCAGAAACTGCAGTCTCCCATCTCCATGCCTCCAGCTCAGGGCCAGGGTTACTGGTGAATGGGATGGGAAGGCAGGGGACAGCATGGCCATCCTCAGATCCTGTTCTTTGTAGCAAATACATGAATTTCAAGGAAGGACACACTCTGAAAAGCACTGAAATAGGCAAAGCCTTGCGGCAGACAGTGGTAATAAAAGAGAACAGAACTGAGGAGGAGAAAATTTGGAGCGTGCCCTTACACTGCTGTTAGCAGCCAGTGCCCCTGGGCAGATAGTGGGCAGATAGGGGCTGCTGGGGGTGCAGACATTCCAGAGCGATTTCTGAGCCCACTGAGCTCCTCCCATCAGCACTTCACTCATCAAAGTAAGTATTTATAGCACAGGTAGAAGCAAGGGGAGAAATCAAAGAGGAGCTCCCTAGAAAGATGCATAAATCACTCCAAGAGTTCAGCTCTGGGGCTCTGCATTTTTTGCTTTAATGAGAGCAAACAAAAGCTCTGGTGTTATTATTAATATTTCTTAATATTATTTCAACAGTCTGATTTTTGCATTAAGGTATTTCCATAGAGTTCTCCCAGCTTTTAGAGCTACGCCTGCAGACTGCTAAGGACATGCTGTCTTACACCAGAGAAAACATTTTCTCCAGCACAGATCTGCTGAAAAACAATTCAGAAAATCTGTCCAAGCCGATGTTTGCTGCCCAAGCTGCCAGGAGACATTCAGGCCTCTCTACAAGGCGGAGCAGGAAAGCCAGGAAGGTGCTGTACCCACCCCACGTGAGAAAATATTTGCCACGGCAAGAGAAAGATCCAATCAAGCGGTGGCTGCTCCTCTGTGCTGGCATCATCCTCATCCAGGTGTTAATTGAGGCTCCCGAGCAGGAGAGGCTGGCCGTGGGGCAGAGCCCGGGTGAGAAGCTGCCCTGCGCTGCAGCATCCCCAGGAGCCGCCGGGCTCGCACGGAACCGCTCCAGAGAGCGCTCAGCTCCTGCAGGAATCATTTCCTCCGCAGCTCCGGGGCACCGGGAGCACAGCCCGGCCCATGTGCCGCGACAAGCCCAGAGCCCTCCTCTCGCTTTCCGCAGGCGCTGCCGCGCCGGCTCCTCCGGGCACAGCTCCGAGCTGGCTGCGGGAGCTGCCCTGCCCATCGCCGGAGCAGCTCTGGGCTCCTGCACCCCTCCGAGGGGACACCGGGACTCTGGATGGTGACACGGGGCCGGCAGTGGCCGCAAGAGGCGTCGATGAAAGCCCAGCAGCAAGAGCTGGGCAGATTTTCCCGCTGATTTGTTTGTGACTGTGATTAGAGACTGTGGTTTCTGCTAGCTGCAAGAAAAGACTGCAGGAATTAGAATTACGCTCCTGGGCCGGGTTTGTGCTGTCCTGACCTACCTGTCACTTTTGCATGTGCTGTATTTGTGTGTTGTAATTCAGTGTCAGCTCCCAGGAGTTAGAACAGAGTAGCTCAGCTCTCAAAGTAACCAGAGAGCAAAGCTCCCGAGTGCTGGTCTCCCTCGGTAACAGCGTCAGAATAAACTGCTGAGATCAGATTTTCACAGCGTGCTTTACAGTTTAGATTTTAGAATTAAGATTTTCTTCTGGCCATCGTGGGGAAATAAAACTGTCTGAGCAGCAAGGACAGTGGGGTGGGAGCCATGGCATGACCTGGACATCAACTGAGGCCTGGGGCAGATGCTACGGCTCTGGCTGGGGAGATGGGGCAGCAGATGAACCCAGCACTGGGGTATCTCCTTGGGAGAGCCCTGGGAGATCCCTAAAACCGTGGGACATGCTGAGAAAAAGGGCTGATCGAGGGGTGGTTGGACTAGAAATCACCAGTGGTCCCTTCTCACACAGTTCCACCATTCACTTCTGTGTTGAGCAGGGGGTTACTGGGTGATTCTGTGCACGAAACATGGGATTGCCCCAGCTCCAGGGCAGTGCTGGTGTGGGTTTTTTGGAGAGAATGATGATCTGTGGGGGCTGCACAGCAAGGGCAGCGCGGGCTGGGGCAGCTGCCTCCCTACAGGGGCAGGCTGTGGGAGCCAGGAGTGAAGAAATCTGGCTCAGGAGCTGCCTCTGCTCCTTGGGGCTCATTGCAGACAGCCCCTCATGGCTCCTTGCAGGAAATGCAGACTGGGTGGCATTTTAAGCTTGCTGGGCTGTTTTATCAGACAGCCCCTGAGTCTGGGATTCAGCTGCCTTAATTTAGGCATCCTGAGGAAAGTCTGAGTAAGGCTTCCTGGGATTTTCCCAGCCTCGTCTCCTGGGAAGAGGCTGCCTGGGGAAAGGCACATGAAACCCCTTCTCCAAGCCAAGCCCATTCTCCAGACTCATGTCTCTCCTGTATCAGGACTTCCCCCCACGAAGCCCATCCCCAAAACCCCATGTTATGTCTGTGCAGCCCAAGCTTTGCCCTCCAGGTCTCCAGCCCAACCATCCACCCTGCAGAACCACTTCAAACTTCTGCCTTTGCTCAGAGCTGAGCCCAGCCCAGCTTTTAAAATCTCCAAGTATGGAATCTCACCACCTCCTTGGCCAATCTCTTCCACTTGTCTGGGACTTAATTCTGATTAATTCCATGCCACAGGATGACAGAGCTGGTGAGCCTCACACAGCCCTTCACTGAGCAGAGTGTCCCAGAAAGCAGGTGTTTTCTTGGGAACAAGCAGTTATTTCCTTGGGTGTGGATAAAACCAGAATTTAGAGGTTTTGCAGTGGCCCACAGCAGGCAGGTGTGAGCCAGGGATGGGAGGGAGCACATGCAGTGATTGCACAGGAGGGGTGACAAAGCCAAGTGCAGCCCTGCAGCCCAAGGCAGAGAGAACAGGGAGCTGGTGCAGCTGATGGTGAATACAGAAACCTGTTTGCTTAAAAAAAACCTACCCAAAAAACAACCAACCAACTCCACCACCCCCCCGCCCCCAGAAAAAAAAGGAGCTGAAAAAGCTGAATCACTATGAGATTTTAGCTGCTTAATTTCTGCTGGGGAAAAAAAAGCAGCAGCTTGTACACAACTTCTGCAAGTGGTGATTCAGGATGAGCCCTTCAGAGGATCTCCCTTGGATAACTCGGGGAGAAAATACAGGGAACAACTGATTGTGAAGTTTTGTAAAATTCAGGAATTATAAATGTTGTTGGAAATAGAAAGAACTTTCAACAACGGTGTTGGTGTTGACGTCTCTCAGTCGATGGGGGGGCGAGGTCTTCCCCCAAGCCCAGCACAAGCAGAGGCATCACGAGAGGGCAGCAGAGACAGGAGCTGAGCAGGACCCACTGGCAGTGGCCTGCAGTGCTCCAGACACCAAATCTGAAACCTCCACGGTGCGGGCACAAAGCGTTGCTGAGGATGCTGCCAGTAGGAAACCAGAATCTGTCAAAATAAATGAGTGTGCTGGGGCATAACTCAGCAGGATGGACACAGATCCCTTAAACAGAGCATCCCCCACCCCTGAGTCCTATAGGTGGGAGGTTTTATTGTTCAAACACTGTAAGATGGTGAACTGAGGTAAAGCACAGGCTGCCTTCACCAGCTGCCCAACACTAAGAGCTGAATGCAACCTCCAAAAATCCATTTCAGACTTGGTAACTTGGATGAGCTTGAAAAGGGCCTTTACAATCAGTCTGTTGCATGAAGTCTGGTGGTTCCTGTCATGGCCAGCCTCTCCTGGCTGTTACATCCCTGTTTGCCCCAACACTTGCTTTTGGCAGGGTGCAGCATGGCCAGGACAGCTCAGGAGTGGAGGCCACTGTAGTAAAACACTACAAAAAACTCCCTCCACTGGGAGGGAAGCCACTCCCTCCTCTCCCAGAGCTCCCAATTCCCTGCTGTTCTGTGCTCCAGGGCCTTCCCAATCCATGCCACAGCCCCTTCCTTTCTCATACAACCCCTCCCTCCAATCTATTTCCATACCCAAGTCTCCTTAGGCCATCTCAGCCCTCCCATCCCGCTGCCCCAGCATCCCCCAGCCCTGGCCCTGGGCACAAGGACCTTGGCTCCAGCACCTGTTCCTGCTGGTGAAATCCCTTGGCCTTTAAGCAAACAGCACCCAGATGTGTACTGGGACATTCCCACCGTGTTCCCTACCTGGAACTACCCCTGGAGAGGGTGAGGGATGCAATACCCCAAAGCCAGGCCAGGGACAATTCTGGGAGATTGCCATTATATGTGATCACATTTGTGACCCAGCAATGTCCCGAGGAGTGACTTCATTTAGTAATAAAGATGTGTCCTACAGGACCAGGCACGCTGGAGAATCTAATATCTGCTTAGATTTGATATCAGGAAAAATTTCTTCTCTGAAAGGATGGTCAGGGATTCAAACAGGTTGCCCAGAGCTGATGTCACAATCCCTGTTGAAAAAATGTGTAGGTGTGGCACTTGGGGACATAGATTAGTGGTGAATGCAATGATTCTGGTTAATGGCTGATCTTGGAGGGCTTTTCCACCCAGAATGATTGTATGATCATATGCAGCATTCCAAAGAAGCTCCTAAAGGGGCACCTTGCTCCATATTTTCCTCATCCCACAGCATGAACACTTGACTGTCCCCACGCCCATCCAAACTGGACCTGGAGCTGCTCAGTAGTTTTTCCCAGGGAGATGTGAGAAGATTTTTTTCACACTCTCATTAGCAGAGAAATCTCTGAAGCAGCTTCTTGAATCTCCATCAAACGTCGGAGCCGGCCCCGCTTCCCCTCCTGCGACACAAGGGCACCAGAGCTGCACCCTGCGGAGGCGTGCCATGGGAATTATAAACACAGCTGCTTTCTTCAGGCATTTTATTCACCCCCTGGCTCACCCTCAGCTGGACTGATGATGTCTCAGGAGCATAATGGAGAACATATTAAAGTATTTTCTCATTGCTTTGCCTCACCTAGATATTGCGTGCTGCTCTACTCCATTGCACAACTGGCTGTCTGAGAAAGGGGAGGCTGAAAATGCTGCTGTAAATAAGACTTAGAAAGGACACAAAAGCCAGGGGAAATGATAAGAATGCAATAAATCAGTGAGCAATCTAATGAAGACATTGCAGGGTCTGTGCCTCGTAGCAACAGAGAGCCACTTGACAGAGCTAAAGTCATGACATTGAAAACTGGTTTGTGTACATTTATAGAGTAAAAAAGGAGTTAAAATTCCTTATGAGAGACAGAAAGTTTGGTTGCTATGACCACAAGATTACCTGAACACCCGGGGTTTCTGCTTCCTGGAGCAAGACAATGTTCTCCAATGTTATTTGCTCTCAAATAGTACCTTCCAAAAGTCCATCTGCTTTACACCCAGGGGTGTGTGGCTCCATCCAGCTGGTTCCTGGCCCCATGTTTTGTCTCTGTTTTCACCTCATGCACTGAAAACTCTGAGCACACCTATTCCCTGGTAACTGGAATTTCCTTCCTTCCCTTTCTCCTGCTTGGGAGAGTTTCCCTCTGCCTCTGCTCTCTTTGGCTCATCCGGACAGCTCCAGGGAAGGACCATCCTCACTGGCAGTAGCACAGGAAGAGGATGGAGCGTCATGGTTTGTTAAGAAGAAAGGCTCCTGTAATGGAGCCCTGTGCATCCTCAGAGGCCACCCCCAGCACGTGGCAGGGGTGCTGACAACACCAAGTGCCACCACGGCTTGGGAGGGTGCTTGGGGGTGGGTGGGAGGGTTCCTTGGTGATGGGACCCTTGTGGATGTGGTGGTCACCTGGGTTGGGTGGCAGTGACTGGGCAGCAAGGGGCACTCAGGGACACGGCAGTGACCTGAGGTATGAGGGGGAATAGGGAGACAGGGCTGTAAAATACAGGAGATAACCTGGGAATGTGTCAGGGCCGTGGAGGGGGACAGGGCACAACCCTGAGGCAGGGCAGGTCACCTGGGGACATGGAGGCACATAGGGGCTACANAGCTGCCCCAGCATCCCCCAGCCCTGGCCCTGGGCACAAGGACCTTGGCTCCAGCACCTGTTCCTGCTGGTGAAATCCCTTGGCCTTTAAGCAAACAGCACCCAGATGTGTACTGGGACATTCCCACCGTGTTCCCTACCTGGAACTACCCCTGGAGAGGGTGAGGGATGCAATACCCCAAAGCCAGGCCAGGGACAATTCTGGGAGATTGCCATTATATGTGATCACATTTGTGACCCAGCAATGTCCCGAGGAGTGACTTCATTTAGTAATAAAGATGTGTCCTACAGGACCAGGCACGCTGGAGAATCTAATATCTGCTTAGATTTGATATCAGGAAAAATTTCTTCTCTGAAAGGATGGTCAGGGATTCAAACAGGTTGCCCAGAGCTGATGTCACAATCCCTGTTGAAAAAATGTGTAGGTGTGGCACTTGGGGACATAGATTAGTGGTGAATGCAATGATTCTGGTTAATGGCTGATCTTGGAGGGCTTTTCCACCCAGAATGATTGTATGATCATATGCAGCATTCCAAAGAAGCTCCTAAAGGGGCACCTTGCTCCATATTTTCCTCATCCCACAGCATGAACACTTGACTGTCCCCACGCCCATCCAAACTGGACCTGGAGCTGCTCAGTAGTTTTTCCCAGGGAGATGTGAGAAGATTTTTTTCACACTCTCATTAGCAGAGAAATCTCTGAAGCAGCTTCTTGAATCTCCATCAAACGTCGGAGCCGGCCCCGCTTCCCCTCCTGCGACACAAGGGCACCAGAGCTGCACCCTGCGGAGGCGTGCCATGGGAATTATAAACACAGCTGCTTTCTTCAGGCATTTTATTCACCCCCTGGCTCACCCTCAGCTGGACTGATGATGTCTCAGGAGCATAATGGAGAACATATTAAAGTATTTTCTCATTGCTTTGCCTCACCTAGATATTGCGTGCTGCTCTACTCCATTGCACAACTGGCTGTCTGAGAAAGGGGAGGCTGAAAATGCTGCTGTAAATAAGACTTAGAAAGGACACAAAAGCCAGGGGAAATTATAAGAATGCAATAAATCAGTGAGCAATCTAATGAAGACATTGCAGGGTCTGTGCCTCGTAGCAACAGAGAGCCACTTGACAGAGCTAAAGTCATGACATTGAAAACTGGTTTGTGTACATTTATAGAGTAAAAAAGGAGTTAAAATTCCTTATGAGAGACAGAAAGTTTGGTTGCTATGACCACAAGATTACCTGAACACCCGGGGTTTCTGCTTCCTGGAGCAAGACAATGTTCTCCAATGTTATTTGCTCTCAAATAGTACCTTCCAAAAGTCCATCTGCTTTACACCCAGGGGTGTGTGGCTCCATCCAGCTGGTTCCTGGCCCCATGTTTTGTCTCTGTTTTCACCTCATGCACTGAAAACTCTGANCCACGGCTTGGGAGGGTGCTTGGGGGTGGGTGGGAGGGTTCCTTGGTGATGGGACCCTTGTGGATGTGGTGGTCACCTGGGTTGGGTGGCAGTGACTGGGCAGCAAGGGGCACTCAGGGACACGGCAGTGACCTGAGGTATGAGGGGGAATAGGGAGACAGGGCTGTAAAATACAGGAGATAACCTGGGAATGTGTCAGGGCCGTGGAGGGGGACAGGGCACAACCCTGAGGCAGGGCAGGTCACCTGGGGACATGGAGGCACATAGGGGCTACAGTTCAGCCCTAAGGCACCTGGGACACAGCGGGGCCCTGAGAAACACGGGGACACAGAGTGGCAGTGAGGCACACGGGGACATGGAGGGACCCTGCCAAACACAGGGACTCAGAGGGGCTGTGAGCACAGGGACATGGTTCAGCCCCAAGGCACACGGGGTCACAGCTCCTTAGGCAGCCCTGAGGCACACAGGGACATGGAATCATCAGGGTTGGAAAAGACCCTCGAGATCACCCAGCCCAGATGCCCGCCCGGCACTAGCTGTGTAACCCCTGGGACACTGAACCATGTCANTGGTTAATGGCTGATCTTGGAGGGCTTTTCCACCCAGAATGATTGTATGATCATATGCAGCATTCCAAAGAAGCTCCTAAAGGGGCACCTTGCTCCATATTTTCCTCATCCCACAGCATGAACACTTGACTGTCCCCACGCCCATCCAAACTGGACCTGGAGCTGCTCAGTAGTTTTTCCCAGGGAGATGTGAGAAGATTTTTTTCACACTCTCATTAGCAGAGAAATCTCTGAAGCAGCTTCTTGAATCTCCATCAAACGTCGGAGCCGGCCCCGCTTCCCCTCCTGCGACACAAGGGCACCAGAGCTGCACCCTGCGGAGGCGTGCCATGGGAATTATAAACACAGCTGCTTTCTTCAGGCATTTTATTCACCCCCTGGCTCACCCTCAGCTGGACTGATGATGTCTCAGGAGCATAATGGAGAACATATTAAAGTATTTTCTCATTGCTTTGCCTCACCTAGATATTGCGTGCTGCTCTACTCCATTGCACAACTGGCTGTCTGAGAAAGGGGAGGCTGAAAATGCTGCTGTAAATAAGACTTAGAAAGGACACAAAAGCCAGGGGAAATTATAAGAATGCAATAAATCAGTGAGCAATCTAATGAAGACATTGCAGGGTCTGTGCCTCGTAGCAACAGAGAGCCACTTGACAGAGCTAAAGTCATGACATTGAAAACTGGTTTGTGTACATTTATAGAGTAAAAAAGGAGTTAAAATTCCTTATGAGAGACAGAAAGTTTGGTTGCTATGACCACAAGATTACCTGAACACCCGGGGTTTCTGCTTCCTGGAGCAAGACAATGTTCTCCAATGTTATTTGCTCTCAAATAGTACCTTCCAAAAGTCCATCTGCTTTACACCCAGGGGTGTGTGGCTCCATCCAGCTGGTTCCTGGCCCCATGTTTTGTCTCTGTTTTCACCTCATGCACTGAAAACTCTGAGCACACCTATTCCCTGGTAACTGGAATTTCCTTCCTTCCCTTTCTCCTGCTTGGGAGAGTTTCCCTCTGCCTCTGCTCTCTTTGGCTCGTCCAGACAGCTCCAGGGAAGGACCATCCTCACTGGCAGTAGCACAGGAAGAGGATGGAGCATCATGGTTTGTTAAGAAGAAAGGCTCCTGTAATGGAGCCCTGTGCATCCTCAGAGGCCACCCCCAGCACGTGGCAGGGGTGCTGACAANCGGGAACGTGGTTCAGCCCTGAGGCACAGGGGATGCAGAGTGGCTGTGAGGCACACAGAGGGGCATGGAGGAGCTGTGAGACACATGGGGGGACAGGGGACAGTCATCCCACAGGGCACGAGTGCACAGCCACGATGCACAGGGCATGTGGAGGGACTGCGGTGCACAAGGCACAAGAATGCACAGCCCTAGCGCTCGGGGAACCTGAAAGGACTCTGATGCACAGGGGACGTGGGTGCACAGCCTTGGAGCACAGGGGACAAGGAAGGACTCCGACACTGGGGACATAGGACTCAGCCCTGCAGCCCAGGGCACATGGGTGGCAGTGCTAGTAGTTCACAGTCCTGGCACTCGGGGGACAGGGAAGGACTCCAACACACAGGGGCAAGGGTGCTGAGCCTCGGGGCACAGGGGACACGAAAGGACCCTGGTGGACAAGGACACACACGTGGACAAGGACACACACGTCTGCCCGGCCCCGCCGCGCTCCCGCCCCGCTGTCCCGTTGCCGTAGCGACTCCTCCCGCCGGCCCCGGCCCGGCGCGGCCGCCTTAAGAGCGCGGCTAGACTCCTACCACCACAGCNNNNGGGCGCCGCTTGCAGAACCCCGCGGGGCCCCGGCTGTGCCGAGGGTATCGCGGACCCGCGCTCGGTGGGTACCGGGGCAGCGTCCCCGCCGGGCGGGGGTGCCCGGGATGCCCCGGGCTGTGCGCGGCCGCGCTGGGCTCGGTTCCCGCGGAGCCCCCAGAGCTGTGGGAGCGCTGCCCGGGACCGCTCGGGGCAGGGACGTGCCCGGGAGCCCCGCAAAGCAGAGCGAGTGCCGAGGCTTTGTTCGGCCTCTCGGCCCCGCGCCCGCCCGGGGTTGCTGGCGGGGTGCGGGTCCCCCTGCCCCGCTCCGGCCCTTCCCGCCCCTGGTTCTGGTTCCCGTAGCCGGACCCGCGCCCGGGCCGGTTCCGCTGCCCCGCCGGCGGCTGCTGCGGCTGAGCGAGGTGGGAACGAAGCCCTGGGGCGGTGCGGTCGAGTTTGTTCGGCTCAGGTCCCGGGGTCTGGTTCTTCCCCACAACTTTTGAGAACTGGGCGCTCGTGCTGCCTCATGGCTCATTTGCCTGGGGTTTTGCCCTTGTAAAAAAAGAGCTTTCCATTTTTCTTTTCCTTAAGTAGACCTCTGTGTGAAAACTTTGCTTTTAAAGTTTTATTGTAGCCTTTGTTGGTTTATGCCACTGCTTGTTCGTTGTTGTGTTTCCCCATCTTTTTTTTTTCGTGCTGGATGCACTGCTCCTTTGGCTGCTCTGCTTTCTAAATACTCTTTAGTGGAGAGGTAAGATGGGGAAAAGATAAAAATATGAGAATCCAGAACTGTTTTGTGTTAACTTCTCTAACTGAAAGGTTTGTAAGCCAAAGGGGAAAGAAAAGAAAAAATGAGCAAGTGTAGCTCAGGGCATTTTGCTTTGTTGGAGGCAGAGAGGAAAAACTTAGGAGGAAACTGAGATTTTGTTTCACTGTATTTCTCTTCTTTTGAGGCTGAAAGATAAACAAGCATTTTGAAATGCTTTGGTTTAAAATGCCGAGCTCTTCATTTTCTCTTCAGCTGACTCCATTAAAAAAAAAATCTTTTAAAAAAATGTAGAAGCAGTTCTGCAGTTGTGGAGCCAGCAGCAGTGGTGTGTGTGGGCAGAGAGGCCTTGCTGCTCTTCCATCAGCCGTTCCTGCCTAGTCCCTGTGGACTATAAAATTAGAAAGGCTCCGATGTCCATTCAGTCTGATGTCTGGGTAATGTGGGCTGTGGAAATCAAGAGGAGCTCTCTGTGAATTAGCTGCTGTGCTGCTCGTGGCTTGCTCAGCCTGTGGGTTCTGGCCTCTGGTGTATAATTAAGAAAGTAATTGTATTTTAAGAAGCCTTAAATCTGTTGTCCAGGTGTGTGCTTGTCCCCTGGGCAGGTATCAGGTGGTGTGAGTTTTCTTTTGCTGTGAGCAAATGATCGCTGTCCTTCTGATGGTCGCAGGCTGCAATCTGAAATTTGCAGCATCTTAGAACCACTGAGTTTGCATTGGAAAGGATCTTTGAAACTCTTCTAGTCCAACCCTCCTGCAGTGAGTAGGAACATATTCAACTGTCCCAGGGTGCTCCAAGCCCTGTCCAACCTGGCCTTGGACAGTTCCAGGGGTGGGGCAGCCACAGCTTCTCTGAGCAACCTGTGCCAGGGCCTCACCACCCTCATTTCAAAAAACTGCTTCCTCATATCTAATCTACATCTCCCCTCCTATAGTTTGGAAGCTTTACCCCTTGTCCCACTTAACTTAAAAACTCTAAAACTTCCAAGAGTGAGACCTGAGGCTCCCTGTGCTTTTCCTCCCCTGGAAATGTCCCAGCTCATCTTCTCCTCCCCCCGAGCTATGTCCTTGCCTATCCTAGGAGATTTTGTCCTTCCAGTTCCAGTCAGTGTCCAGGAATGATTTTATTTGTTGCACCTTTCCTGAATCTGCTTTATGTGCGCACTGAGAAGCCCAGCCATGGAGAGCACAGGTCTGTGGTGAGGGATAGAGAGCCAAAAACAACTCCAACTGGCTGTAATTGAAAACTGTCAGCTTTGCAATGAAGGAGGATGTTCAAAGCATGTGGCTTGGGGTAGCTCTTCGGATAACACTCAGTGGAGAATTGGATCTTCAGTTCTAAAGAAAGTCAGACTATCCAAATCCTGGCTCTTCGGATAACACTCAGTGGAGAATTGGATCTTCAGTTCTAAAGAAAGTCAGAATATCCAAATCCTGGGGAGTTCTGTTGGCTGGAGCCCAAAGGTGAGATGGCAGTAGGGCTCTAGATGGCTTTCCTTCAGAGGTGCTGCTTGGAGCTGTCCTTCTGCACCATCTGCTGTGGTTGCTGTTGTTCTGGAGATGTCCTGAAGTGACTTAGAGCTGCTGAAGTATCCAAGTCATGATGTCTTGGAGAAGTCTGCTTGTTCCAGGTTTCTTGCTCCTTCTGTTCAAGGTGGCTGTTTCCTGGGGAGGTTGGGTGCAGTGGGGGTCTGTGCCCTGGAGGGACCAGCAGAAGGTTTTTGGGTGAGCAGCAGAAGGCTGTTGTGTGACAGGCCCAAGAGGAGAGCAGTGTGCCTGCCCAGGTGTCAGGTGCATTGGGAAAGTCTTGGCTGGGCTGAGGCAGCACAGGGCAGCTGAGGGCATGGGAGAAGCCTGGGCATCCAGGAGGAGATGGGAATTTGGGAGAGAGGCAGTTCTAACAGGGAGCAAATTCTTACTGTAGCACTCAACAGCACAGAATGGCTGCTTCTGCCCAGCTGGGTGAACTTTGGGCAGTTCCTTGATGAGCTTGTGGGTAAAATTCACTGTTTTAGTCCTCAGTATGCTGCCATCCTCCTGGGCTGTTGTATCTGCTGGTGTTCGCCAGACCTTGCCTAAACTGCTCTTAAACTGCAGCTGTTTTTGCAGGTTCCCAATTACTGCACAGTTGTTCTTACTGTGTTTATTTTAGTGGTTATAAACTGATTTTTAAAAAGGACTTGGAACTTGAGCTGGAAAGTCTTCTTTTTCTTCTTTCATGATTTGGTTGAGAAGCTGCACCAGAGGAGCCAGCAGCTGAGCCCTTCAGTATTATCCCCCTCCCTTTATACTCTGAATTTTCTGAGCTGTGGTTTTCCAGGAATTTGGGGGCAGTTGTCCTGTACCTTGATGTTAGTAGTGGACATCAGTTTGGGGGTGGGGTGAGGGGGGTGTCTTCTCTTAATCTAGTCAAATTAGGAATTTGACTGGGGAGTAAAAAGCTTGAAGGAGACTTTTTTTTGTTCCCTCACAACATTTTGTTTAGCCTGAATGTTTGCAGTCAGAGCTATGCGCTTCTTAAAGACACAGAAAGCATAAAGCTTTTTCAAGGCAGATATTTCAAATTGCTGTGAGCTTCACAGTGTCATTTGGGGCTTAAAATGTGCCACCATGGACCAAAAAAATGGCAGCATAACTGTGATCCTGCATTGTCCAGAGCAAAGTCCCTCACTCTGATTTGCACAGTGGCTTCAACAGCCATGGGCTGAGGTGTTCCTATTCCTTGTATAAAGTAGCTTTTCTAAGGATACAAGTTGAGGGAGAATCCAGTGTGGTTAATATTTTCATCTGCTCTCAGGATAATAAATGTGTGCAGCCTGATCTTTGTTGCCTTCTGCTTGTTTCAGAGCAGTTACTTCTGCAAGCTGAACGGCAAATAGGTGCTGGAAGTGGTGAATAATCATTTCACTTGGAATAATCCACAGCTGCGAAGAGCCAAGGGCTCAGTCCTCCAGATCCCCTTTGTTAGAGACAGGCTGGCTTTTCTCCCCCTCCCTCCTGTGTTCTGTGCTGAGCGTTAAAAAGTGATTTCTATGCAAGAATTTTAAGGAAAGGCTTTCAAAGCGCTTGGATGTCCAGCGAGGGGCAGCTGGGAAAGGGTTGCCTGGGAGATGCTGCTGGGAGCAGCTGAGGCAGGGTGTGACAGCATGGAAGGAAGTGAAGAAGGCAGGATGCTGCTCTGATCTTCCCTCCCTCCCTGCTGAGTGCAAGAGGGGTGGTCCTGCTTCTAGGAGCTCAGGGGATGTAAATGTGACCGAGTGTGTGAGCACAGGACCCAACACTGCTCTTTCTGCTCACCACAGTGCCCTGGAGAGCCAAACTGGGAGTGCAGCCTGGGAATCAAATGCTGTGCTTTGTCCTACACTCTGCAATGCTGTTTCCTTGGGGTTTTTGCTGGGGAGAACAAGGTGTTGCCATCTGGGCATGTTGTAGCACAGGGAGGATGTGGGGCTCCTGGAGGCTCCTGCAGCATCTCCAGAAATTCAGGTTAAATTCTGTTGCATCGCTTTGTGTAATCTTAGGACAAAGCTGGCATTCCAGGGCGTTTATTGCCTGTTCCTTACTCCTCTGCAGAGCTCGCAGTGCACTGGTTATTCCTGTCTTGGGACCCTGTGAGAATTGTGAGGAAATGCTGAAATACACATCCAGAAATTCAGAGAATATTCTGGTTTACACATAGAGATGATCACTATTGCATGTTTAATGAATTGAGTTTATGGATGGTGCTCAGCTTGCAGCTCTGAGTTTGCCCTTGCACTCTTTCAGTGCCTGCTTGAGATGAGTTTTGCTTGAAAATGTGATTATTTTCAGGCTGTGGAGAATGCAAATAAGATGCTACAGTTAGGTGTTGGCAAACTGTCCTGTCTGGAGTTGTGTGGGAGGAAAAATGGTTTCTTGGTTGTGTGACCCCAATGGGGAGAGGAGCAGCTGGGGTTTAACAAAGTGGTTAAAACTATATAGGCCCCCAAATCCTCCAGAGACTTCTCTCCTTTCCTAGAAGCTTCCTTTAACAAGCTGATTTCTCAGGCTGATTGCTTGCAGATGAGATCATGCAGTGTGTTTTGTAGGGAAAGAATCTGAACTTCGACTGGTGAGCCAGAAAGTTTTAACACGCAAGTCACATGCCCGGTGTCCTCATGGTACACACAAAACCCCAGAGACAAAGACTGGGTGAGCTCAGGGTGGCTCGGTGCTCCAAGGGAGCTTTCTGAGCACACAGAATACCCAGGGATGCTCTCAAGTGCTGGGGCCTGCTGCTTGGACAGCAATGAGAGATGATGGCAAGGAAGTATTTCATCTTTCCTGAGCTCTGTTTCTCTCTTTAGTGTGTGTGGGGTTGGGATAAGCCCAAGCGAGGGAAGGCTCTCATCTGCCTTAATTCCGCAGACGTTTTGCTGCTGGCTTCAGCAAAGGAATTTATGTAGAATTGATGGTGTTTTTTCTGCTAATGCATGGGAACATTCTGAACAGGGAAGACTTGATGGTAATGTTCTGCTGCAGAGGATCCCAGCAATCTCTGATCTCACTCTCAGAAGGGCTGCTGGTTTCCATTTCTCTTGATGGCAACTGGGTTACCTTCCAAAATAATCACAGCCATCTTTTGAGAGTGTTGCACATTACCCAAGGCTGTTCTGAGGTGATGTTGGGTGGTGTTCCTAGCATAGGGAGCTGTTGTTGCCAGTAGCTTTAAAGTACAACCTGTTCTCACAGGCAAGGTAGGAAGGCACCTTTCTATGCCAGAGCCTCTTTGTGCCTAAAATCACTTCTTGCCAATAAGAAAGACATTAATTATGCAAAAATGGATTGGGGGTGGGTAGAGTTTTATTGGCTATGGAAATAGGAGACAGAGCCACTTGATCCCAATCTCTTTAAAAAAGTTAGCCATGAAGTCAGACTGGGAGGGGAAAGTTTCAAATCCCAAATTTTAAATCTATCAGTGTTTTATGCAACTTGAAGACAGGAATGCATAAGGCAAGGTGTTGAACCCTCTCACTACTCCATAGCCGTGTTCTGCCGTAGTCTCCTCTCAGTCAGTCCTGTGAGATGTCTTTTTGAAACAAATCATTGAAAGTAGAATTTACAGATCAGCACAGGCTTGGTTGTATTTTTTTTCCTGTCACCTAAGCATGTTTGTTCCATGGGAGTTTATCAGAAGCTTCTTCCAATGTTTAATTTCACACAGATGGAAAGTCAAGCACATGAAAGTGGAAAACCCCTGTATGTAAGTTATCAAACTTCATTTGGCTTCCTTGAGAGTGTATACTAATGCAAGTACTACAACTCTAAATATCTGCTTTTTATGTGATGGTATTATTTTATTCTTTAGGTAAAATAGTTGTGAACACAAGTTGCTTTGGTTTCATGCCCTTACTGGCTAATAATCCCTTCTTTTGATGGAAAGGAGAGGTAGAACACTTGTTGCTCTGATGGATGGCAGTGAGGTTGTTTATTTATTGTAGCATCTCAACTATTTCAGCCTTCACTCTGCTCCTGGATGGGATCCTGTTGGGTCTGTCCACCTGGAGCCTGACTGATGGTCATCCCACACCTGGCAGGGTTCATGTGGGAGATGATGATCTGTACTCTGAAAAGTGCTGCCTAAACCTTGTTTTGTCCACAAAGCTTCAAGTGTGGAGCTGTTAGAACCGCAGCCCACTCAGAGCTAATGCTTGCAGAATGCATGACCAAGGAATTAAACTGGGTGGAGTCATTCCAAAATTTGGATTTGGGGCCTGTCTTCTTCTAATGCAGCAGTTTTGGGTGTTTGCTTGGAAGTGCTCCCAGCATGGATGATGCTCTCCTGACCTGATCTGACTTTTCTTTCTTGGTGTCTGGGTGCTTTGCCCAAATTTGTCTGCAGAGCTCTGCAGTGCAGAACTCTGGTGCATAATAAACCTGAAACAAGTCGGCTCCTGTCGGGAGATGGCACTGAGATGATCTGAGATGATCGCTCCTGTGTGCCCTGGAGGAGGGACAAACAGAATAAACTGTTGTGTTTCTTCCCCGGGACTGTCCTGTGTCCTGAGGCTGCCAGCTGCAGTTTGGAGGCCAGAATAGGGCGGGGTATTTTCTTCCAACCAGATGAAGTTGTGCTGTGAAAATGAGAAGTTAGTTCAGTTTCTCCGGGAATAGCATTTAAGGTGTTAAAACGTCCCACCCATCAGTAATGAAAAGCTGCTCAAGAACAAGCAAATACAGAGATGGAACCTGCAGAGCACACTGCCTTTGCAGCTCTTCTTTTTCCTTGAAGAATGAGAGTCTGGGCATGTTTTTGTTGCATTTATCATTTGGTTATGCTGTCCATCATTTGTGTTACCCTCCCATGGAGAGCTGAACAAGCCAAGCGTCAGGTTTTGTTGTCCATCTCGATTATTGTTATGTTATTTCACTTGTGCTTGTTTGTTTCTGCCTGTCAAAAGGTAATAAAAAAAAATAAATTAAATACTGTAGCAGAAATAGCTGGAGTATCAGTATTCTCCAATAGGAAGATGTCAGCCTATGATGAGTGCTTTTCACTGAGCTCAGCCTGTTTCTGCTGCTCCTGACAAGCTGTCATCTCTTTGTGCTGGGTAATGTGATCTTCCAGGAATGTTTATCTTTCATTTCTGCATTTGTAGTGGAGCTGAGCTGGGGGTGCTGGGAATGTGCCTTCAATGCCCTGTTGTTGTTTGGGCTGAGGTGCTGCCCCTGTGCTGCTGAAGGGAACAAATCAGACCAGCAGTGCTGCAATATAGAACTCCCCTGCTTTTCCCTGAGTAAGGGTCCCAATGCTGTGAATTCATCCTGTGGACTTTGTGTTTTTAAGTGTGTGTGTTTTGCATTTCTCAGGGTTGTGATGGATATTATTCTAATAACTTCACCAAGTGTCTTTCCTCTTTCCATGGGTTTGATGCTTTCTGTCTGCATACTTGGCTAGCAGCACTCTTATATTTCTTTTGTTTTGGGGCAACCTGGACAGGGCTTTACTCTGAGAAAATTAGTTTTGCTGGCCAGTATCATGTGGATACCATGGGTGGACATCTGGAAGGAACAGCACTGATGGCAGTTCCTCTGGTGACCAGCAGCCCTCTTATCTCAGTGCCAGCATCTGCTTTCCCATCACCCTCCAGACAGCACCTCATGTAGGCACTCTTCCTTCTTCCCAAGGACTGAACCCACCAGTGATTGTTGTGCTTCAGTCTCTGTTATGGCATTTTTTGGCCTTCTCCCAGCACTGGAAGGACACCAAATAGCAGTGGTACTGTTGAGACCTCCCTAGAGTAAAGACTTGTAGTGGGAAATGAATTTTCTAGTTGCTTCTAGTGTCTTGAGAGCTATTGGATGTCTGGCTTTTAACCTGTATTCTTGGATTATTGCAGGCTATTGTATTTGAATGCATGGCTGAAGTTAAATTGGTCAAAAGGAATCTCTTGTGGAGGGTGTTAATTTGTGCAAGGGCAGTGTGGCACAGTGTGCTGACCCTGTTTGAGATCTGTGCAATACATCAAAGCTCAGATCCTGGCACTCCAGCATTCCTGCCAGTACAGAATTAGCCCTCATTGTGTCAGTGCCGATATCTCTGCTAACCAAGCTTTTAATATCTTATAGAAGGATCTTTCCAGACAAACTCGATGCAAGCCTTCCTTGTTGGCAGTAATTACTGTGCCCCTTCTCATTTGCTGCCACAGAATGATGGAAGCATGGATTGAAATGATATCTGGAGGTCTCTGGCCTGACCTCCTGCTTGAAGTGGGACTGTCTCCAGCATGTGAGTGATCAGCTCAGCCATGGCTTTGTCTGGCCAAGTCTTGAACATGTTGGGGGTGGAGCAGGGTATCACACCAGATCAGCTTTTGTTTGCTTTTGCTTGGAACTTATACCTAGTGAACCACCTTGGAGAGTGGGTTATGCATTTAGAGTGGAATGACCTCATCCTGCAGGTTTGGAAACGTTTAAGTGAGCTGTGGGAAATGTCCCAGTAGGGTTAATGTAATGTGTAATGGATCCAAATCTTTCTGTCTTTTCTGTGCTAACTTGGGAAACATGAGCAGACCCTCGTGCTGTTTCTGCAGGAAAAGACAGGGATCTTGTTAGGTGGTTTTCCCATATTTGCATGGGGAATTGCAGGTGAAACAGTGTCTGTAGGACGTCCTGTTGCTGCAATGAGCTCATGGGTGTTTTCCCATTGGAATTATTTTTGTCAGGAGGCACAGAATGAGCACCCCTGAGCATCCTTTGCCCTAAGGCCTAGTGTGGTATCAGTGCTGCCCAGACTGAGGCTACACAGGCACAAGGCACACAGTTGCCTTTTATTCACCCTCCTCAGCCCCTTGCCATGGGATGGAGAGGATTTTCCCCAGAGTCTGCTGCATTTATTTCAGAAAAACTCCCATGAGATGAGTGTGTGCACATCTGAGTTACCCATCATGGCCCTGCAAGTTAAAGGGAGCAGAACAGCTATCTGCATCTGAGGAGTAAGCTTGCCTTTGGTCATGCCACGAGCTTCTGGACACAGTGGGTGTCCAGGGATGGCACGTAGTCAGGCCAGACCAGAGGCCTGCTGCTTGTGCCTGGGCTGGATTTCTTCAGACAGAACTGTGGATTGCAACACCCCTCATGCTTGCTCCAGCCAGGAAGCCTTGCTTGGAAGGGAAATGGCTGAGATGGAAAGAACTGCTGAGGAGGTGGAAGCTTCCCTAGCCAAGGCCTCTTTGCTAGACTCAGCTCTGGATCCCTGGACTGTGCATCCCCTCGTGCAGCAGGAGTTATGTGAATGCTTCAAGGCCATTGAAAAGGAAAGCTCCTGTGGTCTGGTCCAGATCTTGGCACTGCCATCTGCTCTGGAGATTTGTGTTCCTGTTAGACTGCAAACCAATCCTTGTGTAGGATGAATCTGGTGTTGTGGAGTGAGCAGCAGTGTCCTTGGATGGGTAGTAAATTCTCACTTGCAGAGGGGCTCTTTGGTATTTTGGACGTCTGAACTGCTCCTGCCTTTTGTTTCCATGCCAGAAAGGGCAGCCAAAAGGGCTGGGAGCATGGGCTTCTGCATGCTCTGGTTGTTTGAAGATGAGGGTCCTTGCTGAGGAATCACAGAAATGTGGGGATCACTGTTGTCAGCTGCTCTCCATGTGCTCACTCTGGTCCAAAGTGCAGAGGTCAGGTTTGGGGTTGTGTGGCCAGAGGGTCCTGGAGCAGCAGCTGTGAAGGTCTTCAGGGGTGTCAGTGACCGGCTGACGTTGGCTGACAGCTCTTTTGTTACCACCAGTTTTTCCATGTACCACTTATTTTTGCAGAGGTCTGCCTTTGTGTGCTGCAGGGGGAAGAGCTGCAGTGGCATTGCTGCCACAAGCTGAGCTCTGCCCATTCCATGGTTCAGCTGGGTTGCTGTCCCTTGCTGGAAAAATCACATTGCTGGTGTTGAATCTCTCTTCCCTGGTGCTGTTCCTCCTTGGTGAAGTTTGCCAGTGCTTATGGCTTGCTTTGGTTTTTCTGCTTTTGTTTTCCATGTGTCTGCAGTAAAGCCTCTGGTGAAGGATGCTGCTTGGCTTTTCTCTGGGCTGAGTGTGGAATCTTTACTCAGACATTGGTCTCCTCAGATCAGCTTGTAGTTTTGAGATACAATATGCCAACACAGATTTATCTGGGAAACTTCTGGGAGAGAGGAAGAGATGTGGGGAAGTGTGACTGTAAAAGAGACAGCAGGACTTTGTCCCCAGCAGTCCCAGGACCTGTGTAGTTCTGCTTGTCAAAACACCTTACACAATTTCCTTGCTCCAAACTCCTGGCAGGGATGATGGGCAGAAAGAGCTGCCTGCTACCATGGTGGGGAGGAACATGTGAAGGATAATGCTCAGGATTTTAGATACTACCTAGTGCTTCAAGAAGAAAGGCCAGCTTTGAAAGAGGCCATGTGCCTGCTGAATATACCAACTGCTTCCAAATCCCAAAGCAGAGGTTTTCTGGCTTGTGGGAGTCCAGCCCTTCCTTGATGTGGGAATGATCCTCATCTGCAGCAGGACACCAGAGGGCTTTTGGCTCAACACACAGACAAGAGAGAGGCTGGAGATGTCTTGCTTGGGCTGGTCCCGGTGTCCAGGGACAGGGAGGGATGTCTGTTTGCAGATAATGGTTTTCTCTGCCCCTTTCTCGTGGTTGTGTCAGTGATGATGGCCAGGGATAGTGTTTACAAGTGTGTCCTTGCTGAGCACTGCTCTGTGCCAGCAGCTCGGTCCTCGTGGATGATGTGTTCTCTGGGCCTTTGTCATTGCAGCAACTGAGGCTGAGCTGAGCTCACTGCCCTGGTTCTGACCTGGGGTTACCCCGCTTCACCCTCACCTCTGAGGCAGCCCATGATGGGGACTCTGTTGTTTAAACAGAGGGCAAATGGGAGGCTGCTCCTGTGGGAATCTTTGCTGGTAACATTAAAGCTCTCATAGAGATTTTTGGAGCTGAGGAAGAGTTGTTGTTCTTCCATTGCCACCTGCCCAGCCATTCTGACTCCCGGGAGAGGGAGCTGTGGTGGCAAGGGGGTGCTGAGGCCTCTGCTCCCATGTCCCAGCAGGACAGGGCTTTGCTGAGCAGCTGCCTGTGTGTCCAGAAACAGGGAGCTGAAAGCTGCAGAACTTTATCAGCTGGGAACATGCTCTATCTGTCCCATGGCTGGGCCAGAGGTTGTCCTGGTGATTTGGGAAGTGACTGAGAGGCAAAGAAGTTCTGCTCTGATACTTGCCCTCTTGAGGACTCTGAACCTCTCCCTTCAGAGCAGGAAAAGCTTCCTTGGCATGAGGTGGGGGGAAAGTGGTGGAAGGAAAGTGCTCCCCTTGCAGCCCTTGTTTTGCATCCCTTGGGAAGGGCCTGTACCACATCAGGTGTCTGTAATATCACCACATGCTCTGTCTGAGCTCTGAGCCTTCTGTTACCCTGCAAAGCCGCTCTAGTCAGTACCTGGTGTGTGGAGATGGTTTGTCAGTATTTTTTGGAAGATGTCACATCTCAGACTGGCCCTCTCATCATGCCAAACTCTGCCCCACTTCCCTCTTTTCCCTGTTTTATGGCTGGAAATGGATTTCTTTGCAGTGGATGGATGATTCCAGCAGAGCTGGGCTAAGCAGATGTTTCATGGGGTAGTGGGAGTGAACGCACTCACGCTGGGTAAAGACAGGACAGGGCTGCAGGGTGTAAACAGAGCACTTTTACAGCAGGCTCCTGTGTTCCATCAAAAGTTCCTGGAAAGGTGAAGGCAGGAGCTGGCTTTCACCACCTCTCACTGAAAGAATAAAAAGCTTTAACATTGTGCAGGTCCAGCCTCCATAGTGGGGCTGTCCTATGCTCCTCAGCTGTGTCTGTGTTTAGCCCAAGGCCACTCAGGTGATGTCCTGGTCCTGGTGTGACAGGAGATGTTGGTGCTCACAGGATCACCAGCTCCTGCTGGAGCCTTCCTGGGGTAAGGCAGGCAGAGGTCCTGCCATAGCTGGGCTGGGTGGGAGGCAAAGAGTGTGAGGCCCATGGAGCAGAGCCCCTGGGGAGGGACAGGAGGTTTTGTGTACCTGTTGTGCTGCTGCTGCAGGAGAGACCTCACAGAGGAAGCTCTTGGGTGCTGTTTCATGATGTTCCTTATTCTTGCTGGGACGTGTGTTCCTATAATACTGTTGGTAACTGGGAAAGTTGTCTGGTGCAGGTCTCCTGACATCTCCACAGTGGGATTTTGTCACTTTTCGTCTGCAGAAGCCTTGTGCTTGGTACAGAGGAGGAATCTCCTCAGGTGTTCAAGGCCATCAGTCTGTCCTGAGCTGTTTGTGTAGCTGCCTTCGCCTCAGTGTTAATGTAATCACAGGTCCTCAGTCATTTATTTCTCCCGGTGCCACCTGACTGGGGGTGGCTTGGGGTCAGCAAAAGGCAACTTCTCCATCCCAATGTGATCAGCTCACCAGTTCATCACCCGCAAATTCCTAATTCCTGCTTTGCTGCTCAGCCTAGCAGGTTATTTTTAAGCACTGGGAGGGGAGAAAAAAAAGAAAAACTGGAAACCCTTTTCAAGTAATTATTTTGTGAGTTCACCTCTTATCTCCTGGAATGCATTTGGAATACTTCTGGGATTCACATTATTGTATAGATGCCTTAAACCCAAGGAATGTGGCCTGCATTGGGATAAACAAGCTTTTGTGCCTAAATTTGTATGTGGAATTTAGTATGTGCTAATGGGTCTTCATCTGCTAATTGAATGGATCTTCTCCAAAGCCAAACAGAATCTGTTGGAGAAGCAATCACAATGCCAGCCCTGGCCTGAGCTGGGTCCTGGAGCTCCCTCACTGTGTAGGAACCTGCTTGTGCTGAGGAAAGCTGTCCTGTGCACAACCCAAACAGGGTCTGTTGATGTTATTCCTGGTCCTTTGAGAAGATGACTTAGTGGTCACATGTGCTGCTGTGAGGTCATTAGGAAGTCTCTCAAATACCCAATTTGAGAAGCAATGATGCTATTGCAGAAGTATGCTCCCTCTGCGATGTGAGATGCAAAATTCTCCCAAGTACTTGAGTTTGCAATAGCTCTGAGTGGGATCTGTTATTGTGCATATTTGGGCTCCTTCCAGTAAAATAAAAACCAACAAAAAAAAGACTGTTTTCTGCTTTGCTTTATCCCTCGATTGATTAGTGGATGTGTACTGTGGGATCAAGTTACATCTCAGAGGGCATCCAGCCGAGAGCCTTTTTCTGTGCTGAACTGCTCAAGTGAGTCTGACTGCAAGGTCAGCAGTTTTCCAACAGTGTTTTGTGCCTCCACAGCAATGTCCTTCCCCAGGGAAAGGAGCTCCTCAGATCTGTTTGTGAGTTGAGCCATTGCTCTTACCAGCACCACAGGGAAATCAGGAGCTTTTTCTAGACCCTTGGTGTTGTTTGTGTGATATGCATCTGCTTTGATGCTTTTATGGATGCCACTCCTGGACTGCGTGTTCCTTGATGTTCAGCATTTCCTGCTGCCACAATCTGCCCTGTGTCTTGCAAAGGGAATTGTTTGGTCCCAGTTTACCCCAGGGGCCTGCATCCAGCTTGGTTCTCATGTACCATTATGTTCTCAGGGCAGGCATCCTTGTTTTGGGAGGAAAGTGCCTTGGAACTCATTATCAGAACGAGTAACACCCTTTTGGAGCAGGCAGAAAGGGATCTGCTGTCTTCCCACATCCACCCTTCTGTTGGTTGTGTCCCAACTATCTATGAGCCTTGGGGACTATTCCATCCCTCTGTGCTGATTAACTCACTGATGCATGGAAAAATTACCATGGGGAGAAAAAGAAAATAGTTTTCTGTTCTCAGACCAGAGGTGGATTGTGTGGCTGGGATGGGGCAGGGAGGAAAATGGGAGCAAGGTGGCATCTGACTGCATGTTGCAGCTCACAGCTGTGTTTTCTAGTTGGGACTTAGCAGGGGCACAGTGTTCTTTCTGTTTGCTTCCTTTTTTCATGAAAGATATCCAAAATACCTGCTGCTTCTGTTGAGGCTTTGCTGGGCTTCCAGCTGGAAGCTGATGTAGCCTGTGGGGCAGGATGGGCTGAATGGCTGCTGTCCCCTCTCTTCACCTTCCTGCTTTTGGGTCCGTGTGAGTCCTGTACAACTCTGGCATCATTTCCCACCCCGGCTCTGCTGTCCCAGCCCTGCTCTGCTGGCCATGGGAGGAGTCCTACCCCTGCCAGGTGTGTGAGTGAGACATTGCAGCCCTGCCCTTGTTGAGCAGCTCCCTTGCAGGAGGCAGGCTGGCACCTGCATTTCCCAGCAGGCAGGATCAGCACATTCCTTCTGTTCTCTGGTCTCCCTGTGCTGCTGTGGTTCCTGCTAGGATTTTATCACAGTATCCTCAGAGGTTCTTCTGAAGCCCCAGTGCCCTTCTCACCCACATGAGCATGGCCCCATCCTGCTGTGCCCTCCAGGGCTCTCCAGAGGCCTGATGTGCCAGGGATGGCAGCGGGTGCTGGGGATGGAAGAGCTTTGCATGGCTGTGCAACCCCAGAGCAGTTTTGTAGCCCCTGTGGTGGGTTTGGGTGGTCTCACAGTGTCACAACCTGCTGCCCTGTGTCCAGCTCAGTGTGTCCTGCTGCAGTCCTGCTTGTCCTGTCACCATGGAGCCACCTGCTCATGACATTCCCACTGTCACCCTTGGTAATTATCTTCCCTGAAATGTCACAGTCTGGTTTGAGTTCTTTCTTTCCCCTCAGTTTCTGTGTTTTAAGAGAAAAGGCACTGAATGTGAAGGGCTGTTCTCAGACAGCTACATGGCCCTGACCTGAGGACAGGAATGGGATGAAGCTGTTGTGATGAACATGCAGAGAGCCCTGGTGTCACAGCTGGGCTCTCCTTCTTCCAGGAAAGGCTTTGGAAGCAGAAGTCCAAATGTCTGACAGGTGCTCGAGGTTATAATAATTCTGTTGGCTGGACTTGCTAATAAATTACTAGTTCTGTCACTTTTTACCTTTCCTCATGGATGGCACAGGCTGGGGAAGGACGAGGCTGAGGTGTTCCTGCCAGGATCCTCCTGGCCAGCACGGGCAGCTGCGTTAAAGCAGAAGGTGCAGGCTGGCTCTGTGGTGCCTGGCCTGCCCCTGAGACTACACGGGCCCTGCTTCCTGAGCAGGAGAGCTGCTTTATGTTGTGGTTTTACTAAATGAATTCAAAGCTTGGCCTTCCTCCAGGCAAAGTCTGGGCCAGGTGCCAGCGGAGCAGCCCCCAGGGAGAGCACTGGAGCAAGGAGGGGCCAACAGCAGGGAAGAGCAGAGGAATCCAAGAAGGCAGATTTGCCTAGAAAACAGCTCTGTTTCCATCTGCTGGGTCAGGAGTTGCTATAGGAACTGGGATGATAGAGGCAGGGCCATCTCCTGGGCCTGTCTGTGTGCGCGGAGGGAGGGAGCAGGGAGGAGTTACTCAAGTTTGAACATATCATGTGTGTGCTGGTGGAAAGTTGCAAGGAATGTCGAAACTACAGCCTGGCTCAACCTGTGGAGTTCCAAAGAGACACAGCAGTTGTTCCCTGTGCTCAGCAGGCCCGGGCAGGGGCAGGTAGGGTCCTTCCAGCTGAACCTGGCTTCTCTGCTTGGTGTCAGCTCTCCCCCTCCCCTCCCGTTTCTGCCCTTGGATGAAGCTTTGCCTGCTTGCTGGCAGTGCCGGAGGGGTTTGTGGAGGTGGCTTTTCCGCCGGGGCTGGGAGGGAGAGGGTGGCTCTCTGCAGGCCCTGCCGCAGCTCTGCAGGGCTCCCGAGGCGGGGCCCCCTCAGGGATGCGCGCCCGGCGCCTCGGGACGTGCGGGCCTCTGTGGGCACAGACTGGGGCAGCTGTGGGGGCTCTCAGGGAGCTGTGGGGGCTCTGGGGCAGCTGTGGGGGCTCTGGGGCAGCTGTGGGGGCTCTCGGGGAGCTGTGGGGGCTCTCAGGGGAGCCTGTGCCGTGGTTGAGCTCTGAGATGTGCCGGGCCTCAGGCTGATGTGCCAAACCCGGGGCTGGCAGCGCGTTTTTGTGGGCACTGGGGAAGTGGAGGAATGTGCTCCTGTGCCCTGAGCCCCCAGCAGCTGCTGCCCTACACGGGTTCTGTGGGTGAGCATTCCTCTGTTCTCACCTCTTCTCCCGAGGAGAGGCAGACCCTGTCCTCTCCTGAAGCACCTACTGCAATTTTAGTCGCTGTTAAACTTTCTCAGGCTCCCATTTACCCTGAAACATGGGAGTATGAATATGCAGGAAGGTGCTCCTGAGAATCCTCATTGTTAGGGTTAACCATGGGGGCTCTCCGGTACCAGCTCCTCCAGATAAAATCTTATTTATTTCCTCAGTAAACCCATTTTTTTCAGGTGCAGAGAATTTTCCGAAATAGCTGTGTTTCCACCAAGAGTGTTCCAGGGTCTCTCATTGCTCCACAGGTATTTCTTTAATAGGTTTGGCTGAAATTTCATCTGTTCTTTTTGTGTCACAGAGGATAATCTCTTAAAAAAAAAAAGTGGGTAGTGTTGTTTTCTCTTTTTGAGAAGCTGCACAATAAGCTGCTGAAAACTGAAATGTGATCTCTATTCACAGAGGCAGAGCTTGCCAAACTGGCTGGGATCACAGCCCACCTACTCAGGCACCCATCTTATTACAGGCACAGGGAAGCCCCAGAGCCCGGGTGCAGCCAGCTGTGGAATAACCTGCCTGTGCAGGAGATGCCTTTCTGGTCACATTGGTTCCTGGTTTGCTTTGCCTGGCTAGAGGAAAATTTATCTCCAGTGAGCTCTTTCACTCTGTTAATGGAATTGCAGATGTTCTTATTATGGGGATCTACTTCCAATATTTTATTGAATTACTCCCACATTGCTCTGTGGCGATATGTCCCAGAGGCTCAATGCACATGGTATGCTGTGGAATTTCATTTCCTCAGTTTTAATTTGTTGTTTTTTAATTTCAGTTCATTTTCAATATAGAAAAGAGGTAAATGGGGTCCTTTTTTTGCTTTAGGCCTCATTGTTTTATGTGTTTCTTTTTTCCCTTCTCATCTCTCCTGTTTCTCTCCCTTTTGCCTCAAACAATACCATGATTTTCCTACTTCTACCTGCCTTATGTGTAATTGCTAAATCTTATTACATCTCTGTGGGCTTCTGTTTTTTGTCTTGAGAAAATTTAATCAGAATTGGTCATTCTGCCTTGCCCAAGCTGTGAAATGCTGCTCAAGCTTTTTTCTGTGTTCTTGGCTTTTCCTTTGTTTATAAGCAGAACATTTGATTTCATTGCTTGACATGCATTGTGGCAAGCAAACTTTCTCTCTGAGCTGTCTCTAGTCATGGTAGGTGTTTTGCTGGAAGGTTTTATTAATGGCAACTTCATCTCTGTACATGGGAAGTTAAATTCTGTCTTACAGAGCTGTACTAGTAAATAGTGATCCCAGTGGAACATGGTTGGACCTGCCTGGAAATCCTTACTGGGGTCTCCAGGCTTGGAGCTGTGTTTCAGGTGATGTGTGAGTGTTGCCACTCACTGCTCCCATCTCTGCCAGGCACTTCATAAATTAAACTTTAAAACCACTTTAGGTCATAAACAAAGTTTGCTCAAGCCAAATGCAACAGCTGTGTGTACCCAGACGTAGCTGCCTTGGCTGGAGGGTTGTGCTCAGCCCCTGGAGAAATGGTACCCACTGAGGTCACAGCCTGCATTGTCCCCTCTGGCTCCTGGGGTGCTGTGGGAGGGCTGGAGCACTTCCCACTCACTGAATTTTGGTATTTGGAGTTATTGCAATCTGTGGAATGCACTGAAGGACAATAAGTCATGCTTCTTTCTGATATTGGAAAAGCTTCTTCAAGTCTGGTATCTTCCTGTGGCTTTAGGGCATGGCTCTTCCTTTTTATAAACATTTTTTGGTGCCACTGGAGCAGAGCCCTTAGTGCTCCTCAAGCAAAGGGTTGAGGCTCTTTGCCAGTCACAGGTGCTCTGAGTTTTATTTTTACAAATATGAGGAGACACTGCAAAACTCATAAAGTGTAGCTTTAGATAATATCAGCATTTGTGGTGGTTTTAGGGAGACTAGATAGGCAGCTCAATTAGTAGATGTTCCAAAATCCTGTTTCTGGCTTGGTTTTCACTGAACTGTCTCTTGGAGTGCAAAAATCAGCAGTTCCTGGGTACTACGTGCAGCTCTATGCAACAGTTTGCTTCTCTTCTGGCTTTGCAAAGAGCTTGCCCCTGTAATCTTGTTTTAGCTTTTAAGTAGGCTCAACTATGAGCAATTTGCAAGACAAAGGTTGTAGATAAGGACCTGTTACTGTAAAGTCAGTGTTTTTGAAGGTAGGCAGTTGATAAGGAAAGCTAAAGATAACTGAAAAAGCACAGCAAATGTATCATGGGGCAGTGAGAAACATTTTAATATCTGTAAAACAAAATAAATGTAATCAGTGGTGCTTATATTGTTGGGAAAGTTTAAACCCAACTGATTGCTGATAACAATGCAGAGAAATAAAACATTTCCTTCCCATCTTTGTGGAGAAGCTGGATGATATTCTCTCGGAATACCTCTTGTTGCACTGGTAACCAGGGAGGGTGTTAAACCCAAGATAACATTTCAAAGTCTTTTGAAACTTGAGCAACACTGGAACCTGTTTGTTTAAAAAAAATTGGCAAAGCAGCTTTCTGAATCCCGGCTGCCAATTTGTAATAAATCTGGGAAGACCAAAGGAGTTCCAGAAGTTTGGGAAAACATAAATGTTGTAGAAGTGTTTTTAAATGGAGAAGAGAGCAGGTAACCAGCGGGCAGTGGAGACCAACCTCTGTCACATTAAAGAAGGAGCATGCTCAGGGATCCCTGTGCTCTGATGGAAAGCAGATCATGTCCAAAAAAAAAGAAAAATCCTCAAGCTGTGGGTTTAATGAGATTCCTGCACTGGTTGCCAAAAGTGGCTGTATTGATATCCTATACCTGGATCCCAAGGGATGCAACCCTGCTGTCCACCAAAGGCTGCTGCTCCCAGGAGGCAGAAGAGGCTTTGCTTTGGGAGCAGGACTGTGTTGGATCCCCTGGGCAAGCACTGATCCTGGCCTGCCTTTCATGCTTTCCTCAGCCCTGCTGAGAAACACCCACCTGAGCAGTTGTGGTGGGCTCTGATCCTCTTCCCCAGTCCCTGCCCTCGCCCTGAGCCAGGGTGGCAGAGCCTCACTCCCTGCCTCTGTTCAGCACCCTGTTGAACAAGCTGATTTAGAAAGTGCCACCTGATACTCCTCAAAAATAGTCACCAGTGGGAATGTGATCCCTGCACTCTGTAAGCAGAGGGCTGAGGAGCTGTGCTCCTGCCATGCTCTGACATCAGTATGGGACAAACTCTGGCAAAACCTGACTAGAGCTGTCCCACTGCCTGGAGGGAGCCTCTGTCTCACTGGGGAGAAACTTGGGAGGAAATATTAAGTAGATTAATACTGAATCTTGGCTTTCCTGAGCAGGCTGATGGAGTCAGGGTGGTTTAGCTGGGACAAGAGGAGGGTCTGGAATACCCAAGAGCAGGTTATCAAGGAGGTGCATAGCAGGAGGATTGGTGGGGATTGTCAGATGAGGTAACAGGAGTTTCTGCTGTGGGATTAAGAGGGATAAAGTTTTCCTTCTTCAGACAGCTGAGCAGTGGGAGAGGTTGTTCAGAGAGGCAGAGGAGCCTCCATCCTTGGGGGTTTTTAAGACACAGCTGGACAAAGCCCTGCTGGCTGCTCTGAAATTGGTGCTAACCCTGCTTGCAGTAAGAGGTGGGATTAGATGTTCTCCTGGGGATCTCCTCCAGCCCAAATAATTTTGTGACTCAGCAACCTGATCTCCTTCTGAGTGCAAGTTTGAGCACAGTTAAGTAAAAGGTTACAGTGGAGCCCCCTGAGAACAGGGAGGGAGGAAGGTGGTTTAGATTGAGTGCTCTTAATACCCCATCTGTCATCTCTGTGGTTAACATGTCATGGGGATGGTTGCTGTGTGAGACTTGCAGTGGAAGATTGTAGGTCTTGAGAGAACTATTGCCGACTTTTAGTTGATATATTTTAAGGATTGTTAAGAAAAAAAAGAAAAAAGCTGGAGAGAGATGCCAGTGTTTAGGAGCAGTGGAAATGTCAGTGTGCTGAGTGCTCTTTAGGCCTGTCAAGGTGGGAAGGAAGCTCTGGAAAGGACAGTAAGGGACGCTGCTGCTTGAGCAGGGAAAAGGGAGGTACTTGGAACTGCTGGTTTGTGCACAATCTTGTTTTTCTGCTACTTCTGTCCTACAGAAACAGCATCTCTGGAGCCTGGAGTTGAGAACAGGAGCCTCTGCAGTTGAGGAGATGTGTATTTTTCAGGCTGTGCTGGAGGCTCCCCTGCCCCTGCTGCTGGGTGGGGGGGTCCTGGGGAATGGCCATGGCAGGTCTGGCTGGGTCATGGAAATGCTTCCAGGTTCCTCGGCTGAGATAAGCACAGAGTTCCCATGTCCTGAGTTGGTGGGGAAGCTTTGGTTTTGATTTAGCTGAGCTAACACCCACTGTTGTGATCCAGTGAATTTACATTTCCTTATCTTTGGTTTTGTCTTCCTATGGTTTCTAATTTTGGCCACATTACTTGGATAGATTAAATTACATTTTGTGTATGTTCATTTATCCCCAAGTGTGTTTTGTGACAGAAGTGCTCTGGGCAGTTTCACACACTGAGGACACCCCATTCCTGTAGTACTGGCTGACAGGCAGTGGGAAAAGATTGGAGGATTTATTGGTCTTGTGCAGAAACACCAGCATATCTCTGTGCTGTAGGTGAGGCACTGCCTCATGTTTGAGTCCATGGGCTGAAGCTCCTCCCAGTGTTAAATGCTATGGTGTGGGTGACTTCAATGCTGTTTCTGTCCTAAAATCTAAAAGGAGTGAGGTGTCCCTTTCTTCATAACCCCATGAAGATGTTTGGCTACAACGTGGAAAACAAGGCTCAAACCCTCCTCAGCCTCAGGGCAGGCCAATCCCCCACCTCTCAAGAGGGTGACCATGAAGTACACCAAGACCTTGATGTTCCCATTTTTCTGCCACTGCCTCAGACTCAGCTCTGGGGTGTCCCTATCCCCCTCCAAGTGCTACTCCTGAATGTTGTCCTTTTAGTCCCACATTTGTGCCTCTTGTGACAGGTCTCCTAATGCTGCCTCCAAGATGATGCTGGAGCCTATTCTTGTCTCAGTTTCCCTGTTCCTGTGACTTATGTCTCACATATATCTTGATTAACCCAACCCTTTCACCTAAAATCTTTTATCTGCTTGCTTTTATCTGTCCAGCCCTGTTGCTGCTCTGGACATCACTCAAGTGTCAGGTGTCACTATTTCTGCCCAATGTTCCCCACTGTGTTCCTAACACTGCAGTGGGTTTTTCCTCTTTCTGATCATCTCTGTTGGTGCCTAAATCCCAAATCTCCTGTTGCAGCCTTGCACTTCATGCCAGAATCTTGCTGGCCCTGCCCAGCTCCCCTATTACTCTGGCACAATGATTTTTGGTGTCACTCTTGGCACTTGGTTTGTCCAGGTGCCATCCACGTGTCCTGTAGAGACCTCTCCATTGCTGCCTGGTTGATTGAATCCAGGGGGAGGGACACCACACTCTGAGTTCACCTGAGGGGATAAATTTTTGCCTTATTTTCATAGGGCTCCTGCACAAGCAGCATGGCTTGGTCCATCCTTCACTCTCCAGCAGTTCTGCTGGAGTGGGTGGCCATGTTCTCTGGTGAGCAGCCCTGCTCTGTTTTTTCAGTCTTGTGCCAGTATTTGAATTCTAAACTAAGCAGAACATTTTAAAAAGTGATCAGAATTCTTTCTGCTAAGTATTTTCATCACCAAATTCTGTTTGGTCCAAGCCAGAGCTGCGTGTGCTCCATGATGAGACTGCTGGGGCTGGGGTCTCTCAGATTAACTCTGAGGCGAAGAGAAATTGTTTTAGAGTCAGAGAAATGGAAATCACACTTCCTAGCCTCTTATTTCTTCAAGCATCAGATATTGACCCAATTGTTAGCTTTTCTTCTTCCCCATTGAATTCCTTTAGGAATGCCAGGAGATGCTATCCACTTTTCCTGACTGTTCCTGGACCTCTTCTGAGGAAGCTTTGATTCAGGATAGCTCCTGTTGTGCACAGGGCTCTGTGTGTGACACACCGTGTCTTGCCCACGATTGTGGAGTTTCTGAGTGCAGCTCTGGGCATCTGGAATGGGATTCCTGCAGCAAACCCTCAGGTCCCACTCGGGGTAATGATCTGCAAAGGAACCAGTTAAAACAAATGCCTGTTTCGGTTGGGATCTAGAGAGGCTTGCAAACATGCCAGACCTCCGTAATGGATCTCTGGAGGGAGAACAGTACCTGGAGGGGCTCCAAGTCCCACCTTCTTCATGCACATCACTGAAGAATAGCTCCCTCCCGTGCTCCCTGAGCCTGTGCTGGGGACAGCACTGGGTCACAGCCAGCTGTGGAGGCATGGACTGGCTTTTCAGGCATGGTATCTGCTGGGTTTATTGGGGAAAAGTGCCCTCTTTAGCATTTCTTGGTGAGTTTTTCAACAAGGAGATTTTGTTTTCCATTCTCCCAATGATTGTAACAGGATTTTATTCTCCTGCAGCCAGCTGTTAGCAATTAGCAACTTGATCCAGTTGGGCCTGGGAACAGAGTTTAACACTTTCTTGCCTCTCAGAGGATGTTGCTAATCCTGTTTTTGCTGGTTTTGGGCTTGTGCTGTAGTTTTGGCTCTTGGTGTGTATGTGTGGGCAGGGTGGGAAGACAGGCATGATTACAGCAAAGGACTCTAATGCAGCTGAAATAAAAGTATTGAGCCATTTACACAGACAAAGTCCTTAGTGAGATGATTCCCAAGCAGTTTGTTCAGAGGGTTGTATTTAGTAGTAATTCCAGTCTACTGGATGATTTTAAGACTCAGCACCAGTCAACATCAGTAGTTCTTCAAACAGTGGTTTCTGCAGTTGGAGCTCCTGAGTGGAGCTGAACCTCCTTCAAAGTGTTTCACCTTCTGAAGGAGTGAAAACCACTCTTGCTGACCTTGCTTAGAATAGCAGCTGCTGTGGAGCACTAAAATCTCCACAGTGGCATTGTTTGCTCCCTCTGTTCATCAGCTCTCCCAGGACTCACTGACAGGCAACTTTGGTGATCCAGGACTGAGAGCCAAATGTCGTGGGAAAAACAAACCCAGCAGAACCTGAACCAGCTGCTGGGGTCCCTGTGCAGGGCTGAACTGCTGGAAGCTGTTCACCACTGCCACATACAAAGGTGAGATTTCATGTTACCAAACTGGGTACAGGACTAGTCCAGACTAACATTTTCATCTGTCAGCAATGGCGACACATCTGGAGAGGATTCATCCTTGCTTGTCCTCCCTTTAGGCAAGGGCCCAATTCAAAGCCAGCTTTTGTAGGCACAGAGCTGCTGACAGGTGAGCTCTAGATAAATTCTGGAGCTTTCCCTTCCTCTGCTGGAGGCAAGACTGGCCTCTATGGCCACATCTTCCAATTCTGGCTTGCAGTTTCCCCAAGCCATGCTATTTTTGTGGACCTGCAGAGATCCATGTGCCCATCAAGTGCTGAGAGGCCCCTGCATCTCAGGGTGGCAGCTGCACCTGTCTGTGCCCCCCAGTTTGTACCTTTTCTCCAATGCTGGTTGCTGGCTTGGTAGCAGGAGCTGAAATAGTGCTTGGGGACTTCCCTTGTCCCCACACCTCATTCCTTCCTTCCTCCTGATATTTTAAGTTCTTGTTACTACATTCAGGTGGTTAAATGATGTGATTAGCTCTGTGGCAGTACAAAAGGTGTCATTTAGAACACGGCCTGATATTTGCATAAAACGACTGGGCACTTATGTAACAACGCTTGTTCAGATGAGCTGATGGTGCTGTTTGTGGAGCAGTTATTCAGTTGCTGAGACATTGTTGCTGTTGTCATTTTGAGAGGATGGGCACAGCACAACTACTCTTGTCAAAGGAAAGTCCTTATGTTCAGTCTCAATGTGAGCCCCTCACCAGTGCCTGCAGCCCATCCCAGTTAGGCTGTGAGTACTGTGCTGATGGTAGAGGATGGATGATCCCCTGCTCTTGATCATTCTTCACTTGGCTTTTGGACCAACTGGGAAATGGAAGCATTTGAACACTTACTGGTGTCTGGGGCTGCTCTCATTTCTTTCTTGTTTTAGCAGTGGGGCTTGGCCTTCAACCTGACCACAATCCCACTATTTCAGTGCTTTCCAGCCATCCTTATTCCTTGACAATTTAGAGAGAAATCCCTGTGTGTTTTGGTGGAGCCAGCCTGAGTCTTGAGGCTCACCCAGTTTGCCAGGCTCTGGAGGGAAGATGAGCATCTGCAGTCTGTGCAGTTGGTCATTTGAGGGCTCCTTGTTGGGAACTTTTAGACATGCAGCTCAGAAATCACCTGGGACATGTCTCCAAGCTGCTGTTCTCCTTCCAAGGCCTCCTCAACAAGCTGAGCTCTGGTCAGTGGCTGGTCCAGCTTGGGCACCCACAGGAAGGATCTATCCTGGACTTCACCCATATGGTGCAGTGATCTGGGTCATGGCCAGAGCACCACCAGACAGGTCTCTGCTGAGTTCCCATCGACTCCTCCAGGAAGGTGGCTCAAGTTAAAGCCTTGATGTTGATGAAAGGTCCCTTTCTCAGGTCCTGTGGCCCGGCTGTCTCCCCCAGTGCTGAACTCTGCAGTTCCCTTTGCAGGTCCAGCTTTGGGAGCTCCCAAGACACCTTATCAAATCACCTGCATGGATTACCACCCACCGAGTCTGTCTTCAAACTCTGCCCCAAAACTTCTTTGCAAAGTCTCCCTCCAGTTGGAGTACAAAGTCTCTTCTCCGTGGGAGTTGCAGTCTGCCCTGGGATGGTGGGAATCAATGTGTTTTCACAGCCATCACATCCTTCCATTCCAGGGGGGAAGGATGACCTTGGATGCACAAACAGCTGCAGAGTGCTTGGTCAAAACCTCTTCTGTGGTCGCCAGACCCTCCTGCTGAGATCTGGGCTTGTGCTTTGCTTTTTCAGGCTCACCAAAGGGGATGCCATGGGATCACAGCCCCTTCCCAGCCCTGGCCAGGGTGCTCATGTAGGGAGCCAGGAGGTGGCTAAAGCAGGAGGGACCTGGTGATTTTAAGGTGTTTTTTGGTTGCCTGGCTGGGCAAAACAAGGTACAGCCACCCAGCATTAGCTCCCCCTCCTGCCTGCGTGTTTGGCTCCCTTCCCAAGAAGGCCCTTAGTTGTTTTTCAGGCTCAGAGCCATCTTTTCTGATGGAATCCAGCAGGGACAATGGCCAGTAGCATATCCTTAGGAAAGAGAATAAAAACAGGGCAAGCTCCAGTGATTCTAACCCCGATTTGGCTTCTGGGAAATCTGCAGCTGGGGGATTTCCCAAGCCAAAGGTTTTACCTTTGGATTTAAGGAGCTGTGGTGTATCTGTCTGTTGTGAAAATATCCAGTCTCTTGGGTATCCGTGGCAGCTCAGGGCTGTGACTTGTACAGTTTAATTATGTTGGGTGGAAAAAGAGCCTTTTGTTACCAATCTCTGAGCTAATGGCATTGGATGCTCTGCATGCATGCATGCACTGGCACAGTGATGGGCCTTTTTATAGCCTCTCCTCCTTCCCTCACAAATCCCAACATTCAGTGTTGCCTTTTTACTAAAACTCTGAGGATTCTTGAGCAAACACATTCTGGTCCTGGCAACATTACATTTATTGATTTGTTCTGTTTTCTTTTCTCCTGGCATTCCATTATGAGACAGAGCCTCTAACCTGCCTTCTGTAAAATTATCCTCCAGGATGGGAGCCTCCCAAGGCTCTTTGTAGTGAATGTGGACACAAAGAATTCACATACTGCTGATCTGACCTCCTGTTCCTTTAGGTGTTATCATGGCTTTCCAATGAAATTGCCAGTGTTTAGGCCTTTGCTATTTTCCTTGTTTCCAAGCAGGAAATGGAGGGTGCTCGCCTGTGTGAGTGCACTTGCACTTCTGGCAGCAGTGTGGATGTGCAGGGAGAGATTATTTCACCCTGGTTTGGACCTTCCTCTTAAAGGTGTTCCAAGGTGCCCTCTTGGCTACTTGGTGCCAGGGTTTAGGTGGATTAGGCCTGCTTGGGGAGCCTGGTTGGACTGGCCAGGTTCATTTTTAGCTGCAGTTTCATCCCTTGTTAATTTGGCGAGGAAAGTGAGGTATTGATGAGGGAGAGATTACTTTGCACTGGACTCGTTTAAGAGCAGTTAAGAGAGTACATCCATCCACCTAGCTGAGGGCCTGAAAGATGGATTGCACTGGTAGCTTTAGGGGTGGTGGAGACAGTCAAGTGACCATTAGTTCTTCATGAAGCCTCTGATCTGGTGATGAGCAGAGCAAGGCTGAGGTCAAAGACTCTTGAAGGCAGGGAAGATTGCCCAGCCTGTCACGAGGCAATGACACACAGCAACCCTGCAGCACAGAGAAGTCCTGGCTCTGGAGGACTCATCCTCTCTCTTTGCTTTGTCTTTCAGAGATGTAGATGGCAGCTGCTGCCTTTGAAGGACTCGTCTGACCCTGTGCAGCACCTCCAGTTGCTACCATGATCTTCTGCATGCTGCTGCTGGCCTCCCTGCCTGAGCCCTCTGGCACCGAAGTCAACCCTGGTAGGGAGCTGCCAGGCTGGGAGAGGACTCATTTCCCACCTGTGTGCTCCTTCTCAGCCTTTCCTTGCCTCTCATGGGGATTGAGTGTAAAAGTTGCATGTTGAGATAATCACTGGTGTAGTTCCTGAATGTCCTCTGGACTGAGATATTCCTGGGCAGCTGTGTTGGAGTGGGACACTCTCCTGCCAGTCCCAGGAAGGCCCAGGCACATGGACATCATCCTTCCTCTTCCCACCCAGGCCTGTCTTGAGCTCTGACTATCCCTCCATCACTTTGGCTGCGTGGCCTGCGGGACAAACCTCGCTCCAGACTGGCCCAGAGGTTCTGTGCTTGCTGTGGAAAACAAATTACCAGTTAGCAAAGCATCAGCCTCAGCTCTCCAGCCAGCAAGGGCCATTCTGGAGAGAGAAATGTGGAAGGACAGATAGAAAACCTCACCTGGCACATAGATAGGGTGGAGATAGGGATAGGAGGCTGTGAGTCTCTGTGGAGGGTAGGACCTCTCATCCTCTACAGCATTTGGCAGGATAAAGTCATGATGGAGATGAATAAGATAATGGTCTGCAATGTGTTGCAAAAATTCCTTTAATGAGGTGTTTTGAGCTGGAGACAGTCTGTGAAATAAATGAGTTTAATCCTTTTCCAGCTTGGCTGGAGGTGTGGTGAGGCAGCCGTGCTACCCTGAGGGCCTGTGCTGGCTCTGCTAGGGCTGGCTCTGTTTGTTTGGAGCCCTTTGTGGCTGGCTCTGACCCTGCTCTGGCCTCTGGATATTTGCAGAGGTTTGAGGTTGTGCTGCAGCCAGCCAGAAGTGAAGTGAGGGTTGTGGGGGAGCTCAGCAGCACTCCTGTGCTCCCTGTTACACAGCATTCCCTGTGCTGTGCACCACACACCCAGCATGGAACTGGGGCTGCCACCTGCTGCTGATGGTTAAACCTCATAGAAGAGGGGGGATGGCAGCTGGAGGGACAGTCCCATGCAGATTTCTTTTTGATGATGGGTGGTGCAGGAGCAGCTCTTCCTCACCAGCTACAGGGAGGTGAGTGGGCTCTGAGCACAGGTCTGTGGTCCCACTTCCTGCAGGAATCTCTTCCATCAGGAAATAACTCCTCACATTTCTCAGCTCTGTCTGTGACATCCTCAGGCAGCTTTGCTTCCTCAGCTCCCTCAGCTGCTCTGATGCCTGGGGCTGGCCCTGCTCTTCCCAGACACATTCCAGCACCATGGCCCAGCTGGTGCTCTTGGCTGTGATGCCACAGGCTCCATGGATTATCTAGACCTCCAAAAGCAGCCTGGAGCATGTCCTGCATTGCCCTATAACCCACAGGAGCTGCTTTGGGGGTGATTTCAGAGCTGTGGCAGGGTCCTGGTGAGTCCTCTGGTCTTGCAGAGGTTGTTTGACCTCGCTGACAGATGGGCTGGGGCCACCTGTCTGAGCCCCAGTGTCTCCTGAGTGCACAGTAAAGGGTCAGGAGCCCTGGTGGCATCTAAACAGAACCCAAGGATGGTTTTGCTCAAGATAGGTGCACTTGGTGAGAGCCTCATGCTGCTGGTTTTGGTGGGAGCTGTGGCCACTCACAGAGTGCATCCCTCAAGGCCAGGGACATTCTGGGCTCTGCTGCCAGCCCTGGGGTGGTGAACAAATGGGTTTTGTTTAGAGTTGCAGGAAGACTCAGTCCCCCAGAGTCCTTCCCAACCAGCTCTCCGTGTGGCATTGCTGGCCAGTGTGTGTCTGACCTTTAAATAAGGTGTGACCACACAGGACTCCCACTGCAGCAGCACAAAAAGCACTTTCTGCTTTCAGATGGTGACCCCACCCTTTTGGAAAATCTCCATGTATTTAACTACAGCTCAGCAGCAGATCAGGTTGTACTGGTCTGTGCTGGGACAGGTGAGAGTGAAGACAGTCAAGACTGATTTGGTTCCCCAAATAACCTGATTGTGCAGTGTAAGAGCAGTGCTTGGAGCTCTTGGTTGGCTTTCAGCAGGCACAGTTGTTCTTGATCCCAGGCAGGTTCCTCCCAGGGAATTCAGGCCTCTTGACAAACCCCAGGCCTATGAATGCTCTGGGTGATACCAGGAGCCCACCCAGCTCAAGGCCTGACCCAGCAGGGTCCTTCCCATCCCTCTGATTCTGAAAGGGTGCATGGATGGGCAGGCACAGCAGAACTCTACCCCAGGGATACCCTCAGATCAACTTCCAGTGCCAGTGCTTGGGCATTTATTTGCTTGTGGTGGCTGTGAGTTTGTTCTGCTGGTTTTTTAACCCATGGGAAACTGTGGAATTGGACTGTCTAATAGGTTAAGGATTTATGTTCTGGTTTTGAGCTCTCCTACCTGACCTTTCGATGCCTCTTGGTTCTGGTGTTTTGAGAGACAGCGAGGATATCTGTTGTTCAATCTAAATTATCTTCATCATACTTCAGCAATCCCTTTTGTAAAGATGAGGCTGCTGATCTTTCCTTCATCATCTGTGTTGCCTTCTCAGCCTTTTAATGAGGGAAGGAAAAGAGCAAGAGCTCTCTTCCTTATCTGCTTGGCATCTGACCATGAATACAGGCAGTGCTGTAATGTAATTCTAGTTTGTTTTATAGGTATTCCCATGATTTAAAAAAAATATTAACTATTTTTTCATATTAAATAACCTGGTATCATTAGAAATGTTGTCACCTCACCCAGCCATCTCCTTTACCCCCTGATTTAGGAAAAGCCAGCACATCCCCTGAACCAGTGCCTAAGAGCTGCAGACAAACCCTACTGAAGCTCCACCCTCTGTTTGCAAACATTCCTACATCAGATCTGTCAGGCAGTGATTCAGCCTGAGGTGCTTTATTCTGTGTAGTGATAATGGCAAGGTGGTTTTCATCCCTCTGTCTTGTCTTGTAGCTTCTGAACCTGCTGAATGGATTTCATGGAATCCCAGAATCTCCTGAGTTGTAAGGGACCCACGAGGATCCTTGAAGTGCAACTCCTGTTGAGCTGTATCCAGGTTTGGTACAAGGGTGGCAGGAGATCATCTCTGAGGTCCCTTCCAACCCAGCCCATTCGGGGATTTTGGGACACCAGGAGGACACCCAGGGCAGCCCAGCCTGAGGGAGAGGCAGCCAGAACTGCTCCTGTGCCTGCAGCAATGTGGCAGTGAATACATTCAGATTTAGAGTTTTTCCAAACATCTCTAATATTCCAGAAGGTGTTTAAAAACTTCTATCAGGAGAGAGAACCGTAAGGCCAGCTAGGATTTGTCAGCTTCATCTGGTACTGGTGTGGGGAGCTTTTGGAGATCCATGGCTTGAGCCAGTTGTGTCTGTGCTCCCTGGAGACACCAAGTTGGAGAGTATTCCCATCCTGGGGAGAAATGCTTGCTCCAGTTGAGGCTGGAGGCAGGAACAGACTGGGATGAGGCAGGGTGGATGGACAGGCACTCCTGTCAGATGTGAACTCCAGGCTGCAGTGACAGGACAGAGCCTGTCCTTCACTTGTCACCTGTAATAGATGTTTAACTTCTCCCTTGTATCTGAGCTGATGAAGGTAATGATTGTTCCCATTTGAACACAAATCAAGCATCCAGTTTATTCCAGAGGAAGAAAAATATTCCAAAGGAAGCAGCTCCTGAACAAAAGCTTCCTTTTTATGTCACATCATTATTGATGAGTAATTTGTCATTGTAAAATGGGCCCATGCAACCAGTAACAATAATATGGTTTGGGATTTCATGCTCTTAAAATACTTTGTAAAATTTTTACCTTGCCTGGGCTCTGCTGAATGATACTGTAAGTCTAATGCATTACTTATCATTTCAGTTTATGATAATTATGAAGTATTTAATATATTTTTTCCCATTTTTTATTTTAGCATTACCATGTTTATTCCCTGGGCATGATAGCCTTTTAATTAAACTTTCCTGGTGATTTTAAAAGAAATGAGTGCTGATCTTTGTTTGCTTGCCTGTGTTCCCATTTGCAGCAATCTGTCGTTACCCGCTGGGGATGCATGAGGGAACCATCCGGGATGAGGACATCACTGCTTCCAGCCAGTGGTACGACTCCACAGGGCCCCAGTATGCACGGTGGGTTCACCTCTGACAACAAATTCAGTCCTTTTTTTCCCCTAAATACCCAATATGTGATTGAGGAAGAAGATCCCCCCCCCTTAAGACCTTGTTTGCTGCTTCCATATTCAGCCTCGACACAGTGAAAGGCCAGGAGGCAATGGCAGTGGTCACAGCTGTGATACAGGAAATTCTGGTCAAATATTAAAGAAAAAAAAAAATCCTTCTCCATGAGAATGAAGTGGTGGGACAGGGACTCAGAAAGGTGGTGATGTGTCAGTGTTTGGGGACTTGGCTGTACCAGGCCTTCAGCAACGCAGGGCAGCCTAGGAGCTGGCCCTGCTGTGAGCAGGGGATGGGACTGGAGACTCAGAGGTTGCCTCTGACCCCCTCTCTTTCAGTCACTCTGAATAAATCTCCAAAGGATTTCTGCCTTACAGGTCAGCCAGGGACAGTGCCCCTGGGATTCTTGTGGAGTGCTTTAAACTAAATCATAGGAAATCCTTTACAAGGATGAACTTTTCAACAGTATCCTATTGAGGAAATGGGCTGTGCTTACTCTGCCTCAAAAACCTTGGAAATGCAGAGTTAAAGAATTGTTAAGCAAGCAGTTGAATGATTTTCTTTCAAGGAGGCCTACAGTATTTATGAGAAGCATTTTGCTCTATTTTTTTTTGGTCATTTTATTTCTCTCAAAGCTATTAACTGATGATTCACAAGAGTTGGAAATGTGAGCTTCCTTTGAATTGTTTGTAGTGGTGATGCCAAACATTCCTACAGCTTTGGTGCAAGTCAGATAGGAATTTCAGGTTAACTGTGATACTAATATTTTTATGATGAATTCAGGCAGTCCAAAATCATACAATTCTCCTAGTGCACAAATTTTTTTTTCTGAGTCTGTGGTAGAGCCAGTGCTGTAGTGTTTGAACAGGCCTGTGGCTCTGAAAGCTGGGAGATTTTTCCTCTGGGTATGGTTTATGCTGCAAAGACTTTGGGCCTCATTTGCCATCTGTTACCATCCTCTCTTTGCTGGGGCAGCTGGATGTCCACAGGGTGAAGGCATGAAGCTGAATGATGGTTTAACCATCATTTGGTTAGAGGTCAGAGTTGTCCCATGCAGATGTCTGTCCCTGTCACTTCAGTCATCCTCCCTGCCTTTTTTTAGAGCTTCTTTCTTGTCATTCCAGTGTAAGAAAGTCTTGCACAAACAGCTGACCAGCCAGAGATTAAAATCTTCTCTGGCCTGAGTCTTGACCTTCAGTGTTTCCTCCTGGGTGCTGCCTTCCCTGATGCACTCACTGGTCCCATCAGCTGGAGGTGGGGTANGCCAGAGATTAAAATCTTCTCTGGCCTGAGCCTTGGCCTTCAGTGTTTCCTCCTGGTCCCATCAGCTGGAGGTGGGGTGGCTGTTTGAAAGCCAAGGGCACTTCAAGGGCTTGCTGTTGGCTAAGAAATCCCTTATGTTAAAAAACCCACACATCTGTGGTATGCAGATAAATTTTTCACAACTACAGCTCTCACAATGCTCAGCTTAGGAGCAGAGATCTTCCCCCCACTCTCCTAGCAGCATCCTACACCAACAGCTCTGATGACTGCAGGAAATGTGAAATATGCATTGAAATGACCCAGAATAATTTCAAGCAGAGATTTTCTCACTAAAAATGTATTTTTAAGGTGGCTCCTCTTTGAGCTTTGTAGAGCTGCAGGACGTGGTCAAGCAGAAGTTCAGGCCTTACCATGTGGGGTTTAGGAGCAGTGGGGATGCACTTTAGCAGCAAGGTGCTCCAGAGCAGCGAGCAGTTCCCTACTGAGCAGCAGGGTTGTTTCTGATTAATGTGGAAATTTATGTCTGGGGGAGAAGTCACTCCAAGGAGTTAATGAAAGATATCTGGGGCTGAGGAGCTGTTCTACATAGGGCAAAAGTGCCTGTAGGATTTGAGTCTCAACTGACCATCATCCCAAAGGACAGAGGTATTTGGTAGCCATTGCTGCTTTTGTTCCTTCCTCCCCATCCTCAGAATTTTGCGTGTTTCCTCAGTTAATCATTGGAAATTCGATTCTTTTTAATGCGTGTGACTTTCCCCTCAGGTTACAGAGGGAAGAGGGGGATGGAGCCTGGTGCCCAGCTGGTTTGCTGGAGCCTGAAGATGTGCAGTTCCTGCAGATTGACCTGCACAAGCTGTTCTTCATCACCCTGGTGGGCACCCAGGGCCGGCACGCTCGCGCCACGGGCAAGGAGTTCGCCCGCGCCTACCGCATCGACTACAGCCGGAATGGGGAGCGCTGGATCTCCTGGAGGGGCAGGAAGGTGAGCCTGGGGACAGCTGGGTCTGCTTGGAAAGCTGCACTGTGCAAAGCATGTCTTCCACATACTTCTTAGTGTTGTGCTTCATCCTGGCTCTGCTGGAGCAGCGTGTTCTGCCTCAGTTCTGTGCTTGCTGTGCATCACCTGGTGTCATCCAGCAGTGCTGCAGCATTCCTGATGTGGGGGGTACTGGGATCAGCAGTGGACTGGACTGGAAACTGCTGCTGGATTTGTCTCTCACACAGCTGGTTTGGGTTTTCTGGCCCCGAGTAATGGCATGCTCAGGAACAGCAGCTGCACAATGTGGAGATGCTAAATAAGGTGCATCTTCTCCTTTGATCCTCTCAGAAGATGGGCAGGATTCTCAGCTCTTCTACTGTGGAGTTGGTGCAAGGGTGCTTTTTTTCTGAGGGGATGTCTGAAGTTTTCTTCCTTTGTCCATGTCCCCTAACCTGATTCCCCCAAATCAGGAAAACTGGCTCTTCACTACCTGTCTGTGCATGTCCCAAACATCACATGGGTGTCCCTCTCTTAGACACTTATTTCTAAATTGGAAGCTGCTAAGCAGATGCCTGCTTTGGGATTTAAAATTGGAGGGGGTGGCAGGGAATTAAGGAGTTTCTGGATGTGTGCTAGCAGTGTGTACAGATGTTGAGGAGGAAGGAGTTCAGAGAGTAGGAAATGTGCTGCTGAGCCCACCCACTCAGAGGCTTCCCTGCTCACCACAGTTGTGTCATGCTGTCTCCAGACCTGAGTGCAGAGATCGGGGTGTGTGTTCATAAGCCTTTGTTAAACTTCCCCTGGGAAGGAATCCTCTGGGAATCTCACCTGCAGCTTCTCTGACCTGGTCACCCTTCCTCAGGCTGGCATGTGCAATCTGAAGACCTAAGGCAGCCTAGAGAGGTACTGGGTGTGGTGATGTTTTCTCGCACTGAAGGTGCTTTGGAAGTCACAGCAGGGTCTGCAGTGCAGCATTTGGTGTAACAGCTTTTATCTTGGTAATGAATTATTTTCTCACTCAGACCTTTGATCAGCTGCTTGGCCATTACCATTATATTGCCCATCCCTTACATTTTGGTGTGTGCTACAAAAGCTGTGTTTATGGGATGGAAGGGGAAGTCAAACAGCAGAGTGTTCCCAGGATGACAGTGGCACTGGGGGGAAGGGAGAGGGCCCCTACCCTGTCACTGCACTGCAGCAGGACAGGGTGGCTGTGGTGATGCTGAACACCTCAGTCCAAGATGCCTCCTGTGCAGCACCTCTGGAACTGTGTTGGCTTGTAGAGAAAGAACATCAGGACCCACCACCAGGTAACTGGTGATGAGGGCGAGCTCTGTTACCATGGATCCCTTGAAGGAAGGGGTTTCATGTAGTAACTGGAGCTCCCTGCAACATCCACTCACACCTTCACCCCCACCTGCACATGGCACAAACTGTATATTCCTCTTCTCCCTCGGTGCTGCCTGGAGGGGTCTGCGGTGAGCAGGAGGTGAAGCAGCAGCACCCCTCACACCCCATCAGCCACAAGAGGAGCAGCAGCAGCTCCCACCCTGCACAATCCCACCTGGGGAAGCTCCCACTCTCCAGCAAGGAGGTACAGGAGCACCACTGTGCAGCACAGCAGGGAGAAGTTGCTGCTAAGGCTCTGTCTCCTCCAGGTGATCGATGGTAACACTGACACGTACGACGTGGTGCTGAAGGACCTGCGGCCGCCCATCATCGCGCGCTTCGTGCGGCTGATTCCCGTCACCAAGGCGCCCATGACTGTGTGCATGAGGGTGGAGCTCTACGGCTGCGTCTGGCACGGTGAGCACCTGTTGCAGCTTCAGTATTTGCTGGTAAAGTCCACAAAAGCAATAGGGGCCTTTGCATAATATCCACAGGTGTTTAATTCAGCTGCACGGTGAGATGTTCAGAGTTCCCGGGCACCCACATGTCCCGGGTCCGCCTTTCTCCCTCTCCCCAAGCCAGGGGTGCTCCTTCTCTCCTGGCAGCAAACAGACCAGGCCCAACCAGGGAGGAGGGAGGGAGTGGCCCAGGGACATAGGAAAAGGGGAAGGAGCCAATGGGGTCCCAACAGCCTTTTGGGGGGAAAATCCCTGTTCCCCCCACCCAGGGGATGCCTCCCAGGGTCTCCACAGCAGCCCCTGCACAGCCCTGCCTGGGGCTCCCCTGCATCCCCATGTGTGCAGAGGGAATCCCTGGCCCACGGAGCTGCTTCTGCTGGTCAGTGTCATAAATGAAAAGGCCACGTGGATACAGGTGATGGGAGGCTGCTGCTGCTGTATTTCTGAGGTGTGTGGCCTTCTTTTTCAGATGGTTTGGCGTCCTACAGCATCCCTGAAGGAGGGACAATAGCAGCTCCTGGCTTCCCCATTGTTTATCTGAATGACTCGACCTATGATGGCTACCAGGAACGCAGGTGGGAGAAGTTGTCCTGTTCTCTCTCTGTCACTGTGCAAATTCTTTCCTGCTCACCCTGTCACTGGTATCTTGCATCCCAAACTTTTCTTCATGCTTGTAGGATGTTGGAAGATGCTGGGTAACAATCTCCTTATATATTAATATCTGATGGTTTCAAGCTGGGCTGATACAGTAGAACTTGGATGTTTTTAAAAAAGGATTTTTATGTACAGAGTAGGTGTTGCATGTAGCTGACCAGCACTAACTTAGGAACCTGGATCTGCTGGGGAGTGCCAGGGAGCTGCAGATGTAGGCACAAAACCAAATCTGCTAAGCTAGGACTCTTTTAAACTACTTAACCTCCAGTTCAAATGTCTGACTGGCCTGGAAGTAGCAATCTGCCTCTTCCAGCTGTTAATCCTATTTTGCAGTTTAAAGGCATGTGTACCTGTGCTCTAGTGACAGGAGGGCTCGCCTGGGGTGGACTTGCAGAGCCAAGGACTTGCAGAGGGGGTCAGAATTGTGCCACTCTAGCATCTTCTACTCTGGAACACTGCTGGAAAACTGTATGAAGGGCTCTGCACTCTCACATAGGAATGGAATGAGGCAGGGTCCTGGCAAAGAGTCCAATCAGCCTTGGAAAGAGCCATTAACACTCTTCTCTTAAGAGCAATGCCAGAAATGAACCTGGTTAGACCTGGTTGTGGCTCATGTGCTGCCCATGGTCTCCCTTTCTGTGGGAGCCTTTCTGTGCCTGCCTGCACAGGAACCTGCTTTCCCCACAGGTTCCCCCAGCACAGGATGGAGCAGTGTTCCTGCCATGCAGCTGCTTGGTGAGGTGCTGCAGTTCCAGCTCTGTTGGGAGAACACACAGTGTCATTTTCCAGAGTGTCTGTTTTTGTTCTCCAGAGGCTCTAGCTGTAGCTCAGCTTTGCTGTTGGTCCTTGACACCAGTGCAAAAACCTCTGCCTTTTCCCAAGCTGGGAATGATGCTAAAACCCCAGCCCAAACAACATCAAGATGGAGCTGTGTCAGAACAGTGACCGAGTTCTTGTCCAGGATGGGTCAAGAGTAGGAAAACTGATGTTTTGCTGGTACCAGTTGAAAGATGCGAGTGGTTTCCTCCTGGAGCTCTGGCTGACTGTTGGTTCTCCCTGGCCAGGCACCTGTATGGAGGGCTGGGCCAGCTCACAGATGGAGTGCTGGGGCTGGATGACTTCACCCAGAGCCACCAGTACCGCGTGTGGCCGGGCTATGACTACGTTGGCTGGAGGAACGAGAGCTTCAGCACGGGTGCTGTGGAAATGGAGTTCCAGTTTGACCGCCCACGGAACTTCACCTCCATGAAGGTAACTCAACGTGGTCCCACTCCAGGGGGATTGGCTTTGGGTCTGGGGGTTTCCAGGTTGCACCTTTGGGACAGTTAATGGGTTAGAAGGGACCTTGAAGCTCACCTCGTTCCACCCTCTTCCACAGGCAGGGACACCTTCCACTAGACCAGGTTGCTCCAAGCCCTGTCCAACCTGGCCTTGAGTATTCTTCCCAAAGCATGAAGTGCCTGACAGCAGAATTTGAGCAGGAGATATCCCAAGTTTTCCAGTGTAGAAAGGTGAAGCAGGTGAGCACTTGCTTCTTCAGAGCTGAGGCTCTCCTTCCAGTATTTGGCTTGAAGGAATAAAAAGCAGACACCTAGAGCAGTGTTTAGGCAGCTGAGATGGATTTAGGATGTAGGACTTACTGACCCCTGAGGTAAAGGAATGTGGTTGTGCTTCCATTTGGACCAAACATTTCTCTGGATGCCTCAGCCTGTGCTTGTGCTGTGGGAAATTATTTAAACACACAGGAAAAGCATAAGCTGAACTTTGTAGTAAACAGCAGGATCTTTTAAAAAGGATTGGTGGCTTTTCTTGTAGAGATTTCAAATGAAGGAGAACCCACCACATCCTTAAGTAAATTGTTTTGGTGGTTACTTACTCTGGTTTTATTTTGTCTATTTTTAACTTGCAACTGTTGGCTCTTTGCCTGCTTTTGCTGGCAAAAATAAGAGTCCTTCCTTCTCAGAAATCTTCTGCTTCTAAACCATGATTAAACCACTCTCTTAATCTCTGCTTCAGTAAACTAAGTTGGCAGACTTCTCAATGCCTTCCTGGTGAGACCAAGGGTCATTTTTGGAGCAGTCACCCAATCCTTTCTTTCTTTGCTGACTGCTCTTTTGGAGGTACAGAATCTGGATTTGGACACGGGCTATCCATCAAATTGCATAAAGGAATGGTACCAATTTCCTGCTTTTGGACGATTCCTCATTGTTTGTGAAACTTGTGATGATATTAATCCTCCAAGCCAAGAGAGAAGGAGCCAGTGGTCATTAAGGCTTTGGGATCATGCTAAAAGTCAGTTCCAAGTTATTAGTGTCCAAGATAAAAGTCCAGTGTGGAAAGCATCACTTAGATTTTTGTCCCTGAGTTCACTACCCTGACATGAGTCAGTCCTTGAGAGATTATTTTAGGAAACTCCCTCCCTCCCCTTTAGTTATTGCTAGTGATTCTGCTGTCTCCCTCAGGTCATTGAAAAAAGTAGCAAATAATTTTGATTTAAGTATGCATTCCTCTTGGAAAAACGGAGAAGAATTTGTGCCTTAAAATTTGTAAGACTTACTAGTTGATAATGTTTAATCAAATTAATATAATACACAAGCCCACACAATGCTAATTGGGGACAGATGCTTTCCAAAAATCTGTCTTGTAAACACAATCATCCTGATAAACCAAATACATCAGATCTATCATAAGAACAACTACTTCATCTAGCATCTAATTAAAAAGCTGTTCTGATTAGCATAAATTAAACTTCATTATTTATTGAATGTTGCCTCCTTCAGCTTTGCATTTCTTTTGTACAGGCCAGGTGGTCTGTGGATAATTTTTGCATCCTCTTACCTATTAGCTTTATTCCAGTCCTCTGAGCTTTCCCTGTATCCAAGAAAGTATTAAAAATAAATGTTAACAACATTGCAACTGCATTGCATAGGCTTGCATGCTGTAAGTTGGACTTCAGCAGGAGATGTTTGCAATAGAAAATGTCTGTATCAGTCCAGGATGGAAACACATCCAACTCCTGTCCAAATATGGCACAAATTGTATATTCCAGGCATCAGGCTTTCCTGCCTGGTTATGAATGACTGTTTCTCTTTATTGAATAATGTTGTCTAAGCTTCATCTGGTCCTAATTATACACAAATGCCCTCCTTTTGTCTTTTTGCTGCTCAGCAGGCTGGTTGTCCTCATTAGTGCTTCACTGCTTTTCCCTGCAGGACCTCGCAGGGGCCAAGCAATTAAGAGGGTTCAAGGCTGTAGATGGTTTGGAAACTGTTGCTGTCACAGTGGCAAATACTGCACAGTTTCTAGGAAATGATTCCTGGGGTCTCTGGGGAGGGTTGGACCACTGTGGCTGTGAGAATGGAGCAGGCTGAGGGATACTGGAGACTTGGAGTCACATTATTTCTTCTGGTTCCTGCTCAGTGGCCACAGTGCTGAGATATTGTGGTCCTGAGCTTCAGGTCTTCATAACAGGACTCAGCTTGATGCTGAAGGATGCAGGCTTAGGTGGGGGTCTCCCTAAAACTCAGTTTAGTTTCCCTAAAACTCAGATGCTAAGTTGTCTTCAAGGTGCAACCAGAGCAGGTATGTCAGGGGAGTATCTCCTTGGGTTTTTCCTGGTTTGTGGTTTTGGGAAGGAATTTGCTTAGACTACAGCTGCTAAAAGTTTCTAAATGCTAAAAAATTTGGGACACAGTTCTCATCTAATGGTAGAGATCAATTGTGATATGTCATAGCTCGAACTGGTACCTCAAAAGAGGGACCAAGGACAAATAAATCCCTGGGATCCCTCATGCCAAGAGGGATGGAAGAAGAATCCAAGAGCAGTAGTCGGGTCTGGATTCTCCATGCTCTTCATTGCTTTGTTGTTTCATTACCAAATGTCTGCTGTGTCATTATTTCCACTCTGGCCTCTAAGACTGGTTTCTGTGGGGGTTTTGGTGGTTCAATAGTTCATTTTTTAAACATGCTAGTTACAGTTCACAGACCACAATCTAAGGGCTGTCCACTCCAGCTACTGATCTTTGAGTAATATTTAAACTGCAGCTTTGTCCATTCTAACTATTATTAATGATCAGATTGTTACACACAAGTTTCACTACAATCCATCTTTACTATTATTAATGATCAGATTATTAGCTCCAGGGTTCACTCTAATCCGTATTTGACTTGCAGAACAGAGCCAAGTAGTTCAGATTAATTTCAGCTTGTAGCCTAACAATTCCAGCTATTTATATCAAGCAATTCAAGTAATGCCAAATTTTTAATACTGAGTTTAGGTGTGTTTTTTCTTTCCCTTATTAGGTTCAATGTTCAAAGAGAGTTGGTCTGCAAGGTTTTAGATTAGTACAGGGCTGATTGATTTTTATATGGGCCTTTTGAAGAGCCTGCCAGAATCTGATCATTAATGTAGCTTTTGCAGGTAAAATTCAGAGCTGTTTCAGAATAGCTTTTTGCCCAGTGTTCTCATTGGAAGAAGTCACTCATTCTGTATTAATATACTGGGAGATATTGGGAATGGAAAATTTTTGTGAATGGAACATCCCTGGGGCTTGATTTAGGCGCCAGTAAATCTCCTCTCTGATGGATCCCTTCTCCTCTTCCCAGGTGCACTGTAACAACATGTTTTCCAAGGGGGTGAAGATTTTCCAGAGGGTGGAGTGTCTGTTCAAACCCCGCCTGATCGCAGACTGGGAGCCTGAGCCCGTGGGGGTGGCCACAGTCCTGGATGACAAAAACCCCAGTGCCAGGTTTGTGACCGTGCCCCTGCAGCAGCGCGTGGGCAAGGCCATCCTGTGCCGCTTCTACTTTGCCGACACCTGGATGATGATGAGTGAGATTTCCTTCCAGTCAGGTGAGTGCTCCTGCAGTCAGGCAGGTCTGGAGAAGCACAGGGAGCAGCAGAGCTGGTGTGGGAGTGCAGGGCCTGTGGGGTTGGCAGGAGAATGGCACCGTGGGGCTGCGTGGTGGGAAGGAGGAGGTTGTTCAGGCACTGGAAGGGCAGAAAGGTCCAATGGGTGCCCTCCAGGCTGATCCTGATGCACATCAGCAGAAGCACAACCAGGGAAACCAAAAACTGGACTGTAGAGCAGATGTTCTTTTGAAACAGATCAGAGAATCACACAATCTCTTGAGCTGCAGGGACCCCCAGGATCCCCCAGCCCAGCCCTGGCCCTGCCCAGACCCCCCAACACCCCCACCCTGGGCACCCCTGGCAGCGCTGCCCAAACGCTCCCGGAGCTCTGGCAGCCTCGGGGCCGTGCCCATTCCCTGGGGAGCCTGGGCAGTGCCAGCACCTCTGGGGGAAGAACCTTTCCCTAATCTCCAGCCTGATCCTGACACTGCACCAGCTGTTTCCTTGAGTCCTATCACAGGTTTAGTTGGGCTGATACACTCTCTCTCCTTCCACAGACATGGAGAGTGTGAATCCCAGTTTTGTTACAGTAGCCACAAGCACCACGGATCTCCTGGAAACAGAGCACAACGTTACTGAGGGCACCTGGGGTAAGGTCTTCTGCCACTTGGCCATGCCAAGGGCTCAAGTGTTGGGAAATGTCACAGGAACATCCCAGTTAATGTGGTCTTTACCTGCATTTCTGGAGATCTGGGGATGGCCTGAGCAGTGCTTTGTGCACAGGGCAGCATGTGACAGTCCCCTGAGCCTCAGCTGGTCAGGGCTGCCTCAGAACATCAGCTGGAGACTCATGTGGAGCCAGTGAAACTCTGAGCACTGTCTGCTCTAGGATGGATCCATTGAAGGAATCTGTTCTGCTCACAGTAATATTTGATGGCAGAAATTCTCTGCACCTAGCTCTTTGGGCCTCCAAAATGAGAATTTCTGCTAAAAGCAAAATGTGAACACAGCTGGTGTTAATTTTCAGGGAGCTGCCCAAGATCTTTTCTCTACCAGACTGTAGGAAGTTGGCTGGCACAGAAAACCTCAGGTGCTTTAAACCCAGATTCTCCTTCTCTGTGACTGCAGGAACCACATCTTCTGTAACCAGCACCTGGATAGGGGAGAAGGCAGATGACTCCAACACCTCCATCCTTGTGGGCTGCCTTGTGGCTATTATTCTGCTGCTCCTGATGATTATAATCATCATTCTTTGGAAGCAATATGTTCAGAAAAGGTTGGAAAAGGTAATACAATGAGACTATTTTGTAGACACAAGTTCAGAACTAATCATTAACCCTAATGAGCTCAGAACTATGTGAAAAGCACAGGGTTTCCTCAGCTCCACAGAGTAGCTAAAGCTGCTCTCACAGCAGGGGAGGATGCCAGCCCTGTCCAAGATATTACTGGAAGTTGCTTTGATTGCAGCCAAGGCATTACTTAACAATTGAGCATCTCCTCAATGTTTTGGGTTTTTTTCCCCTCTCCTCTGCAGGCCCCACGTCGAATCCTGGAGGAGGATGCCACTGTTCGCCTCTCCTTCTACAGCTACACCATTGCCAACAACCAGACCCAGATCCACCAGTCAAATCCCACCTATGAACGTGCTTTCCCACTGGATTTGGAATATCACCAGCCAGCTACACTGCTCCAAAAGCTTCCAGAGCTCTCCCAAAGTGCAGAAGATTCAGGTAACATCATCAGTCTTCAGAAGCTGCATGTTTCTTCTATTATTTCTGTCAGATTGTAAAATGTGCCACTTGTCAGTGTCTAAGTTGCCATCTTTGGCTCCTGTGCAATGCAACAACCCAGGGAGCTCAGGCAGTGTTGTGGAACACTGGCATTTCTTGGCAGGGAACTGTGACAGCTGGAGCAGCAGTCCCGCTAGAGGGTGGTGGCCTTTTATTGTTTTATTTGAAGACTGTTTATGTATTACCCAGGTCATCTTTTAGCAGCTGGTTTGGGCAGTCAGAGCAGTCACACATTTGTGGAGATGCTGCCTGCAGCACTCTTGGGAGAAGACCTTTAACACCTTTCTCTGCAGCCAGGGCTCTCTGAAATTCCTGTGGAAAAAACAGAAGGAAATAGAGCAGGGAATTGTCCATGGTGTCCTGGCTTCCAGCCCCTGGGGAGCTTTTGGACCCACACAGAAGGGAATGTTTCCAGCAGTGTTTTGTACTCAGTGAAGGCAGTGCTCAGCAGTGAATTGGAAGGGCAGTGCTGCATTCCTCCCACTGACAAGTTGCTAAGATCCAGCATTATTCTTCACAGGGAGACTGATTGGATTGAGCCAGGGTGTGAATTTGAAATGTTTAGTGTAATACTGACCCTACAGGGAGTTAATTCTGAAGCATTATCCCATATTTATGTGAATAAGCTGTAAAAGGGAGAGGAGTTTTCTACCAGAGGACATGGGAAATGGAAGCCTTGATCAGTTCTTGTTGCAGGAGGGAACCCAGAACAAGTTTGATGCTGCAAACAACATCCCAGCATCGAGTAATGGGGACTGAATGTACTTAGGATGAATCAGAAACACAAAATCACTTCAGCCTCCCTGTCTGGACATGAACTGTACCTCTCATGGCTGGCTAGAACAGGCTGTGTTGAGCAGGAATTTGCTGGCAGCTCACAGGTGTTGTTCTGGTTAAAGCAGAGCATTATCTCCTGTGTGGGTGTCCCTCAGTACAGGGTAGCAGGCAGCCAAATTCCCAGAGCTGTGGGATGAGTGGAAACTGGGCCACACTGGTTCTGAGGGAGTGGGCATGCATCTCACCTGTCTTTGGCTCCCCTTAGTGTGCAGTGGGGACTACGCTGAGCCCGACCTGACCAAGTCCACCCCTCACCAAGGCTTCCAGAACAACGTCCCCCACTACGCCGAGACCGACATCGTGCACCTGCAGGGCGTGACTGGCAACAACATGTATGCAGTGCCAGCCCTCACCGTGGACTCCCTCACCAAGAAGGACATCTCCGTGGGGGAATTCCCCCGGCAGCAGCTGCGCCTCAAGGAGAAGCTGGGGGAAGGACAGTTTGGAGAGGTACAGCCATTCTCTGCTGCTTGTCCTCCAGCAGAAGGGAGCTGTCTGGCAGAGAGGAATCTTCTGAGGTGTTGCTTAGTGGGACTGAGGGTTCAGCATTTTCCAGTGTTTTAGTTAAAATGTGTTAAATGCCCTTGGGGGAAGCTGATATCCCCCTGACTAAGCCACTGAGCCTTGTGCAGATGTGAGGCTCTGCTTGGTACCACTGGGGTCTTTATCAATAGATGAACTTGCAAACTTTTTTCTGTTTGCTATCTAGATCTCTGTTAATCTCCACCTAGGGCTGGGAATTCAGACTTTTCCATCTTTCATGGACATCTCAAATGTGATGGCTGTCACCCACTTTTATACATGTGGGTTTGGAAACTCTCCACAGTCCAGCTAACACCGATCCTGGCTGCTAGAGCAGCTTTTGCAGTCACAGATGGAGGTTCTGGGAGTGCTCTGCACACTGACCCAAGCATAGGCAGGCATTTCCCAAGCACTGTGGCACCCTCATATTTTCTGGCATTGCTGCTTGCTCAAGCCCCAGTTTGTCAGCAGCCTCAGGCAGAATGATGCACACATCTGTCCTCTGCCAAGCTTTCCCTTTGCTCCTTGAGCTCCTTTCAAGCTGTCAACATTTTCACCTCGCCTTTTCTTCTCTCCCTGCTTCATTTTCACACCATCTGTAGCTGCATCCTGAGCAGGTCTTTCCCACTCCTGCTCTCACTTTTCCACTGTCTTTTTTATTCCCAGTTTTTGTTCACTCACAGCCTTAAATTCTGCTTCTGTAACATTTTGGCAAGCACAGTCCTTCACTGACTGCTTCCTGCTCTGTTTGTGATTCCTCCATTCTGACACCCCACCTTCCCTACCCCAGCCCCTTTCCTGTCCCCTCACTTCTTTCTGGCTCTATGTTTTCTGGGGAGGTGCTGACATCTTCAGCCTCCTCACCTGGCTATCAGTGTAGCCCTTTCTGCTGTTGCCTGCATCCTGCTCTGTGCTCCAAAAGTGGGACAGAGAGGATTTTCTCATTGGTTTGCCTCTGGTTTCTCCTTTCCTCTCATGCTGTCCTTCTAATAACTGCAATATCTCCTCCTCTGTATCGACTGGAGATGGCTCTCCCATCTCCCTTTTCCTTGAGGATGGATTCAGAGCCTGTTCCTTTCCATGTATCACAGATTCTTTTGAAATGCACTGCACCACGTTTTCCTGTCTCTCCTTCTCACCTCCTTAGTCTTTCCCAAACTGGCTATCCTGTGCTCTGCTCCACTGCTCTGGCTCTGTGTGCTCCTAGCAACAGGGCTCATTGCTTCTTTCAGGTCTCCACTTTTCCTTCCTTTCAATCTTTTGTCTTTTTTGCTCCCAAGGAAGCACCACCACCCCTCCCTGGTGACAGATCACCTTGCAATTACCTGTGCTTAGTCTTGTGGCTTTTCCCTGTCCCAGGTCTCATGACTGTACTTTCACCACAGCAGATTGATTCTCTGTGGGACTGCAGCAGCATCTTTGTACCTTCATTCCTATTCTGTAGGTTTGTCCTATTTTCTCTGCTGTCTCATTTTTCCCCTCACCATGCTTGTGACATAAGTTCTTGCTGCTCTCTTCATACAAAATTCATTATGCTCCCATTACATTCCCCTCAGTGCTGCAAGTCTTTGACTGACACATCCAGTCTGCTTCTCTTTTCCAGTCCTTTTTCCTATCCACACCCTCAGGTCTGTCTGCTTTCCCCACCCAGTTCTCCATGTAGATGCACATTCTGGTAACTTCTTAAGCAAGTATCTTGTCACCCCTTCTTGTTCAACCTGACAGTAATTTTATATCATTATTCATTAATTTATTGGAAGAAATTTTGAATTGTGTGTAGTCATTGGAGTATTTATTTATCTCTGGGTATGTGTACAGGTGAGGTGTTCACATCAGGGACACATACACACACACTTTTCTCCTTTGTTTTCCTCTGGAATTTGAGGATTTTGGATAACTGGCTGTAGTTCTTGGATGCTCCTCAGTGAATTGTGAGCAATGCCTCAAGCCAGGCCATGGTTTGATGTTCTGGGGTGTTGTGTGAGGTGCTGTAGTGCAGAGCAGATAAATCCAGGCTTAGGGACCTTCCTGAGTATTCCCAGTAGGTGCTGGGTGAACTGGGCTGCCCCAGGCTGCTTCAGTAAATGCAGTGTTTTGGGAAGTCACCTGGCTTTGATCCCCATGTGCTATGTCATGGGCTACATCCTGGACATGTTATGTCAAGATCTAGGGCCAACCCTTGAGTCATTTCTGATCACAGCTGTGTCACCTTCACCAGATGATTCACTTGTTCATTCTGCCAGCAGTGAGCATACAGTGGCCTGGCTGTGATGTTGTTTTCCTCTGGTTTTCTGCCTGTGTGTGCTCTTACAGCTGCCTCTGCCTTCTGCCCTGCAGGTGCACCTCTGTGAAGCTGATGGCCTGCTGGAATTCCTAGGAGTCTCCTCCTCAGAATTCACTCACCAGCCGGTTCTTGTGGCAGTGAAAATGCTGAGATCAGATGTCAACAAAACAGCCAGGTGAGTATACCTGCAGTGCCAAGCAGCTGGGGAGGAAAGCAAATCCTCCCCAAGCACAGGTTAACCCTGGGGACACTGCTGAGGCAGTGTCGTGTGTCTGTGGTGTATATTCCATGTGTTCATGGAAGGAGCAGGACACAGCAGGGTGTGGGGGTAGGGGAGGCTGCAATGTCAGCCTGAAGTGCTGCATTAATCCTGTTTGTGCTGGGAGAGGTCAGGGTTGAACACGAGCTCAGAACCAGTTTCACACCCATGAGTGCAGTGTCAATTACTCTGAACTGAGAACACACCACTTGTGCTCTCCCCAGACAAAGGAACAGTTTAGGATTCAAAGGTGTTTTCTGTTTTACAAGGAATGATTTCCTGAAGGAGATCAAGATCATGTCCCGGCTGAAGAACCCGAACATCATCCGGCTGCTGGGCGTGTGCGTGCGGGACGACCCCCTGTGCATGATAACAGAGTACATGGAGAATGGAGACCTCAACCAGTTCCTGTCTCAGAGGGAGATCTACAGCAAATTTGCCATTTCAAACAACATCCCCTGTGTCACGTAAGAGAAGCTGCCTGCCTTGTTGGGATAAATCAGCAATACAGAGCTGCCAGCTTGATCTGCTGTGCCTTCCCAGCAGGGACCCTCCCGCAGCCTGGCCATTGCCATGGCACGTGGATGCCAGTCCTGCTTGGTGTGGGGTTGTTCCTGAGGCCTCTGGGGATCTGTGTACATCTGAAATGTCCCTGACAGAGCTGTTCTGGTCACAGAGATCATCTTAGATGTATTTAATGAGGTGACCATCTCTTTATGTTAGTGGACTCGCATCAAATATTGCATTGATACGAAAATCAGTTGCATTACTGCAAGAATTTTGGGATGAAAATCAAGAATGTCTCTTAGGCTTTTAAGAAGGTTCATATGTTCTCCAGTGTCCAAAAAAATATTGCATGAGAGGACCCAAGTGTGGAGCTTCAGTAGGGAGAAGAATTCATCAGCCAGCAGAAGAAGAATATTTGGCAAAGGAAACCACTTTTTGTGAGCAGTGGCACTTGTCTCCCTCCTCAGTGGAAGGATTAAATCTGCCATAAAAGCATCTCTGCTATTGCAGAAATGCTTTCCTCAGAGGAGAGTCATGTAGGACTGATATATTCTGCTTGATAAGGAGCCCTGCAGTGACCAGAAGCTGCAGCATTGCTGAGCCTTTGGTGTGTTCCTCCCCAAAAGATTACTTGGATTTGTGTTGCAGGCACAAGGCAGGCAGAACCAGCTCTGATGTGCTGGACAGGAGGGTGGCTGGGTCTTAACCATGGCCAGACAACACCAGCCTTGCTGCTAGGACCTGTCAGGGGTCCTGTCAGGAGTGCTAACTTGGTGTCCTGCAGTCAGGACCTGACAGGAGCTGTAGGAGGAGAGGATTTGTGTCTGAGTAGAAATAGATTCCAGCTCTCTCCAGTCTTCTGCCCATCTGAAACCTTTGTCACTTTTAGACTTGCAGGGTTTTTTCCTAGTCAAAGCCTCCAGATGTTCCTTCTTTATCTCCTCTTCAGCACTGTCACTCACATTATTCTTCCTTGCTTTCCATTACTTGGCTCTACCTCTAGTTTTTCATTGTCTCCCACTGATCTTCAGCCTCTCCTTTTGTCCCTCCCAGGCAGAGAGTATCACCCAGAGGCAGCTCTGAAGGGGATGTGTCCTGGCAGTGGCAGGAATGCCCCTGCCCAAGGAGCAGCTTGGCTCTGCCTGTGGGCAGGTGTGACAAGGCCCAGCCACTCCACCTGTCTCCCAGAGTCAGGGTTTGGTGCATCAGAGGTGGTGGCCAGCCCTTTCATGCACAGAGATCACACATTCTGAAGTCCTTATGGCTCTTTGGTATTTGAAATGCATCTCCCTGCCATCTAAGATCATTGATGTTCTCCCAGCACTGCCAAAACCACCACAATCTCAAGTGCCACATCTACATGGCTTCTAAATCCCCACAGGAATGGTGAGTCCAGCACTGCCCTGGGCAGCCTGTGCTAAGACCTGACAACGTTTTGGTGAAGAAATTTTTCCCAAATATCCACCCTGAGCCTGCCCTGGCCCAGCCTGAGGCCGTTCCCTCTGCTCCTGCCCCTGTTCCCTGGGAACAGAGCCTGACCTCCCTGGCTGTCCCCTCCTGCCAGGAGCTGTGCAGAGCCAGAAATTCCCCCTGAGCCTCCTTTGCTCCAGCCTGAGCCCCTTCCCAGCTTCCTCTCCATCACCTTTGCTGCTCTTCCTAAGGCAGCTCTGCTCCTCTGCCTTTGGGGTGCTGCCCTGGGGTGCCACAATGACTCTGCTGAGGAGTCTGTCCCCTCCAGTCCCATCCCATCCTGTCCCTCTGCTCATGGAGCTGCCTGCAGGGAGCCTTGGGAATCACCTGAGCAGGGGGGCAGGCTCCAAGAGGAAGCTGCTGGGACCCTGCCAGGGTTTAGGTGGGACAGGAAAGATGGGGCTGCTCAGATGGGGAGAGCAGCCCCAGGCAGGGAGGGAACCACAGCTGAGCAGGGGAAGGGAAACCTGGGATCTTGGAGTTCATGGAGTGTTGCAGGCTGTGCCCATTTCTGTGCCACTGGCCAACAGCCAGGTTATCAGGGTACAGGTGAGTGGAAGAGTTACTGCTCTGGAGCCTGTAAAAAGTAGGAAGGGGGATTTTTTTATACTGATAGTGACAGATAGAGAGAATGGTTTTACACTGCCAGAGGACAGGGTTAGATTCGATTTTAGGAAGAAAGTCTTTACTCAGAGGATGGTGAGACCCTGGCACAGGGTGCACAGAGAAGCTGTGGCTGTCCCACCCCTGGAAGTGTCCAAAGCCAGGCTGGAAGGGTTTTGGAGTAAGCTGGGATAGTGGAGGGTGTCCCTGCCCTTGGCAGGAGTGGCACAAAATTATTTATTTAAAGTCCCTTTCAACTCAAACCATTCCATAATTCTGTGATAGTCTCCTTTTTCTTTGTGTTCTGGTGGCAGAGACCTCTTTTTTGACCTTTACTAAAATAAAAAGAACTGTGAGCAGTTTATCAGATGTGTTCTGATGAGCACTTGGTCGTGTGAAGCATTTGAGCATCAGCAGTGGGAAACAGGCTGAGCAGCACAGAACAGTAGTGTGGGAAGAATGCTGAGAGTCTGATGGTCCCCACTCTCTGTATCCTGCAGCTTTATTAATCCTACCCCCATTTAGCTAATGGAGGAATTATAATTAAATTAGATGGAAAATGCATCTGTTTCTATTTTCAGCAATGTTTAACATATTTAACACCAAGTCAACTCTTTAATGTGAAGTGACACCCTTATGTTAGTATAAGAATTCAATAGTGGTGTTGTTTGAAATACCAGGCCAAGTGGTTTTTAGATATGAGATTCTGAGCTTAATTTTTCATGTCTCTCTGCAAAAAGTTGGTGCTTTGATGCATGAGCTCTTTGAAAATCTCAAGATTAATGTTTGATATTGAAGAAAAAAAAATCTAAAGGATGTCAGGTTGTGAAGGCCTGAATTTCAGGGACAGCTTGTCTGTTCCTGCTTAGTCAGCTCAGGATCTTGGCTGTTCATGCCCTGGAATGAGACAGTTTAGTTCCACTATTATGGCAGAAAATAAAACAACAGGTCACTAACACATCAAACACAATAAAGTCTTGAGTGTGGGGCAATCCACTGATTTTTCTTTGTTGTATTTTCCTTTACTGCAGCCACTCCAACCTGCTGTACATGGCCACCCAGATTGCCTCGGGGATGAAGTACTTGGCATCCCTGAACTTTGTGCACAGGGATCTGGCAACTCGCAACTGCCTGGTGGGGAACAACTACACCATCAAGATTGCAGACTTTGGCATGAGCAGGAACCTTTACAGTGGGGATTACTACAGGATCCAGGGGAGAGCTGTGCTGCCCATCCGTTGGATGGCCTGGGAAAGCATCCTGCTGGTAGGCACTGCACAAAGCCCCTCTTTCTTCCTCTGATCTGATCTTCCCTGTGCCCCTGGAGCAGTGACACAGCTCTGTGCCACCAGTCACCCCCAGTATCTGTGCTGCACATGGCCCCTGGTGAGAAATCCATGGGGTTGTGCTGGACATCACTCAGATCCTGGGAAAGGAGCATGCTTTTGGAAATACAGAATGTCATGGAAGGGTTTGAGTTGGAAGGACCTTAAAGCTCATCCAGTGCCACCCCTGCCATGGCAGGGACCCCTCCCAGTGTCCCAGGCTGTTCCCAGCCCCATCCAGCCTGGCCTTGGGCACTGCCAGGGATCCAGGGGCAGCCACAGCTGCTCTGGGCACCTGTGCCAGGGCCTGCCCACCCTGCCAGGGAACAATTCCTGCCCAAGATCCCATCCAGCCCTGCCCTCTGGCACTGGGAGCCATTCCCTGGCTCCTGTCCCTCCATCCCTTGCCAATGGTCTCTCTCCATCTTTCCTGTGGCTCCTCCAGGCCCTGCAAGGCCACACTGAGGTCACCCCAAAGCTTCTCCAGGTGGACAATGCCAGCTGTGCCAGCCTTTCCTCCCAGCAGAGCTGCTCCATCCCTCTGATCCCCCTGGAGCCTCCTCTGGGCTCTCTCCAGCAGCTCCAGCTCCTCCCTGTGCTGGCCCAGGGCTGGGGCAGCTCTGCAGGTGGGGGCTCACCTGGGCACAGGGGCACAGGGCAGGATCCCCTCCCTGCTGCCCACGCTGGGCTCAGCCCAGGGCAGGGGGTTCAGGGCTGGGGCAGGTCCAGCTCTCCCCCACAGCACCCCCAGGCCCCTCTCCCAGGGCTGCTCCATCTGCTCATCCCAGCCTGGATTGGTCCTGGGGCTGGTCCTGACCCAGGGGCAGCTCCAGCACTCGGCCTGGTTGGAACCTCTTGAGATTCCTTGGGCCACTGCTCGAGCTTGTCCAGGTCTCTCTGGATGGCATCACATCCCTCAGGTCTCATGTGGGCATGAATGCCTGGCATTCCTGCTGGAATTTTAAGGAAGTTGCCTTTCTCTGCTTATTCCCCCAGCTGGGAAGCTGAGAAGGCGCAGGGACAAAACTTCCTGAGTTTCAAGTGCCAGGTCTGGTTTGAGGTTGTGGGATTTTTTCACATTTAAGGGTCCTGCTGTCTCCCCTAAGGAGATTGTTCCACAGCCCAAATACATCCAGTCTGGACGATATTTGACCACATTTTTTTTCTTCTAGTAGTTGGTGAGTTACTTTCTTACAACATGCTCTCCAAGTATCCAGAAAAATTGTAGCTACTTCTGCTATACAGGCTGCCAGGCCCAAGCTCTCTGAAATCCACCCTCTTTTCCTGGTTATGGCTGCATCTAAACCATAAATCACTCCCTTCTTCCCCATGTGAGCATCTTTCAGACCTTGCCAGACTGCAAGGGTTGCCAGATCAGCCTGGGTGAAGTGGGGCTGTAATGTTTTCTGCCCGAACAGGCCCTCCAGCCCCTCAAGTGTTTTGTGTTATTTTCTGAGCAGTCTTCTTTTTACTTCTCCAGAAACACATTGTTCTAAACACAGCCAGTTTGGGCACATTTTTTGAAGACAGAAAACAGGGACAGCAAGAAGATTGGCACTGGCTTCTTACATGTGCAAAAATCAAAATTATCTTGGGCCTTTCTCTAAGAGTCTGGAATCTTCTCTGGCTCTGCTTTCACCCTGAGGGCTTTGCTTCCTTTTCAAAGGCTTTTCTGTGAGCTCTGATGTTTTGGGTGGAAGTAGGCAGTGACTGTCTCCCCTCCCTCAGTTTATTTTATTCTGCTGGAAACAGAGTGTCTCAGGAGGGACAGAACTCTCTGGCCTCCTTTTGGACCTGCTCCCTGTTACAAAGCTGTGAAAACTGCACCTTCTTAGGGCTTGTGGGAACCCCAAATGCTCCTGCTGCCCTACAAACAGCCCTGCCATCCCTGTGTGTGTGGCTGGGAGCAGCTCTCCCACTGCTCTGGCTCTTTGTGCAGCGTTTCCCCAGCTGCACCCTCGTGTTGAGCCTCCCAGGGTGCAGACTGAAAGGGTTTTGCTGAATGGGCTGAGCAGATCCTCTCTGTCCACAGGGCAAGTTCACCACAGCCAGCGACGTGTGGGCGTTTGGGGTGACGCTGTGGGAGATGTTTGTGCTGTGCAGGGAGCAGCCCTACAGCCTCCTGACGGACGAGCAGGTCATCGAGAACACGGGCGAGTTCTTCCGCAGCCAGGGCAGGCAGGTAAGGAGTGCAGAGGGCTCTCCCTTCCCTCAGCCACCCCCAGCCCAGCTGCACCTTCCCAGGGCCTCCCTGCTGCCCTCACCTCACCTGCAGCAGTCTCTGCTTCTGCTCAGCTTCTCACCTGGGTCCTGCCTCTCCTCCCTCTTTCCTGGGCTCACTGTGCCAGTTTTCACAGAATTCACAGAATGGCTGGGTTGGAAGAGACCTTTCAAGATCATCGAGTCCAACCCATGCCCAATACCTCAGCTAGACCGTGGCACCCAGTGCCACATCCAATCTTTTTTTAAACACATCCAGGCGTGGTGACTCCACCAGCTCCCCAGGCAGACCATCCCAGTGTTTTATCACTCTTTCCATGAAGAGCTTTTTTCCTAATGTCCAACCTAAATTTCCCTTGGTGCAGCTTAATGATGTGTCCTCTCCTGGAGTCCCACTGGAAGAATCCTTCAGCCCTGTCCTGTCCTGCTTTTTTCCTGGTCTAAACCAATTCAGTTTGCCCTGTCTTCAGCTTTTTTAGCTTCTCCTACACAATCCTCTCACTCCTTTCTTTTGTCAGCACTCTCCTACCAGCATTGCCTCTGAAAGATGAGGAAGCAGGAGGGAGTTGTGGTGGGAAGGAGCAGTTCTTAGTTTCCAGGGGATTATTCTCCCTGTAGCTTCTCCATACATGCCAAGAAGCTTTTGGCCATCTCCAGCTGCTGAAGGGCTTGTGTGTCATTTTGTCCCCACTGCTGCTGCCCTCAGTAATAGATACCAGTGATGGTACAGGACACTCCATCTCCTCAGTACCCAAAGCTGTGGAGTACCAGTTCAGTACAGTTCTCCCCAAAATTCACCTTTAGCACCAGAGAATTAAGGGAAATAAAATGATGAAGGGTTTACTCATCATCTTCCAAATACTAATGATTAGCCAAGAGCCTAAAAGAAGTGAGGGAGAAATAAAATCATTCTGCCAAGCTGTGCTGTAGATAAGCTCTAAAAGGTGTTTTTTCTGTCTCTGCTAACAAGCTGTCACGATGCTTAGAAAGCCTCATGGGTTGTCTGCGGTGAGTTGAAAGTACTTGGATTTTATTGTGGTAAATTTGGTTTTGGTTTGTGTTTTGCTGTCTCTTGGAAGACAAATCCCTCAGAAGCACTCATGTTTTCTGGGGGACAAAGGCCTGTTCTGTGACCAGCTCATCAGACAAGTTGGCAAAGTGTCTGTGGTGCTGCTTGAGAGGCTCCATCCAGGCTCCACTGCCAGACTGGGGCTGGAGGGGTTCCAAACACTGCATGGTGGCTGTGTCTTGTAAACCTGGAGTGAAACTGTCTTTTGGTGTTACTTCAGTAAGGGTTCAGTTCTTTTGTGAGAACCCCACTGAAACGCTGTGACTCTCTTCCTTTCAGATCTATCTCTCCCAGACTCCTCTGTGTCCTAACCCTGTGTTTGACCTGATGCTGAAATGCTGGAGCAGGGATATCAAAGATCGTCCCACTTTTGACATGATCCACCAGTTCCTGCTAGAACAAATGGAAGCAAACATTTGACTCCAGGAAAGAAGCAAACTGTTGAGAGCAGAGTGACTTTGGGGTCTCTTTGCCTGTCCCTCACAGTCAGGCCACCTCGCTCCCCTCCCTGACTGGGCCCTATTTCAGCTGGGGCGTCCATGGCAGCTGCTCGTTCTCTTGGCCATGGTCTGACACACAGGACCAGAGGATCTCATTTGGTTGAAAAATCATCTCCTCTTCTGAATCATTTCCTGGGAATACTGTGAGAGGGGTTTTATTGGATACCCATACACCTTTGGGCAAAAGGAATGAGTAAAACTTGGAGGGACTTGGGGCTTTCCCCTGGCTGGACGAGAAGGTGCCGGTCGGTGAGAGTGCTGCCACTCGAGAACAGGTTTCTGGAAGGAAAGACTGCAGCCTTCTAGAGCTATTCCATGGAATCTGATGGAAGTCTTGTGCACATGAGCAGGTGTTTCTGTGTGCTCTTGCTATAGACAGTGGTGAGAGGCCAGAAACATCTGAGCTGGGAAATGGTTTAATGGACTTGGGAACTGACAAAGCATTTTGGAACCCTTTGGGAGTGACACTGCCAGGGTCCACAGAAAATGCTGAAACAAGAGTCCAAGATGATGTTCTGTTTTCCTGTGGTTGTTAAGCACTGCTTTGGTTATATATGTGCGTTTTCCCCACACTGGATTTTTTTTTTTTGTTTTCTAGAAAAAATGATTTTAAAATGAATGTTAAAGGTCTTTGGGAAGTCACTGTGTTAGAAGGTCTTCCTCTGACCTACAAGTTAAGGTTAGGGTAGGGAGTTTGTATTGAGAAGTAGCTGATACTGTACTACTGTCACTATGTAGATTTATTAACCTAATGAACTTGTAGCCACAATGGACTGATGTGCAATTAATCCTGTATGATTACCCATCAATATGAGATCTCTAAATCAATGCTGTTACGTGTGAGAGGGAACTTAGATTTGGTGGACCCAGCTGGCTGAGAGCAGAACCCTCTTTGTCACTTGTCACAGCTCCCACGAGGGGGACAGGAGGAGAACACAGCTCAGAGGTTCCTCTCCAGGTGTGCAGCAGCTTGGTGCCATTGCCAGGCAGGGGCAGCTCAGGCCAGGCTCTGTCCCTGCTGTCACACAGGGCTGTCCCCTGTCCTTTATCTCAGTGCAGGGGCTGGTTACTCATTGAACTTGGGCTTGCTTTTTGTGTGTCCTGTCACAAACAGCTCATTCTCTGGAGGGTTTTAGAGGGCTCTGAAATCCATTTGGAGTGAGTTAGAGAATTCAGTGTGTTTCTACAATAAATCCATTGTGGATTTACCAGGTGCCTGGGGAATACTCTGCTATTCCCTCTCTAATCATTTAGCAAGATACTTAGGACCAAACCAAGTATTTCTTAAGCTGGGAGAAGAGGAAAGCTCAGCACTTGACTTTTTTTTTCCCTTTAAAGTAGAATCCAGCAAAAAATGTATTTCCAGTAAAGACAAGATAATTTTCATCTTAGCCACAAGCATAGATGACTGGCTGGCTGTGCTGTGAGAGGGCACTGCTGAGAGGAGAATGTCTGAGTGGTTACAACACAGGGGTAATTGTGCTAAAAGAAAAACCCTGCTCCTGAATGGGCAGATGCCAGGCTGGAGTGTGGCATGGCTGTGTCTGCTCCCTGGGGAGGCTCCAGCCATGCCTGGGCTGTCCTGCTGGGGATGTCCCCACCCCAGCTGCTCCTCTGAGCCCCTTCAGTGCTGAGGAGCCAGAGGACCCAAGTGCTCTCACCTCCCTGCAGGGATTCCTGGATTCTCACCCCCAAATAAGTTTCCTTTTTTCCCCCCTGTGACTGGAGGGGCTTGGGGTGAGCTGCCTTTCCCTGTTGGTGGCAGGGCCAGCAGGTCCCTGCTGCAGCCTGCTGGGTGCTGTTGTCTGGCAAACCACTCAGCCAAGGTTTTTCTGGAGCATTCCTGTCCCAGGAAACGTCCCCAGTGCCACCCAGCCCTGTGTGAGGTCTCCTGTGCTCTGGAGCTGGGAGCTCCCAGAGCGTGGAGTGTCCCTGGATGGGCTCTGTGCTTCTGTGACATCCTTGCTGTTCCTCCATTGACATGGTGACATACAAAGTTTGTCTCATATCAATAAATTCTAATGATAACCTTGACAAAAGTGAATGTCCACTTCTTTTTATGTACCCAGGGGGTCTGCCCTGAGAACTGATATTTTGGTGTGGTTGTTCAGTAGCTCCTCAGGGACTCTGTGACCCCTGGGTTTGGAGGGAGCGGCCACTCACCATTAAGAGAGTTTTGAAGGGAGTTTCTGGAAATGCTGGAAAGGTGCCAGCCCAAATCCCCTTGTGCTGCTTGGCACTGAATTTCAATAAGCAGCTTTTTCATCTCAGTGTTAAAAATGGATGCTTTAGGCTGGGAGGAGCCCTTGTACACCTCTTATCAACCTGTCCACTTAAAGCAAAGTTCTCTTGGGGTGCTCTGGGCTTTGAAAATTTCCAAGGTTGGAGATGCCATCCCTGACCTTGTCCTAGAGCTGTTCTGTGCCCATGAAGAGCTTTTTCCTTGTGCCTGGTGGGCTTTTCCCTTGCATCCTGTGCCAGTTGTCTCTTGGTCTTTCACTGTGCCCCTCTGAGCTGAGCCATGGCTCCCCTGGCAGAGCCACCCACCCTGGGCTTGCTGGGCAGGGTCGCCCCTGCTCAGAGCTTGGGTATCTGGGCAAACTCAGATACATTTTAGCAAGGCTGAAAATGCCAGATCTCTCAAGGCACCAAGGGAAAAGCAGCATTTTGATCTCAGACACAAGCTTGAGGGAAATTCGGCACCTTAGCAGGTAAGAACAACCCTCAGATATTCAGCAGGTGGTCCAGAGAATCTGTGGATGCCCCATCTCTAGAAGTGTCCCCAAGGCTGGGTTGGATGGGGCTTGGAGCAACCTGGGACAGTGGAACAAGATAATCTTTAAGGCACCTTCTAACCCAAACCAGGATTCTGGGATATTTAAACAATCATCAACACCCTACAGGAGTCAGGTACTCATTGATTTATTACTACCCTCACTGACTGCAAATATTTTTCAAAGAGGAAAGGTTTGGCCAGAAAGAGAAGCTACTGCTGCTCCCTCAGCAATCCAGTCAGTACTGCAGGAGTTCTGAAACATCCACAAAATCCCAGGGAGATTTTACAGGTTGAAGGACCTGGCTCAACAAGTGAAGTATTGCAAATTTTGCACCTCCCAAAGTGGATTTTACCAGGTGCCCTCACCTTCCTCATGATCTTCCTCCCGTAGAACATCACTTTGTCCCTCTTGCGAAACCTGTACTGAGGCACGTGTGGCTGAAGTTGTTCTGGAACAGAAGCATCACATCACAAACCACCTTCAGCAGCTGGGAGAACACCTGAGCACAGCTTGGGGACTTTGCTGCCTCCACAACAGCTCCTGTGGGCAGTGTGTGGAATTTAAACCACCCTGGATCCCTCATGCCCCAGCTCTGGCCAAGCCAGACCAAGGCAGGGCTGCCTTGGGGTTCTACCTCAGCCCCAGAGGAGAGAAAGGGCTCTCTGAACAGACAGGATTGGGTAATTTTAATCTCCTGGAGGAAACCTCTAATTCAATCATTTCTCCTTCCTCTGACAGTGAAATCACAGCAGGGTTAAAATATTCTGCACAATTCACAGCTGATCCTGAGGCTGATGCTGCTCATCCACCAAAGAAACAAAAGCCCCAGGTCCTGCATGGGACAGTTCTGGGTTCAGACCTGGGGAAGTGAATCAACACAAGTTCTTCACCCTTTAAAGCTGCTGTCCTGCAAGAACCACACCTCTACAGCAAACAACTACCACAAGAAAATTACAAAAAGACTCAAGATTGATGGAAAAACTGGTTTTAAAATTTACATAGTAAGTACTTGGTAATTAAATACTCATTATCCAATACATGACAAACAGAATAACTGCTTCAAGTAGCAGTGGGGCTGCAGCTCCAGTTGCAATTCCAGTCAGCTGGGATGGGAATTTAGGGAGAAAGAAGTCAATCATTCTCAGCTTCAGAAGTTACTACATACTTTTTGAAGAGCTGAAGAACTCTCAGCTCAGTGAAATGTCTGAAGTCAAGCACATTCATAAATACTAAATTTTTAATTCAAACACCTCATTATGCAAGAAATTTAAACTGCATCAGTGACCATATTTTTCTTCCTAAAGATCTGTGAGCTGATCAACTCAGTGTACAGAGGTTGTATGAGGGCATGGAGGGACAGAACAAGGGCATAAAGAGATGAAGGAGGGCAGGGCTGGATGGGATCTTGGGCAGGAATTGTTCCCTGGCAGGGTGGGCAGGCCCTGGCACAGGTGCCCAGAGCAGCTGAGGCTGCCCCTGGATCCCTGGCAGTGCCCAAGGCCAGGCTGGATGGGGCTGGGAGCAGCCTGGGACACTGGGAGGGGTCCCTGCCATGGCAGGGGTGGAAAAAAGTGATTTTTATGGTCCCTTCCAACCCAAACTGTTCCTGAGCTGTTCAGTGAACAGGAGCCCCTGTTCTGGGCCTGCCTTCAGCTGGGCAGGGAGAAACCCAGCGCCTGCCATGTGCATGTGGCCATGGGCTGGCAGTGGGGACAAGGCTTATCCTGCAGGAATCAGGCAGGGAAGGATCACCCCATCCCCAGCCAGGCAGGCTGGGAGGGCAGAGGAGCAGGGGCTGAGCTTCCCCTGCAGCCCAGGGCAGCCCTGAGCTGTCCCTGGGGAGCAGAGCACAGCCAGGCTCTCTGAGGTGTGGGATGTGGACCATGGACAGCTGGGGCAGGGGCCACTTACAGAGAACATTTGGCACCGCTGTCTCCAGGGCTGGGAGCCCTTGGGAAGCCTGACAAACACTGGGAAATTCCTGTGCTCCTCCAAAACTTCCAGGTGGGGAAAGAGAGAGCTGTGTCCAGGAGAAGCTGGAGGGGTTTTGTGCTGCAGGTGGAACTTGTTGGGGGCTGACATCACAGAGGCTCCCCTGGTGACTGCATTGAGCTGTGTCTCCTTCCCCCCTCCCACCGTGAGCTGAAACATCATCATGGCAGGCTTCCAGGGACACTGCATCTTCCCTCAAAACCCCTACTACATTCCTGGGTAAGTTCATCCAAAACATCCATTTCCAATGCAAATGGCTCTGGTTGGGATCAGGGAGTATTTATGACTCAGGATGTTTTGGTTTCTTTCAAAGACACTATTCAATATTCCATGTAACTATGCTCTGAAGGAGGCAGAGCTCCAGGGGAAACAGCACCTGACAGAAAGGTAGAGCTCCAGGGCACGCCACAGCACATGAAGAGCAGAGCCAAAATGGTTCTTTTCCTCCCTTTTCCCCATTTCTTTTAAGATGCCAAACGTCACCAGAGCTACTGTGCAGGGTTTGGCTTCCAAACTGTCTTAATGTTTGCAGTGAGGATTTTTGGAAGCCTCGTTTGACTAAATGGTTGTACAGATGTGACAGGCCCTGGCCACTGGGCTGGAGCCCTGTCCTGCTGCTGGGTCAGGGACTGGAAAGTTTTGTGATCTACTCCATAAGAGGATGGATTTCTTTCCAAAGCTCTTTGTGACACTCTCCTCTAAAGGCTTAGAAAGAAGAAACCCTGGATATGAGGCAATGAGTTACAGGGGAGAAGGTAAGATATGAATGGGAGGAATAAGGGATTTGCTGTGAATTGAGACATTGTGTGTGGGGTCCTGTGGTGAGACCTGGTCTGGGATGTGGGAAGGGCTGGGTAGGAAATCCCTTGGATTAGCCCAGGCTGAGGTGAGCCAGGCTGTGAGCCCTGCACAGGGAGTGCCAGCCACGGTCTGTGGTGCAGGGCAGGTCTGGGGAGGCAGATCCCCAGCCACAGGGAGAGGCTGGAGCACTGCCTTGAGGCTGCTTGAGGCTTCCCCTCACAGTGGCAAGGCAGGAGTTTGCATTACTGATCTCTGAACCTTCCCACTTACATGAGCTCTGAGACTGGGAGAGTTTAATTTTTGCATTGCTGTGGCTATCTGATGTGACATTCCGTGTGTGCCATCAAAACTGTGCTGGCAGCAGCTTGGGAAAGATAAGGGACAGCAAGGAGGGAGTTGTGGCTGGAATTGCAGCCCCCAAAGCCCCAACACCTTCCCTTGATCACCCCTGCCTGCCTACAGCTCCCTCAGGAGCAGCTCCAAGCCCTGGTAAGGACACAGCAGCTGGGGCTGCTCGGGGAGGGAGCAAATCCTGCTGCTGCTGTTGGTGCTGTGAGCCCCCTGAGCCCCCCTGGGTGCTGAGGGTGCTGCTTTGCACCTGCTTTGGGTACTGAGGGTGAGGAGGAGCTGTCTGAGGGTGTCCAGCACCACCCTGCACGGGGGTGTCACAGGAGGAGGGTTTGTGTTCAGGATGTCCCCAGGTGTCCCATGTGCTGCACCTGCCTGTGCCAGCGAGCCTACAAACACCAGAGAGCACCAAAGCAGGTTGTTGTCACCCAGGCCAGGCAATGGTCACAGCAGGAGTTTGAAAAGCCACCACAGTGCTCAAGAGCACTGGAAGCCTAAAGCCAGGATGGCTTGGGAAAGTCTGGGTGGGCAGAAAAGGGGTCAGTCCATGAATCCTGAGCACCAGGCACAGCCTGGCTCTGCAGAGCTGGGAAGGGTTTGGAGACAAGTGAGGATGGGCTTAGGGCCAAGGCTTTGCTGGCGACCAGGGAGGCAGAGCAGGTTTGGGTGGCAGCCTGGGAGTGATGATGGAGGAGATAGGGCTGAGCAAGGGAGGGATGAGATGGGCTCAGCCCTGCGTGAGTGGTTTTCACTGCTCACCAGCCTGAGCTCCCCAGCAGGGATCCCCAAAAGGGAATCTTTCATCAACACCCCAGCACAGACAGCCCTGCTGAGGCTGATCCCTTCTCCAAGCTTTTACCAGCAGCATTTGTAGCTCCCTCCATGGCAGATCCCTTCTTGTGCACCCAAACTCACTCAGGTGACCTTGTGTTTAATGGCACTGGAACAGAGCCCTTCCTCAGCCCAGCCATTATTTTGTCCATGATCAAACTCCCTCCAGCCATCCTGTAATTATTTGAGCTGTGTCATTTGTGCCCTTGCTCAGTTTTACCATCCAAGAGTCATTGAGAATCCCCGGGGCTGAGCCACGGAGCTGCTCCTCGGGGAGGAATCCTGCATGCAGAGTGGGGAAACCTGCCAAGAGTGAATGCACAGCTCTGCTCACTGCTGCTTAAACTATTTGGAAGGGAAAGCACTTACTCATCATCTTATGATCCTCATGCATCATCTGGCTTTATCCAGACCCACGCCAGGCTCATTGATAGAATATTTCTGTCTGTCCATTGCAACTGGCTGCTCTACCTTTCTTCAGTGCTGGAATAACATCACCATTAGGAAATCTGAGACTGAAATAGCTCGAGTTTGTCATGGTGACTTGGAGCAGAGCCAGAGCTCCAGCACCTGCCCTGCCCTTGGCCAGCAACAAGTTAAAGTGACCATCCCAGGGACTGGGCAGTGGAGAGATCCCAAAAAACCCAGAGCTGTGTTTGTTCTTGGGACTGACCACCTTCCCTGTGCCCCCCTGTGCCAGGCACTGCCTTGGGGGGCTCATCAGCCAGGGCCCACTCCTTGCTATGAGCAGAGAGAAGGGGGCAAGTGAGGAATCATTCTGATTTCTGAGTCTCAATACTGAACAAGAGACTGGGATTTTCTCAGTTACTCACGGTATGTCAGAGCAGAGGGGCACTGCAAAGTTTAAACTTGGGGCACATTGAACTGGAAATGATATTTTACCTGGGGGATGTGGGTGCTGGTCCTGCCACTGCAGCCCAGGCTGTGCAGGGAGTTTTCCTGCCCACAGGTGCTGTTCCCTGACCTCATCCCGTGTTTCTCCACAAACCAAAGGCCTGTGCCTGTACATGCCTGTGAACTGATGAGCCAGTTTTCATGCTGGCAGATGAGAACATGAATGTGAAACACAGACACTCCCTCCTGGCCTCCTGTGGTCTCAGTTCTCCCCCGTGCTGCTGCTCCACCCGGGCTCATCCCATCCATCACCTTCCCTGGGCTCCTGGACAGGGCCTTTCCAGGGCACAAACACTCTGCAGCAGATTTGCACTCCCAGAGGGCAGGGCTGGATGGGATATTGGGAAGAAATCCTTCCCTGTGAAGGTGGGGAGCCCCTGGCACAGGTGCCCAGAGCAGCTGTGGCTGCCCCTGGATCCCTGGCAGTGCCCAAGGCCAGGCTGGATGAGGCTGGGAGCAGCCTGGGACAATGGAAAATGTCCCTGGCCACGGCAGGGGGTAGAACTGATTGGGCTTTAAGGTCCCTTCCAGCCCAAAGCAGTCTGGGGTTCCATGATTACCCCACCAGTGGACATCTCCCGCTGCCATCTTGGTGATGGCTCCTCTTTGGTTTCCTCCTCAGCTATGGGGGTTATGTTCCTCAGTTCATCTTCAAGTTTGGGGACACCTATGGCAGAATCACCCATGATGTGCTGACAGATCCCACCATCAGCAGAAGCCCTCGCTCCCTGCTGGCACCACTGGACAACAAGGAAAACCTCCTTAAGTTCCATTACCACATCAATCATCCAGGTGAGCAAATGGACCCTGCTAACGAGCACAGGGCTGGGGTCTGTGCCTGCCTGGCCTGGGTAGGCTGCTGGATGAAATGGGATGTTTTCCTTGGAGCAATCACAGCTCTGGTGTAGGAGCACTGACACCTGGAGAGCCCCAGAGTGAGGAGTTGCAGCTCTTGGCCTCAGCTCATGAGGATGGGGATTCTTGTGTTGTAGAGACAAGAATTCCAGTTCCCAGGTTATCTTCAGTTAGATGAAGATGAGTGATTTTATGGCATATCATTAACTTACTCCCCAACTCTTCCAGAATTCCTGTTGTGGTTTAACCCTGTAGAGCTGCCTGCTCACAAATCCAAACCATGGCCTGTATTAGCTGCTGTAAAGAAAATTACCTCTATCCCAATCAAGCCCAGTCCAATTCCACAGGCTAAAATCCATCTTTCTGGGGAAGGTCTGGTTTCCTACCTCAAATTCTTTCCTGGCTCTCCTGCCTGGGGCAGAGCTTGCTCTGCTCTGAACTCTGACAGCTTGGCATCCATTCTGCTTCCTGCTGCTCCTCCTCAGCTCAGCAGAAGGGCTTCTGTGCTTTCCCTTTCCCTCCTGCTCCTCTTTCCCCTTTCCCACTTTGCTAACAGGCCCCATCTCCTCCATCAAACACTGAGACAGGCTCCTGTGGATTCCCAAGACCGGGAATTTGCAGGAATCTCCTATCAAGTCCCAGCCCTTTGGGCAGAGTGGCTGGTCCCTGCTGAGAGCCCCAAGGGAGGCACAGCAGAGCTGCCCTGTGATCCTGATCAGCCCCTGGGGATGTGCCATCCTTTGGGGCTCTCAGCAGGGACCAGGCACTCTGCCCAAAGGGCTGGGACTTGATAGGAGATTCCTGCAAATTCCCGGTCTTGGGAATCCACACGAGCCATGGCTGAGCCGTGGCTGTTGTGGGAGCCCTGGACAGTGGGAATGAGTTTCCTCCAGGCTGATGTGCCCATGTGGGATCTGGGTCTTTGTTTCCCTGGAGATGGACACAACCAAAGTGTTGCTTTCTCATTTCTCACTGGGAATTTGTGCCATGCAGCTTGCTGCAAACTTGTGGCCTCTCTGCTCCTCCTGGCCCTGTTTTCCAGGATCCAGGCCTCTGCTACACAGGTGGTGTTTACAGGCTTCATTCCCGGAGATTTGAATTTGCATTTCCTTGGTCTAAAATGCAGCTTGGAAAGACCCAACTAACCAGTTGGCCGAGTTCCTCTCATTATTCTGGTTCCCTCCTTGTTGCCAATGCTGGGTGCTCATGTTTGTTGCTCATTAGTGAAGAACCATCCCTGGCTGTGCTGGTAAGGTCACCAACAGCTCCTGCTGTCCAGCTGGCCCTGTGCAATCCCTTAAACCCTCCCCAGGTGCTGCCTGGTGTCCTTCTGGCTGTTTTATGTGATGCTGATCAAAGAGCTCATGGCAGTGTTGGGCCTGTGGCTGCCTTTAGCAAACTAGGTCTTAAGATTTTTTTTCTCAAGGTCTGGCTTTGATAAAGTCTCATTGATGGGCACCAAGTACTTTGCTGTTTTCTATCAGTTGAATCCCATTTGTTTTCTTGCTGGGTGTGAAATCAGGCTCTGCTGTTGGGGATCTCTTCCTTCTGGAGACCAGGGAATGGCTGGAGCTCCGTCAGGGGAGTTTAGGTTGGAGATGAGGGAAAGGTTCTTCCCCCAGAGGTGCTGGCACTGCCCAGGCTCCCCAGGGAATGGGCACGGCCCCGAGGCTGCCAGAGCTCCAGGAGCGTTTGGGCAGCGCTGCCAGGGGTGCCCAGGGTGGGGTTGTTGGGGGCTCTGGGCTGGGGGATCCTGGGGGTCCCTTCCAGCTCAGGATTCCATGAGATCAGCCAGGAATGTGCTGAATTATCCATTATCCACGCTGGAACTGGTTGTGGCACAGGCAGCTGCTCCCCAGGAACCTGACCTGAAAAAGTGGATATCTACTCAAATCAAAAGCACTGTGCTCTCCTGGCTTTTCATTTTGTGCCTCACTGTGCAGCCTTTCAGAATCAATCAGTTTGCAAACCCCAGGGTCAGAAAAAGGATCTCATACAGATTTCTCAAGTACAGAACAAATCCTTTGGTTTGGGGGAGAGAGTAGATTCGCCATTCTTATTAATAATGAAATAAAAAAAAAATAAACCTGCTTTAAAATTTGCCCATTAGATTGAAAAATCATTTAAATCAAGGATTTTTCTTTCTTTTGGTGCCAGCCTGGAAACTTGATAATTCATATGCATAGAGCATATTATATATATCTCAAAAAGTTGTATACAGAATATACAGACATTATTATGTAATTATGGACAGATTGGCAAACCTAAATGCCCACCAGAAATTTATACTCATGCAGAAAAGGGCAAGTTTTCCTGATTTCTGCAGATTTGCAGAAATCATGGAATACTTTAGCTGGGAAATAACCTCTAAGATTGAGTCCAGCACTAATCCAGCACTGCCGATGAATGGACTGTCTGCAGATGGAGCCTCATTCCCTGGGCTCGGGCCTGGGATGCAGATGTGCTCCCAAGGGGAGCTCAGAGGAAGACTGTAATGACCTGGGAAAAAAAATGACCTGTGATCATGAAAATGGAAGGAGTTTGGTTTGTTTTAAAAAGACAAGGCTGACACGGTAACAGCTTTCCTATAAGGAAAAGTTGGCTGTGGGGCAGAGGAGTGATCTTCCCCTGGAACTACAGAGGAGGGGAAAAAGGGGCTTCAGTGCTGGCACAGAGGAAGAGAAAGTGCCTGAGCCAGGGGATTACTTGGGACACCTGGGGAGCCACGACATGGGGGCTTTTTAAGGGGAAACCAGACAAAAGTTGCCAAGCTCAGCTGTCCCTGCAGGATCTCAAATCACAGTGCTCTGCCCCTCATTCACAGGGGAGATATTTAGCCATGTAAGATAACCTTTTTCCAGACATTGTAACAGCAAATCCTTTCCTCGATGAGCAGCAACAGCGCCAGAGCAAGAATTCTCTGGAGGGGGCTCTGTTTGGGGTGGGCTGACACAGCCACATGGAGTTAAGGATTGAGGCTTTTCCCCCCTTCACTACTTTTTCACTTGGCTGGTGACATTTTACCCTTTTAGGTGACAGTAGGAATAAATGTTATTTAACTCAGATTTGTGCCTGCACAGGCTGGTTTATTGATGGGGCTGGTGACACAACCATGGGACATGCATGGAGCAGATCCTTGTGTTCTCTTGCAACTCAAGCTATTCTGATTCCTCATTCTCATCCTCCAGGCTCCTTCCTATCCCCCAGGAGGGGCATGGGGATAATGGGAATCCCTCACTCTCTTTGGGCCATGCCTGTCCCCTAACCCAGTGTCTGTCCTTCAGGATATGTCACCTACCAGCCCATCCAAAGCCCTCCTGAGATCCCTGTGGGGCCGCAGCCCGTGCCCAGCCCGGCGCTGGAGGAGCCGATGATGACCCACATGGACCCCACGGCCTGGCTGCCCCAGGAGCCGCTGCGGGGGCTCGCCCTGCACCCCAGGGCCCGGCAGATGCAGAGGGAGGTGGCCAGAACACCCCTGGCTGATGTTCTGGGCAAAGGGACTGGGCTGTGCCAGTGCAAATGCAGAGGGAGCAAAACGGTGAGTGGCTCGGGGAGGGTGGGTGTGAGGAGGGAATTTCACACGGGTGTGAGTGGCAAGGGCACAGAGTTAGGGGTTTGTGTAGAGAAAGGTCACACAAGTGTTTCCAGCAGCAGCGAATCTACTCCATCTTCAGGAAATGGTTTTGATCATTAATTATGCTTTCCAGTCACAAAGGCTTAATTTCTTATTTGGGTGGGTTTGGCTTCAATCCGAGTCCCTAAAGCTGTGTTAGGCTGTGCTGGGCAGCCAGGCTTGTGCTTCCTTAGGGGGTCTTTAGAGCTCTGATGCTGCTGCCTTCCTCCTCCCAAAAAAAGAGCAGTTCCAGCACCTTTGGTTGGGTTTCTGACCCTGTATCTGCTCCCATCTGAATTTCCCACCATCGTTACCTCTCCTCTGAACACCAGTACTGGGATTTGCAGGTGGAGCTGGGGGCTGTTGAGCATGGGACAACCAAATATCCCTCCAGACCAACATGTTAAAACTTGTTTTTGGTTTTTTAAATTTTTTTAAAGTTATTATTATATTTATTATTTTTCAAAGAACCTTTTATTTCCTCTGGAGCCAGCAACAGCCTTTGTCACATTCCTGCAGCCATGGCTCTGCAAATCCTCTGAAGGCAGAGATTAGAGGTTTGACGCATGGAGTCAAAAGCTGGCTTGGATGTAAATCCCAAGAAGGGACATTTCTGCTCCTTGCCCTCAGAAACAGATTTGCATAGGATCTCAGTGCCCAAAGCTCCCCTTGTGCTCCACGGGGATTTTGCAAACCCCTCTAGGTCTGCTACTTGCTCGTCTCGTAATTTGACTTTCCCAGAAATCTTAGTGTAAAGCTGGGAAGAACTGGAAAGGGCAGTTGCCATTCCCAGGTCCTGGCAGTGATTTAAGCAGTGGAGCTGAGGGAAGAAGTGGGTTTGCCAGGTGTTTGATTTAATTTCTCTTTTTGTTTTTAAACAGCTGGGAACTGGAGGTGTGGCACTGCCAGGAGGGGCTGCAGTAGCAGATTACACACTGCCAGTGCTGCCTGTCCCAAATGCCATCCAACAGAAAGCCACTTTAGGTAAAATGCAGGGAGGCACATGCAGCACAAGGCCACCTCTGAAGAAATTATGTGACCCTTCTCCCCCATGAGGAAACCTCAGTGGCATTGCCCAGTAGCTCCAGCTTGTTTGGGATGGAAAATATCCCTGCTGTTCTCCCTGCAAGGGTGTTTCTTTGGGATGCTGTCACCCTGTGGATGTCACTCTGTGCCCATGGGCAGGGGAAGGGATCCAGGAACCACCTCGGTTCCCTGCAGCTGTGGGGCTGAGCTCCAGAGGGTGAGGAGAGCTGGTCCTTGGGCTCTGCCCCACCCTGCTGGGGTGGGTGTTCATCTCCTAGAAATCAGATGTTTGGAGATTCAAGGAATCTCCAAATCCACACACAGGGCACCACCACAAAGGCATAAACTCTGTCCCACAAGGGGTGTCCTACAGCTTCCCCCTTCCTCTGGGAGAACATTGCTGTGCAGCAGGAGAGCTGCGGTGGGTGATGGGCTGAGCTCCCCCCTCAAGGATCCGACTGCATGGGTGGGGTCCTTCACTCTGCCCTGGATCCTGGGAGCACAGGGATCACAACATTTCAGTTAAAATGAGAGAGTGACCATGCTTTAGGGTGCAGAGGGCAAATATCTCTCTCCAAAGCATTCCTTTGGAAAGACGAGTTTGGGCTGGTTTTAGGTTCTACCTTGCTAGGTTTCATGTAGTTTTAGACTTTGTAAAGCTTCTGTTGTGGGAATTTGTTGGATGGGCAGAGCAGATGAGGAAAAAAGATTGGACATCCTGTTGCTAGCCCCTGAATGTATATTAAATTGGGAGAACACATGAAAGAGCTGTATATTTAAAAAAAATTTTTAAAAGGACTAAGAAAATTAAATAGTTCTTCCATACCACATGCAGATCAACAAAAATCCATTCAGGCCATTGTGTTTTCCTTGGGAATAATAAAGAAAAAAACCTCTTTCATGTGAGAAGATACCTCACATGTAAGAGTTAATTTTACAATTTAAACAAATTAATTTTTCCTTCCTATACTTTAAGGTTTTATATTCACCTCCACTCTCAGAGTGGTTGATCTTTAAATGATCATTGTATGTTCTCAAGCAGAAAATGTTCTCTTTTGCCTCCACCCAAAGGGTATGCTGGATTCATCCCCTTCTCCACCAACAACGTTGGCATGACCTACATGGCATCTGTGAAGAAAGCCATGAATGAATTTGACCGGTACCAGGTAGATTATAGATTACAGATTATTGAAGTGAGAACATGCATAATGCTGATGCTGATCCACCTGAATTTTCAGTAGTAGGATTGGGGTACAAGCACAAGGTAACGTTGAAGAAAACATCAGCAATTAAATTCTGTAACTTGTTTCCTTGGGATATTAAGGGAGAGTAAATGGGTTCATAAAAGGATTAAGGAAATCTATTGAGGGCTGGGTCAAGCGTGGCTGTTAAAAATGTTGCTCTGAGTGTAGAAATACAGGATGCAACTATCTGCACTTCCATTATGGAATACATCTCCTCTGTCTGGTTGGCAGTGCTGGTGGCTTCCTGTGATATGTCTTTTAATTGGTTGCAAGGTTTTTCCTCTCCTAACAATTTGTCTTAAAGGGATCTCGACCTTCTTTCTCCTCCTTCTGGGAAGGATGCAGAAATATCCCTCCTGAAAAACTGTTGTCCCCTTGCTGTAAGAGTTCCCATACAATGACACCTAATCCTCCGGCACGGGTAAACGAGATCCCTCCCGCAGCGCTTGATAGTTTGCATTCAGAGCTACACGTCCCTCCCTGCCCCCAGGATGGCGTGAGATGCCCGGCATGCAGCGAGATCCCCCGGGATGCAGCGAGATGCCCCCGGCATGCAGCGAGATGCCCCCGGCATGCAGCGCGGTGCCCGGGATCCAGCGAGATGCCCCGGGATGCAGCGAGATGCCCGGCATGCAGCGAGATCCCCCGGGATGCAGCGAGATGCCCGGCATGCAGCGAGATGCCCCCGGGATGCAGCGAGATGCCCGGCATGCAGCGAGATCCCCCGGGATGCAGCGAGATGCCCGGGATCCAGCGAGATCCCCCGGGATGCAGCGAGATGCCCGGCATGCAGCGAGATGCCCGGCATGCAGCGAGATGCCCGGCATGCAGCGAGATGCCCGGCATGCAGCGAGATGCCCGGCATGCAGCGAGATGCCCGGCATGCAGCGAGATGCCCGGCATGCAGCGAGATGCCCGGCATGCAGCGAGATGCCCGGCATGCAGCGAGATGCCCGGCATGCAGCGAGATGCCCGGCATGCAGCGAGATGCCCGGCATGCAGCGAGATGCCCGGCATGCAGCGAGATGCCCGGCATGCAGCGAGATGCCCGGCATGCAGCGAGATGCCCGGCATGCAGCGAGATGCCCGGCATGCAGCGAGATGCCCGGCATGCAGCGAGATGCCCGGCATGCAGCGAGATGCCCGGCATGCAGCGAGATGCCCGGCATGCAGCGAGATGCCCGGCATGCAGCGAGATGCCCCGGCATGCAGCGAGATGCCCGGCATGCAGCGAGATGCCCGGCATGCAGCGAGATGCCCGGCATGCAGCGGCCTCGCTGGTCCAGTCGATCAGCTCATTAAATACAGGCTGAGACATCCCAGCCCTTCCCGCTCCCCGGGACACCCTGCCGTGCCTTCATCCCCGAGAAAATGGGGCAAACCGAGCAAATGTAGGAAAAACATCCAAGACTGAGGATCCCCAGCTCCGAGACCTCAGCCGGGCAGAAATGAGTCAGCGGGGAGAGCAGCAGGGCAGGGTGGTGCTTTGGATGAAATGTATTTCCCGGCACTGGCTTCCGTCTCCTTCCCTGCTGCCGTGCTTAGGAATTAAAATAGAGCAAACAGAACAAAACCCGGGCATTTATCCCTGAATGTGCTGTTTGCCAAGCCTTTCTGCCCCTGATGCTTCAGACACGCCTGCCATGGCCCGGATCAGCCGGGGAGGGTCCGCCCGCCGCGGGATTCGGCGGAATCCGCGCTGCCAGGGCTCGGAAGCAGACGCGCTGAAGGGAGAATCACAGCTCATTTCTAGCTAAGATGGCTTCTGACTTCAAGCCACTAATCTCCTGCCCTAAATCTTTGTTGTCCTCGGTTACAGATGTGCCATGGATCGCTGCCTGCGGCAGGCACAGCAAAAATCCTCTGGAGGAGCCGCAGGGCTCCATCCCAGGCACAAAGGGTTCCACGGCCCCACTGGGCTCCGGGACCCACATCCCCTCTCCGAATGCCAAGCACAGCTCCAGGGACACCTTCAGGGGTCCTGTGGCTGCAGAGCTGTGACACCCAGCTGTGACACCCACCCTGCTGCCCAGCCCCTCGCCTGTGCCCTCGGAGGGCAGGAGATGATTTACACTTTTCCTTCAGTTAACGCTCCCTAAGCCCCTCTGCTCCTCCTGGCCTGGGAATTCCAGGCTGTTCCTGTTGGTGGGACTCATGGAAACACAAAGGGGGTCAAACCCCAACAGCCAGAACACAGGAGCAGGCCCAGCTCCAGGGACAGCAGAGCAGGAGCACGAGGCCTTTGGGATGATCCCCAAGGGAATAAATCCCTGCAGGGATCCCAAGGACAGCACCTGGGCCATGCTGCGGCCATGGGGGATGAGATAGCAGGGGACTGCCGCCAGCACCTGCCAGGAGAAAAATTTATGGAGTGGAAAAATGAACAATACAATGTTGCTCTTAACTAGAAGAAAGCAGGACTGGAAAGATAATTGCTTTATGTTGCTTTAATATTTTAATATAATGCAAAGTCAAAGCACATGACTTTGGTAAAAATAGTATGTTTAAAAGAAGCCATTCTAAGTTGTTGTGGGGTTTGTTTGTTTTGTTTTTGTTTTCCAGCTTTTGCAGAGAAATCCACCTTACACGCTGGGCACGAGATTCCCCCAGACACACTGGCCAGACACCAAGATTTACAGCCGTGCTGGACTCATCCCCTCATACATGGGCTTTGTACCATGTAAGTTCATCTGCAGACTGAAAACCAAAGTCACTGATATTAATTACTGGGTTGAGTAGTGCTGTTACTGGCTGGAGTGGCATAGAAGTGAACAGTCACTGAGATGTTCCACATGGGTAGTTGGGTTTTTTCTGGTCTATGCCGAGGTGCTGGAACTCTCTTGGCTGCAGGAGAGCTCAGCATTCCCACTGCTGGGCTCTCCCAGGCTTCACATTTCCAGCCACCATCCCCCACTGAGGCAGGGGAGACTCAATGACATCCCACCTGTCACATGTCAGGAAAGGGATTTGTTCTAAAAAGCTTCAAGTCTGATAAAAAGGAAAAGGTAGGTGGTATGAAGGGGTTGAGAAAGCACAAAAAGCCTAAGGAAAAGGGATTTACCATTAGGACAGGTCCCTGCCTGAGCCCTGTGATGTCTTGGGCTGCCTAAATGGAGAGGTCTGGAGGAATTTTGTGTGTAGGGGGAAGGTGTGTCCATACACCTGAAAGCATTAATGTGCCAGGCTAAAAAAATCTCAACAAATTAGCAACTAATGCATGGCTGTGTTTGGTCACAGCTCAGTAATGTGGGTGGGAAATCATGGAGCCCAGCTGGGAAGAAAAGAACTCATTGCTCGTCCTTGCTGCAGTGCAGCGTGGGGACACAGCAGAGGATATAAAATATGGCAGGGTTGGAAGCAAGGAGTGGGAAAACAATTCCCCTGGCAGGGCTGGGCTGTGGCTGCTGGGGAGGTTGAGCCCAGGCAGGAGAATGCTGAGTGCAGGTCTGACACTGGGCCCTGTTCCTGCAGACATTCCCACTTCCCTGCCTCTGGAGTCAGCACAGTTTTAACTGCTCCAACCAGTCCAGCTCTGGGTGGAGAAAATTAATTAAGGCAGAAAACCTTTAAACAAAAGCAGTTATAATTTAGAATGCTGGACACAATTTCTTTAGCAGAGAAGGAGCCTGCTCCCTCCTGTCCAGCTCCTTGGTGACAGCTTTGTCACTTGAACAAACACTGAACGCATGAACTGGTTCCACTGTAAAAACCTGCTGTTAATACAGGGTTTTCAGGAGACAAACCAGTGTCACACACTTGTCAGGTGCTCAGCTCACCCCAAAAGCAGAGGCTGCACCAACACCCAATTATCAAAACCTCTGAAATCACTGCAGAAGGGCTGTGTGCATGGGACAGCTTTGGCATCACTTGCCAGAGCTGTGCCCTCTGCAGGGTTTGCAGGGCTGAGGAGCTGCAGTGGAGCAGCGCAGCTGCTGCAGAAACACCCAGAGCTGGGCTCCAGCTCTGTGGCACCGTTTTATGCCCAGGCAGCTCAAACCTCCTGTGGCCCCTGCCAGGCCAGGCTGCACTGGGCCACAGGCAGGTACCTAAATTTAGATACAGCTTGGAGTTAATTCCACCCTCCCTGGTAAATGTGCCCCCTCCAGCAGTACCTGATTGTAAGAGACCACCAGGGCATTTCCTCAATCCCCACACCGGCAGGAGCAGCACAGCCACCATGCCAGTGACACAGGTGTCACCTGGCTGAGGGCAGCAGAGAAGGGAAGGGTGGTTGCCACAGTGGCAGTGCCAAGCCCATTGTTTTTCTCTTCCAGGCCTGCAGGAGCTCTGTGGGATGACTTATGGGGACAGCACACGGCAAGCTTACCAGTGTGAACAGAGCAGACGGGGACGTGCACTGTGAAAACTGCTTTAATGGTGCCTGTACAGCATTGGGAGTGACTTGGAAACAGCAATAATAACACAACACAAACAGAACTTTTGAATGAGAGAGTTCATACAACTTTAAACAAAATTTACAGGTGTTCAACTGCATAGCTTTATTCTGCCTCCTCCTCAGCCTCCTCCTCAAACTCCCCCTCCTCCTCAGCTGTGGCATCCTGGTACTGCTGGTACTCAGACACCAGGTCATTCATATTGCTCTCAGCCTCTGTGAACTCCATCTCATCCATGCCCTCGCCTGTGTACCAGTGCAGGAAGGCCTTTCTGCGGAACATCGCAGTGAACTGCTCAGAAATGCGTTTGAACAGCTCCTGGATGGCCGTGCTGTTGCCAATGAAGGTGGCAGACATTTTGAGGCCGCGAGGTGGAATGTCACAGACTGCTGTCTTAACGTTATTAGGGATCCATTCAACAAAATAGCTGCTGTTTTTGTTCTGAACATTTAGCATCTGCTCATCCACCTCTTTCATGGACATGCGGCCCCTAAAGACAGCGGCCACTGTCAGATAGCGGCCGTGACGAGGGTCACACGCCGCCATCATGTTCTTGGCATCGAACATCTGCTGGGTGAGCTCTGGCACGGTTAGAGCCCGGTACTGCTGGCTCCCACGGCTTGTGAGCGGGGCAAAACCAGGCATGAAAAAGTGCAGACGTGGGAAAGGAACCATGTTCACTGCCAGCTTCCTCAGGTCAGCGTTGAGCTGGCCCGGGAACCGCAGGCAGGTGGTGACACCGCTCATGGTGGCTGACACGAGGTGGTTCAGATCACCGTAGGTGGGGGTCGTTAACTTCAGGGTTCTGAAGCAAATGTCGTACAGCGCCTCATTATCGATACAGTACGTCTCGTCCGTGTTCTCCACCAGCTGGTGCACCGACAGCGTGGCGTTGTAGGGCTCTACTACAGTATCTGACACTTTAGGGGAGGGCACCACACTGAAAGTATTCATAATTCGGTCTGGGTACTCCTCACGGATTTTGCTGATGAGAAGGGTACCCATGCCAGAGCCTGTGCCACCACCCAGGGAGTGAGTAAGCTGAAAGCCCTGAAGACAATCACAGCTTTCTGCCTCCTTTCTTACAACATCTAACACAGAATCGACTAATTCAGCACCTTCCGTATAATGGCCCTTTGCCCAGTTGTTTCCTGCTCCGCTCTGACCTGGAAAAGAGCCATTTTCGTATTAGATTACGGTCACTGCTTCCTGCTTATTGCTTGCAAGCAGTGCAAAAAAAAAAGCTTAAGAGCATCAGGCTCCACGAAAGCTTTCATTTTATCGAGCACAGGGCTGTGGTTTCATACAGGCACCTCTGCAATGGCTCGGCAGACACAGGGAAAACATTAATCATCAATGATACAGCAGCCACTCCATTTCTCCGGATGGAGAGAGGCGCTAACGAAAGATCGGAAGAGCAACGACCTCTGGTGCCACCTCGGAGCTGCTTCCAGCCGCAATCCCGGTATTCCAAGCCAGGATTAGCCCCATCCGGGCCGGTCCCTCAGAGCATGTGCGGCGGGGCAGCCCCGCAGTGCCCTGCCCGCCCCACCCCGCGGCTCCTCCCGCCCCCGCGCACTCACCGAACACGAAGTTGTCCGGCCTGAATATCTGCCCGAAGGGCCCGGAGCGCACCGAGTCCATGGTGCCGGGCTCCAGGTCCACCAGCACGGCGCGGGGCACGTACTTGCCGCCTGCAACACAGGGAGAGCCGTGACTACCGCGCCGGGGGGGCCGGGGGGAGCCTGGCGGGGCGGGTCTGGGCCCTACCTGTGGCCTCATTGTAGTAGACATTGATGCGCTCCAGCTGCAGGTCGCTGTCCCCGTGGTAGGTGCCGGTGGGGTCGATACCATGCTCGTCGCTAATCACCTCCCAGAACTGCCGAAGAGAAGCGCGTCAGCGACGGCCGCGCCGGACCTGGCACACTCCCCTCCCGCCCCCGCACCCTCTTTCCCCGCCCGGACCTTGGCTCCGATTTGGTTCCCGCACTGCCCGGCCTGCAGGTGCACGATCTCCCTCATGATGGCGACGGCTCCGAACGCTCACTATTGCCCCGGCTTTCCCCCAACCGACTCTGGCTGCGTGAAGCAACCGCCAGCCCTTATATAGCAGCGGAATGCGCGCGCAGCCGTTTTCTCCCCGCCCAGGCGGCCACTCTCAGCAACGATTGGATGCTTATAGCGAGGCTCTACAAATGAGAGAATCTGATTGGCTGCACCGCTGTCACTCAAGCCGACGGCTCCAATTCTCCCCGCCCGCCTGTCTGTTGGCTTTACGGTTAGGCAACCGGGAGCCGCGAGTGCCCGCCCCAGCTCGCTCACGGAGCTCCCGATTGGTTCAATTGAATGATTGATGTCGAAGCCGATTGGCTGCTGGCCCCGGGGGATGAGCTAACGCCGTTTGATTGGCGGAGAACGAAGTGCCCTGGTAACCGTCGCAGTGACTCCGCAGCGGGCTCTGGGCGGTGGCCGCCGCAGCCGCCCATTCACAGACCCGAGTGCGCGCTTTGCGCAGCGGAGGCGGCGGCTCCTCCTCACTGCGGGACAGGGCGGGTTCCCCGCGGGTCCCCAGCGCTTCCCCCCCACCCCTCGCCTCCGCTCCTCCACGCAGGTCTCCTTCCTTCCCTCCCTGCCCGTGCCCCCGTCCCGCTCCAGCGGGCGCCGCAGCGGGTGGAGGAAGGACCCAGCGTGCGCATGCGCGGACTGCAGCGACGTTCCAGCAGTTTCTGGCGCGCGNTGGGGGGCTCGAGAGGGGCTCTAGGGGCTCAGGGAGCCTGACTCCTGAGGGCTTGGGGGACCCTAGAGGCGCAGGGGGTCTTCCAGCTGTGAGAAGACTATTGGGGCTCGAGGATCTCTGAGGGCTTGGAGATGCCGTAAGGGCTCTGAGCGCTGTGAGGGAAGTGTGAGGGCTTGAGGGGCTGTGGGGGCATGGGGAGCCGTGAGAGGGCTGTGAGGGCGGAGGGGGACCCGGGCAGCTGTGAGGGGAGTGTGGAGGTTTGGGAGGTCTGGCTGCTGTGAGGGCTTAGGGCTGCTGTGCACCTTGCAGAGGCAGCTCTGTAGGGGCCCATGTGATGTGAAGAGAAGGCCCCAGTGAGGGGCTCCTGCCTGTGAGGGGATCTGAGGTAGATGTTGCTTACCAAGGCTTCCCCACATGGACACCTCCATCCTGGATGTGTGTGGGTGCTGCAGCCCTGTAATGAAGTAGCCAGACACCCCATGCTACATAAATACCACCCTTGCCTTTCCTTGTCCCTTATTCTACCTCCCAGCTTTGTGAGCACATTCTTGCCCAGACAGTGCATCCATTGGTCATGGTTTTATTAAGCATATTTGATTATTGTTTCAGCAGAATCTTTTTATGATTGTATACATTCATTGTGATGCCAACAGGTCTACAAGTCCCAGCATCTCTTCTTGTTTCATACTGTAGCAAAGACCTGAAAGATTTGCTCCCAAGGCAGGGAGTCTCATCCTGCTGCCTTGCCGTGGGGTGGGCTGAGGCAAATGCAGCCATGACCTCAATTCTGCTGACACAGGCCAGCCCTCTGTGACACACAAACGGCTTGTACACATCCTGGAATCTGTGCCTGGATAACAATAATCCAATCCTGTGGCTGGGTCAGGTGAGGAGGTGGCAGGATATAGAAGCCCTGTGATATCTTTGGCTGGAGGTTGAATGGCCTCTGGTAGTTGGCTTAATGCAAAGATTATGGTGATCGATATTTCTGGCATATAAACAACATATTCCTGCAGAGGTGCTGGAAGGATTCCAGGAGCACTTGGAGGAGCCCCAGAGTGCCAGGAGTGACCTGAGAGGGTCCTGGGAAAGGCCTGTGCCAGCCTCCGAGGTGGCTGGGGAGACACACATCTCATCCTTCACATCATTTCAGTTTATGCAGTTCCCTTTGTGATAGCTGAGTAATGCAGAGGCATTAGGGTCCAGATTTATCCCACTAATTACAGGCATTGATTGAATAGTGTTCATACTGGAATCAGTGGAAAAGGATGGCTCAGCCTACTCCAGCTCAGAGCAGTCCCCTGACAGCACCTTTCTGTTCTCTGATGGTGTTTGAGGTGGCCAGTTCCAAAAACTGCAGCATCATTTAGGTACCAAAGGCAGCCAGGATGAATCTGGATAAGACTTGCGCACGATTTCACACAAGGCTGTGCTAATCTGTAAAGACAGCTTTTCCTGCAGGATGTGATGCCATCTCTTCAGAGTAATGTACAAAAGGAATCCTGGCTTCTTTCTGATTAAAACTGGGCAATGTGGAGTGTGTTGCCTATATTGTGCTCTCTGAGAAGGTACATTCAGCATCAATTCCCATCAGGTGTGTTCAACACAGCGTTCACAGTCACGTGTGCTCAGGAAACCCAGGAAAACCTGCCCTGAGATGGAGAGGGGGAGCCACTGCAGGGCTTGGGGGAGGTTTTCTGGTACAAGTGCTGCTGTATTTACTGCAGATACAGGTTTGGGGTTTTTTCAGCCAGGGCCAGAAAGCAAAGGACTGCGCATTAGTGTCATCCATGTCCTCACTGTGTGACCAATCCCGAGCCTTTGTGCTTCCCACAGCCTCTACTCCAGCCTGCCCTGCCTTTCATGTTTGGGAAGCTGCTCTGTAATGTGTGGAGTGAGCAATTGTTGCCACCCCCAGCATTCCCAGAGGGAGTGTGAGAGTGGAAGTTCTCTGCTCAGTTAAGGCTCAAATGCCTACCTGCAGAACACCAGCAGGATCACTCCTTGGGGAGGACCCTATGGAGGAGCTAAACCTTGCTCTCTGATTGATCTTCCAGAGGTTTCCCCAGAAGATCCAGCCACATGAATATCTGTGGAGGAGGCATTTCAAATTATTTGTGCAGCATTAATTTTTTGCTAATTCTAGTCCAGTCAGCCAGTATTTCTGTTCTAAGCTACATGCACATCCACAGGAAATGACAATTCTAGCTTAAATATTTTTCCATTTCTTAAATTGAAGTAAAATGCCAGTACTTCTGAGATCTCCCTGAGAAGGAACACAGTCAGGAATCTCCATGGAGAGCCGGTGACCATGTGAGCTCTGCTATTTCTACCACTGTGGCAGGCCAGCATTAATTAGTCTGTGCCAGGAGGTGAGCTGGCAAATGCCACAGCAGGTCTGTGCCAGAACCCTGGCTCACATGGAGCATTCCTCCCAAGGCAAGCCTCTGCATGGAGTACTGAGCGTGAGGCAAATTCTGGAAGAAAAAGCTGCACGTTCCAAGGTCCTGCCTGAGCCAAATGCTGAAGTGCATTTCTAGTGGCCATTGGTTTGGTGGAGAGACTGCAGCTTGCCAGAGTAGGGAATGCTGGAAAGCAGTTGGGAGGGCAGAGACAGGAAGAGCACTGAGGTGGGATGTCTGTGGCTCCCACATTGTGTTTTCATTGCAGACATCTCTCTTAGCTGGCATTTGATTACTTTGAGTGCTCTCAAACTCTGCTGCAAGTGACAAGCAAGGAGGTTTCACTGCATTTAGGGGCAGATCCAATCTGTAAGTGCTGCATAAATTAATGCAGTAAGAGGGGTCCTAGAAAACATCAGGGCAATGTTACACAGCCAAAGACTCTGGATATAACCCAAAGAGAGACACAGGAAATTTAAAACAAGTTGGAAATCACATTTCTGTTTTGTTAAATTATGTATTAGGTTTAAAAAAAAAACCTTTTATTGCAATTGTTTTGGTTTTGTATTGCTTTTGGCTTGGAAACAGATTTTAATGTAAACGCCACTGGTTTGAACGGAGCGGGGAAGGATTTTCTTTTCACTTTTGCATATTGCCTTCTCCTTTTGCTGAACCAGTGTTCTCGGCGTGTGAGTCCAGAGCTGATCCCTCCCCTCAGCAAGTGTCATTCCTCTCTTGGTGCTTAACCAGTGAGATTGCAGCCTGTGTCTCTGAAACAGGATCCAGTCTGAACTCAGCCTCTACCTGGGGCTGGCAGGAGCCCAGGCAGAAATCACAGAACTATTTCTGTTTCTATAGGTAAAAACCTGAAGCCTTAGTTAAGGAGGGACACTGGAGAACAAGTGTGGGTGGGAGCTGCCTCCAGAACCAGAGGGCTTTTGGTGCTGGGGTCGTTCCAGGTTTATGGTAATACTGAAGTGAGACGTGGGTATGTGCAGGTGTTTTCTCATTCTTGTCTGATTCTTGCTTCTAAGGATAAACAGTCTTGTTTTCCAGAAATTAGTGCTCCTGTGATACTGAAGCTATGGAGGTGCTTCCAGAGACCAGCAAGTGAGAGGTGCAGTTGTGGGATTCCTGCCTAAGGGAAATTAGAACAGCTGAATGGGATCAAGCCACAGGTCCACCCAGGCCAGTGCCTAATGCTCTGCAGCAGTTACCAAAGAGGAACAGGGCAAACAGATATGGATGTGGCAGGTGGTTCAGGCAATTCTTTAGCTGCAAGCAAGTAACTTATTGTTTAATAGCCCCGATGGGTTATTATGAATTTATCTAATCACCTTTTGCAGCTATGTAAACTTTTGGCATAAACAGCTTCCTGTCCTGATGAGTCTTGTGGTTTAACCTTGATCTGTGTGGAAGAAGAGCTCCTTCCATTTGGTTTGATTATTTCCACTGAGTAACTCCATTCACGAGGCCATGAGTCTGTCCCTTCAGAGCTTTCACTCCAGGATTGTTTAACATTTTCTGTGATACTGTGAGACAAGGTAGTGCTAAACCAGCTTTTACTTTCTGTAATTGGCTGTTTACATCTCCTTCATGTTTGAAACCTATGAACTCTGAACGTTGTTCCCATTAAGGTTCCACAGCTCTGCTGCTGTTCCTTGTCCAGTGATAAGCCTGACAGCTGTTGCCTTCTTCCTTGTGGAGGATCTGTTTCTCCTGAGACTTTCCACCAAGTGGTGACTAATTTGGTCATGAGGTACACATATGGTGACACCCCTGCTGTGAACAAAAATAAGCTTTTCTTCACACAAAAGTTGATTTTATCATTCCTCTGTCTCTCTCAAACCTCCTTTTCATTCCCAGGGCACTCCTCTTCCTGGTAGGGATTATTCTTTCTCCCTCTTGTTTCCAAAAGAGCCTTCATCCATACTCTGTGCTGTGCCTGTCTCCCTGCATAGAGGACTTCTTCCAATGCCACAGCTTCTTAAATCCCTGGTCAGAGCAGCTTTCACATCCCACACAGAGAGCTCCCATACTTCAGTGTCTTTGCCCTGCATCCACATCCTAGAGATGTTCCTAGAGAAGCCTCCTTGCTAATTGATGTCATTTGTGGTGGGAGAAGCTACTGGCTGTGTCAGAGATCTCCTAAAGCTTTCCCAGGGGAGCCCTGCCAGCCTCCCTCTCGTGACTGATCCCTGGCATTGCACACTACTCCAGGGAGCAGCAGTTCCTGTTCTGGGATTTTCTGACTTGAACAGGGATCTGACAGCATCCGACTGCAGGAGGGCTCTGAGTACCTCACATGGAGGGAACCTGGTCACCTCAGTGTACAAGTACACAGTGATGTCTGCACTGAGAAAACACCAAAACACTGCAATGTGCCTGAGTTTGATGGCATTGTGAAAGGACTTTTATATTAAGAAAGCTGTGGCAAAAATTGCAGGTTTTCTGCTCCCAGTGTTCCTTCAGGCCTGTTCTACTTCAGTGTGTCCAGAATTAGCTCTTGAAGTAGGAGTGACAGTCGATGAGGTAGGATACAAACATCATATGGCTGCCTGCTTCTCAGGAAAGACACTCAGATACAGGCTCAGAGGCAGGGTAGAAGAACAACATGAAAATATACTGATACTAATTCCAGCCATCCATAAAAGGCACTCCTCTCATCTTCTGCTGGATTTTCTCCACAGGTGGTTGTGGATTCCAAGGCCTCAACTTGGGTCTCTCCTACCACAGGGAGCCTGGATATGTCAGAAGGGGAAGAAAGAAACAACTCAGGTCCTGGGGGTACTGCAGGGTGAAACTGCAGGCAACAAACTATTTCCCTCAATATTCATGGGAATTCACTGGGACAACCCAGATGGGATTGTTGAAAATCCATGGTGCTATGGGGTGCCTAAATGACAGTTAAGCCCCAATAACCAGGAGCAAGTCAGTCACCCTGTTGTATGTTTGGAGCTAAAAAAGAGAAAGTGCTTTCTGGTGTCAATTTTTGTATCTAATACTTTTTATTTTCTTCTTATTGGTACTTGCTGACAGCAGCAGAACTGCAGTTGCACATGAGCAGACTTTATTATCTGCCAGAAGATCTCTGCCATGGTTCAGCCTGAGTGAGAAGTGAGGGTCTTGTGTAAAACATAAATTTATGGACAGTTAGAAAATCTTCATTATCATTTCCACAGCTGAATTGTAACCAAAGGCCTGCAAGCGTCTTTGTTTCAAAGTGAGTTCATCTAGAATCTCCTTTTAAGTAGATTTCTGCTGCCCAGGCAATCTGGGGATTTATTCTACAAATTTATTGTGGGGCTGACATGAATGAGCTGCTCTATAGAGAGCTGGGAGAAAGGAGTATGTTACCAGTATTAGTATCCTTTCTTTTCATAGGTTGCCCATTTTGTTATTTTTTGTCTTTTTTAATTACCAAAACACCAGTTTTAAAATCCCAATCTATCTTCTCTTCTAGTAAATACATCTGTAAATAGTTGTATCTATCAGAAAAAGAACTGGTTGTGGGTTTTTGTATGAAAGAGTGGTGGTTCAGTGTCAGGGTGGCTCAAGGGGCAGGGATTTAATTCAGTGGCTTGTGCAAGGCAAAAGTGAAGTGTCAGGAGGCCATGCTGAGCTCATTGCCTAATTACTCACTTATTATCTGTGTGGAACTCCCAAAGCTTCTAAACAAGAGCTTGGGGAAGTTCTGGCTGATATCCTTTTCTCTTGTACCCTGTGATCTATTCCAGTTCAAGAAGGTGCAATGACTGCCAGGCCAGAGCACCTGGAGTCCAGGAGTTCCTGGCATCTCACTGGCTTCCTTCCATTTGTGGCAGTTGTAGGATTCTTCCTCGGCAGGTTCCAAATCTCAGCTAGGAATCCCAAAGCTCACTCCTATGCTCTCAGGTCACCAAGGCAGAGCTCTGTTAAAGGATTGCATTTCCAGGTGCAGAATGAATGAAGTCTCAGGAATTTCCCTGATATTGCTGACACCATGATAACCTCTTTTATTTTTCATACACCACCTTGCCTGGATGCCTCCTACTTTCTTCAGATGGTTTGAGCAAAGAACACATCAAAAGGTGTAGGCATGTCTCTCATCAACTAAATACCAGCAGTCAAGTTATCTGAAATCTTTTTCTTTCACTGGAAAGAAAGTGCCTTCAGGGTTTCTCATTGTGTACCCCAAAAGTACAGAGCACAACAGCTCTTGAGTAGAGGCAGCAGCAGCACCCCCATCCTGCTTACTGAAACACTTTGTGTTCACAATTACCCCTCTGCTTTGATCTCTTGCCAAGGATAACACAGACAGTCTATTGAAACATCTTTAATGACATGATATAATTAAAAATATCTAACGTGCAGCTCAAAGAAATGAATATGAAGCTTGTTTAAATCTGTTTCCACACCCCTCTAAACCCCTCTAAACTTGACTGGCAGGTTCCAAACCTTCATTAATTGGCCTGAAAATGCATGAATACCCCAATATTATGGGGTGTGTGTGTCCTATATTATCAGTTGGAAGCACAAGGGATGAATAATCAGATTTGAAAGGATTTAGGTACCATGGTAGCTTTAAAAATCCTGCAAGGCACATCACTGCATCTGTGAGCATTTACATTTCTGTTTAAAGTGGTCTGAAAAGCCTTGGAGACACTTGTCCCTGAGGCTCTTAACAGTCTGTGTGTTTTAAGTCTCTGAAGCAGTTGAGAAGTGAGCTCCAAATGCATTAGTCGAAGGACAGGGTTTGTGAATTGATCCCTTTTCTTCACAGTAACACAGAATTTGTACAGCACCTCTTCTTTCAGATGTGCAGAGCAGACCAGAGGAGCCAGAATGACTGCCAGGTCCTAGGGGAATCCTGGTTGTTAGATCATAAAGTAACTCTGGTCATGGGCTAATATAAAAGTGACAATTAGGAAAGCTTCTGTTCCTGAGTCTGCTCTGGTCTAAAGGACAGTGTCAGCTGAGACATTTCCAGAGTCAGCAAGAGAAGCAGGTCAGTGCAAATGAACAAACAGGTGAACCTCAGCTCAGCATGAGCTCAGCTTTAGCAAATATGAAATTAAATGTGTTAATCTGAGTGCTTGCTAAAGTTTCAATTGGCATTTTTAACCCTGTGTGGCTGTGACTCAGCTGAGAGACAAAAAACTCAGTGGTGCGTCTGTGCCCTTTGTTTCTCCTTTGACCCTGTGCACATTTTGTAGAGGCCAAGACTAAGAAGGATTGGTTTTGAAGGATTCCTGGTCAGCAGGAGCATTCATTGGAAGGGACATGTGGCCATCATCACTGAGATGGAAGCACAGATAAAGCAGAAAATACCTGCATTTCCCCTAGAATATGGGAGCAGTTGGCTGTTATATTCTGACTGTATTTTAATGCCCTTTGAGTCTTCACTAATGGCAATACTGCAGGTATCATCTCTTGAGAGGCCACACAAGAGGACAGAGCACTTTTTCAGACATCACCTCTTCTGATTTGACAGGATTATACAATAGTAGCTTCACAATAGCTCAGGGCCTGCCTGCTCAGAGGCATAATTTCATGTTTGACATGAGTAATCCCAGCTGTAGCCCAAGGAAGAGCCATGCAGGCTGTTCTTGTTTGGAGAATGAATAGCTTGCCATCCACCAGGAATCACAAACTTCCTGTGGAGCAGGATTCATTGTCTTGAAGTACAGTAGGGCAAGTACCAGCAACTTGCTGGGAGGCCTGCAGGAAAATCACTTGCATCCTTCAGTGACTTACACCTCTGTGGTTTCCGTCTGGACCCTGCTAACTGTGCTCTGACAAGAGTCTTGAGTTGCAGAAAACTGTCAGTCATCAAAACCACTGCTGTTCCTGTGACTGGAGCTGCTGTCCTTGGCCATCACTCGGTACGAGATGCGCATGAAAGAGCCCATGAGCAGCACAACAAAGAGGATCAGGAGCAAGGACCAGACCCCTGGCTCAATCCCCTTGAGGAAGCCTGGGCTGTCCTGGGGGATAGTGCTGGTCAGACTCAGCAGGTACCCAAGAGTCCAGCCAGATGATTTGTCACCCATCTATTGAAATAAAAAGGACAGGTCAGAAGAGAAGGAGATGGCCTGGACCCCACCTGTGTTTCTGTGTAGGGGCCCAAGGCTTTTGTATGTATTATCTGAGACTGATCCAAGGAGTTGGCTTGAACTGAGGAGCTCTCCCACTCTCAGTGCCCTGAGTACACCAATAGGCCTTAATGGCACTGCTACCCACACCTCTGCCCATGGGCACTGCACTCCATGTAACCTTGGGCAGCCCCCTCTCTCCTGAGCTGGGCTCCAGGGGAGTGCTGTTCTCTGCTTACTGACAGGTTTTTTAGTGCATCTTAAGTCTGCATTGTGCATAGTTGTCTCTCAGGCCTTGGCTGAACTTCAGACCTATGGTTTAGGTTCCTTGTCTCTGTCTTTCCAGGCTCAGCTCACTGGGGGTCCTGGACCTGCCTCATTACCTTTCCTTTTCTGATGGTCGCTACTTGGCCCTGCTCAGTGGGCCCATTGTTGTCATTGTCCCCCTGTCCTTAGGGTCTCCAGATCCTGGAGCAATTTCAGACCTTATCAGAGATTAGATTAGATTATTACATATTAGGAAGACATTCTTCTCTAGAAAGGTGGAGAGGCCCTGGTATAGGTTGCCGAGAGCAGCTGTGGCTGCTGCTGGATCCTTGGAAGTGTCCAAAGCCAGGCTGGACAGGGCTTGGAGCAGTCTGGGACAGTGGAAGGTGTCCATGTCCATGGCAGAGAGTGGAATGAGAGGAGCTTTAAGTCTCCTTCTGATCCAAAATCAGTCCAGGAGTCTATGATGATAAGGTATTTATCAACCCTCACATTATAAAGGTGGTTGCAAAAAGGTAGGGAAACACCTTTTGGCTCAGGAAATGTTATCAGCAGCTTGTCTTTAGCATTAAGTGGAAATCAGGCTGTACTTCCTTCCCTGTCAACACAGATGTCTAAAGATGGTGTTGATCCAGGGAAGTTTTTTGACCCATGTGTTTTTCAGAGAGAACAAGTGTCATCTCTGGCTCTCTGACACCGATTTTCTTGCTTATCACAACTGTGAATGCATTTTGCAAAACCATCCTGCTGGAGAAGCCAGCTGGTTGGGGCTTGTCATTGTGGGAACAGGCTGGTTGTAGTGGGACCAGCCCTCCTGGTAACGGGGAACACTGTGCTGTAGGAACTGACCTTCTGGAATGCAGTCCAAGCAGGCTGCTCAAAGTCAAGTGTGTATCCTGTTGTGCTGAGATGGAAGATGAAGGCAGACACAGTGCAGTAATCAACAAGTGTATCCAGGCTTGTCTGGGACTCCCTCATCAGCTGGTGCCATTTACAGAAAAAAAAAAGGGGGGGGGGAAATAAGTAAATACTCAGTAGCTGAATTTCAGGCCTGCTACAGCTTCTCTTTTCCTATTCTGAGACTGACTGTGGGACTGGAGGAGAGGTTTGTGTCTTGTGCAGACTGAAACCACATTTCCTGCATTCACTGGGCTGTGGGGTAGAAGTCAGTGTCATCTGTTACTGCTTTTTTTCCCATCTTATTAAGCCTGATCCAAGAGCAGCAGGACTGACAGCCAGGTTGCCTTGCTGGTGAAATGCTTGGTAGGCTTGATTCCCTCCTCTCTAATTAGATTGAAAAGATGCTGCAGCCTTTCTCTTAACTGGAACATTGGGATCTTTTTCTCCTTCCAGAAGAGAATGCTTTAGGGGACTGCTTATGGGCTCATTAAAAAACTTCGGAAAAATTGTTCCATTTGAATGTTACTGTGGATGTTCCATCAGTGTAAGTGCAGATGACAGTGACATCATAACCACCAGCTCAGGGAAAGAACTGACAAACTCCCCCTGGCTTGGGCTCCGTGGGCTCAGGTGAAATGGGAATAACCCTGGAGTTGAGTAGACATATCCCTTTCACTTTAGGACAGAAGGATAACAGCAAGACCAAGGTGATGTACAGGAGTGAGTAGACAGCCTTCCTGTTTACTCTTTAAAATACTGTAAAATGTATTTGTGGCTTTTCATTTAATTAGGTCCAGGTGTTACCAGCAGCAGCTGGGATTTGAGAGGAAGGAAAATAAGTGGAGCCTGTGTCCTTAAAGTGATAAAAAACCAAAACCAAAAACCAAAGAAAATCCCCACAAAATCCACAAATTCCAGACAAATCCAAATTTTGCCCTGAGGGAGCCAGTAAGTTACAGCTCTGTAAGTCTGAGCCCTGAGGGCTTTTGCAACAAAATGTTCCTTGCTTCCCACTCTCCCTGAGTTATTCCACAGTTACCTCTTCAATGGACATCCCACACAGCCTCTTGACAGCCTGACCCAAGTCAGAAGAAGGTGCAGTTCCTCTCATGAAGTCCATGGCCTCAGAAACCACCTACAACAGCAGCACAAATAATCTTTGGGTGGGATTGTGCTCTGTGTCCTTGCACTGCACACAGAAATTACCCCTAGGGAAGTGAGGGGCAGTGGCTGAGCATTGCCAGGGTACCCTTGGTTGGTTCCAATGCCTTGGAAGGGCTCAAGGGACATGAGCAGAGCTGTTGCTGTCTGCAGATGGAAACAGGAATGTTCCCAGCGTGCATCCAGCAGCCTTCCTGGCCCTGCCTGGATAAGTAGACTGGTTATAGAATCAAAAAATCATATTGGTTGCAGAATTTGTCTAAAATCAAGTTCAACCATTAACTTAACACTGCCAAGCCCACCACTAAACAATGTCCCCAGCTGCCACATCTACACAGCTTTTAAATCCCTCCAGGGATGGTGATTCCACCACTGTCCTGGACAGCCTGTGCCAGGGCTTGACAACCCTTTTAGTGAAAGAATTTTCCCTAAAATCCACCCTGAGCCTGCCCTGGCCCAGCCTGAGGCCGTTCCCTCTGCTCCTGTCCCTGTTCCCTGGGAGCAGAGCCCGACCCCCCCGGCTGTCCCCTCCTGCCAGGAGCTGTGCAGAGCCAGAAATTCCCCCTGAGCCTCCTTTGCTCCAGCCTGAGCCCCTTCCCAGCTCCCTCAGGAATTCTCCAGCCCCTTCCCAGCTCCCCCAGCCCCTCCTGGGGCTCCAGCCCCTTCCCAGCTGCATTCCCTTCCCTGGACAGGCTCCAGCCCCTCAGGGTCATTGCAGTGAGGGGCCCAAAGCTGAGCACAATATTCATGGTGTAACCTCACCAGTGCTCCTGGTGGGGCTGGGAGATGCTCCTCAGCACTGTGTCCCTGGGAGACTCAGGAGCAGGGAGCTAGGGAAGTTTCCATAGTTACCTTCCTTGGAAATGCACTCAGCTTGTCCTAGGATCTTGAGCTATTCCTGACTTAACAAATCAAATGACTTTGGACACTAAATCCAGGTTCTAGAAGAGTGCTTGTGGTGCAGCATGACCAGAAGTTTGCTAAGAGAGGGACAGAAAATCCCCAGCTTTACCCCAGACCTGGTGTGGGAAGACCTGTTCAACACAAAACTCCTGACTGTCTCATCCCTGCTGGCTCCATGGAGCCCCAGAGCTGGTCCCAGCAGCAGACATTGAGGAGACACAGAAGAAAAAAGCTGCCCCACAGTCACTGTGGGAAGCCAGTGGTGCATGCTTGAACAGCTGTGTGGGAATGATGGGGAGAGGGCAGGATTGTCATGGTCTGGATGTTCCCACTGTATTTATTAATGGTCAAACTGGTCCCATTTCATGTGCTGCTCATAGCAGTTGCTTACCCCACTGAAAAGGAGAACTCACCAGAAACCTGCTCTGAAGGGGCTTGAGACCACTGCTGAGGGAATGCTTGAAGAAGCTGCAGGAAGAGGAAGAGTTGAGCAGACTTTGCACGAGGCTCATGCAGGCTGTGGGATTGCTGGAGCCTGTGATGTTGAAGACCTCCTTGGGGCCAGGGGTGTCTCGTGTGTCCTCACTGGCAGCACAAGGCCCAGCATGCACTGATTGCCACTGCACTTCCTGGGAGTAGGTGAGGGGCCAGCAGGGATTGGACACGGTTTTAGCACTTCTCTGATCCTGGAGGCCAAATAAAACAAGAACAGAGGCAGCAAGAGAGGACATTGGTGTCCCAGGGCTTCACACAGGAAGACAGAATGTAACATGGTTAGGAACAGTTTTCCCCAAGCACCACAATGCTGAGACCAAGCAGGGAAGCTGTGAAAGCTTTGCCAAATCTTATGGCATTGAGTCAACCACGAGGCCCAGCCAGGTCCCAGCTCCTGCTGAGCTCAGGGCCAGTGCAGTGACTGGGCCTGCTGAGATGAGTCCCAACCCTACCAACCCTCCCTTACAGCACAAATACAATTTCATGCATCCTGTGCTTGCTCCAGTTGCAAGAAGGAGGCTGTTCTGATCTGCCTTCCAGACAGTTTGACCCCACAAGAATCAGTGTTTCTTATCTCCAGCAGTTTCCCAATAGAACTGTGGTGAAGTTGGTGTCCAAGGTGTGACACTCAGGCAAATGGGGTTTATAGGGAGGAAAGGGAATGGGCAGGGAGCAGTTAATTCCTGAAAAACACAGTTTTGATGAGGACTAAGGTGATTCTTAAGTTTGCACCCTCCTATACCGCTCTATTCCTCCACTCCATTCCCCAGGTGAAATAAAGTTTGGAAGAACCAAAACACCTGCATATTTTCAAAGTGAAATATTGCTCTTTTGAAGATGCTTCAGGGTTAAAGTCATCAAAGGAAATACCCCAAATGGAAGGTCCCAGTTGGTTCCTGGGTGCTCCCATTCTAGGATGGAGGAGCAGTTCCTAGGAGCCAAGGCAAGCCTTGCCTTTCCTCACCCTGAAGGTGATGTTGACACCTCTAGAGAGCAATTTTTTGCTTGTGTGTATTAAGTAGGAGCCAAATAGGACCTGTAAGTAGGAAACACTTCAATTACTGTCTGTGTGTCTGCTTGGAGGGAGAGAAAGTTTTACAAATGCACTGGGTTTTTCTAATATATGCAAACAGCCTCTACTAAAGAGGGATTGACTTGGAAATGCTTGACACCTTGCCCATTAGCACACCTTGTGCAGCTGCCATTTAGTGGTGGTGTGGCCTGAGCAGAGGCTCACCTGGATGAGCACAGACAGCAGCCTGCTGCGGAGCTGCTCCGTGCCGTGGCAGGGGCACTGGCGGGTGTGCACCCTGTGTGTCTGCCCATAGAGCTGCAGCCTCACTCCCTCCTTTGGGGCCTGCTTCTCTTCTTCCAGTTCAGAAGTGAGGTGTGCTGAGGTTCCTTCCACAGACAGGACTCCTGCCATCCCCTTCCTGGAGGGGATCAACTGTCCTTGCCAGTCATACTGACCCAAAAAGAACAAGAGAGGTCAATCCTTGAGATTTCTCCATCTTGGTCACAGCCAAGTGCCAGCATTAGTGCACAGAGAGAGAAAGCAGCATGATGGTGCCCACAGCCCATAAACTCTTTTTTGCCCACAGGACATAAAGATGCTGAACCAGTGGCTTTGGAGGGAACAGAGGAGCCATTTTACAGGCATTGCCACCTGCACAGGCAGTGGTCTCAGCAGCAGAAGGGGACAGTGAAGAGGGTGCTGGGCAGTGGTGGCAGGGATGTTTCCAAGAGGGCAGATTTGGGTTTCAAGTGCTGCCTTGATGCTAAAGTGATCCTTCTGTCAGAAGAACCCTGTGGCATCATCTCCTGCAGTCTTGCAGAACTGATGTTGGTGATGCTGAAGTTGGCAGCACAGGCAGGAGAGTTTACATGGGGTAAACATTCTGTGCCTGGCTGGGGGAGGCTGTATTGCTGTTGGAAGATCTGACATTTCCCTAACCAGTGTGTGCTTGCTGCTGGTTGTCAGAGCTGCTTTTCACATCCCTGATGAGGAATAACTCAGTCTAACCCACCTTTCTCTTGCCCTCTGAGTTATTTTTGAGACATTTTGGCTTAAGAAGTGATGGGTGAAACAAGAAAACTGATTTCTTTTTTGTTTAGTAAGTGCCTTCTAAGTACAGAGCAGGCCTCCTTGGTCTCACTGGTGTCTCACTGAGAGAGTCTTTTGATTTGGCAGCAACAGAATCCGCTTCTCTACCATCCACAAGACTCTCCATGGGACAACTGGACTCCAGTGGCAATCCCACAGCACACCAGAAACAGCAGCCACTCCTATTTGACAAAGGCACTGAGCTACAGCTGCAGTGGAGCTCCAGATGATGCCCCATGGCCAGGCTATGTAAGGTCATCCATGTGAGCATCCTGGAAGTGCTGGCCAGAAAGCCTCACCTCTGTTAGGGCAACTGCATGGATGTGTTCATGGAAGCCCAGAGCAGAGATTTGGTTCTTCAGCCTAGTTATGAGCATGGAATCACAGAATGGTTTGGGTTGGGAGGAATATTAAAGGTCACCTCATACCAAGCCCCTGCCATGGGCAGAAACCTCCCAGTGTCCCAGGCTGCTCCCAGCCCCATCCAGCCTGGCCTTGGGCACTGTCAGGGATCCAGGGGCAGCCCCAGCTGCTCTGGGCACCTGTGCCAGGGCCTCCTCACCTCACCTCAGCCAGCTGGTGCTGGATCTGGGCCGCCTCCTCTGAAAGGCAGTGGAAGATGTGCTGGAGCATTGTTTTAAGTACCCACCCCACCACTTGTCTCTGTGGCTGTCTGTTAAGAGGAGCTGCTCAGCCCTGCTCTGAGTGCCCCAGGAAGAGTCATCCTTTACCTTGAAGAAGTTCTCCAGGACATAGTTAACAGCAACCCAATTGAATGCTTCTTCCTCTGGGCTGGACAGGATTTGCGCTCCTTGAAAGTTGAAGGGGGATGACTTCAGGGTGCCTGTCAGAGCTGCAAGGAGACTGTCAGGGAGGATGGGATGGGTGAGGCTAAACACAAAAGAGAAAAAAGGCAGATTTGATGTTACAGGACCCTGCCAGGAGCAGCCTGCAGGCCTTCTGCTGTGCTCCCTACTTTGAGTAGTAGCCCAGAGACAGAATGTCAATCCCATTCCTGCTGCTGCTTCCCTCTCCCCTCGCATGGCACTGGAGGAAAGAACAGCAGGGGGCTGGTTTGAACAACTGTGCCACCATTTAAGAATTTAGGACCTTAGGAAATTAGGAAATCATCTGGCCCTATCCCACTGGCCTTACTTTTCCCCAGGGTCTAAAAGGAGATAAAAGCCTCAAATATGTGGTGACTGAGAAGAGGTTTCACAAAAGTGTGGGATAAGGTGAACCTTCCCATCACCATTTCCAATTTGCTGACAAGAAGCACTCCTACAAGCCCATGTGGGCTGTCACACAAACTGAAAACACTTGAACTTCCAGACTGATGGGTGTTTTCCTAAGCACTAATTGTGAAAGTGTAATTGTGAAGGAGACAGTACCTGCCTGGCAGCAGTTGCAGGACTGTCATCTTCATGGCTGCCTGGGGCAACACATGGAGACACAGCCATGCCATGCTCCTCTCTTCAGGGCCTGAGGAAGGTTTACCTGACTAGCAGATTAAGGATGGCTCACACTGCAGAGCAGACAGGGTGAGATGCCTGTACACAATGATCCCGTGATGTGTGCTGATCTCTGTGTGTGGGGTTGCAACATTCACTCACTTCAGCTGCCTCTTGCTGGCGGTGGCTCCCAAGTACAGGGGGGTTTGTCTGTGCTGCTCTGCTGGGATCTCGTTCTGGGCCCAGTCCAAACATGGCTCCAAGCTCTTTCCAGCTTTCTGAGAATCTGAGTAGCTGGAGACTCCTGGACCTGAGGACCATGGAACAGAAGAGAATTTTAAGGGAGGGTATAGGAGAACTATGAGACCCCAGAGATTGCTATCCTAGTACATGGTTAAGACAGAACCTGTCACAGGTGGAATGAAGGAGGTCTTCCAGGTATCCATCCTGCTAAAATATGGAACTGGGACCAAAACACATGCGTATAGAAATCCCAAATTACATTAGGACTACCCTAGCTCTGAAGCTGAGATTTTTACCCCAGTGACATGACTGCTGCAACAGCTGAGGCTGTCTCAGCCCAGAGAGGAAATGTGGCTTTTGTTGCTATAAAAATAAGCAAAGGACACACAGAGGCTGATGTGTCACCTCTCTCCTCCAACCATTGAGCCCCTGCTGGCAAGAGAGACACCCCTGCCCCAGAGGAAGCCAGTGCTCTGCAGAAGGAAGCTGTGTGCCAACCTTGACTCATTTTTCCAGCAAGTCAGTGGGATCTTGAATGTTGGTTTTGAGCTAGTACCCATGAAGAGCCTCCCCTCCCCATCCTCCTGATTCCCTCACCACGGGCTTTGCTCTCTGGGGCCCTGTGCAGAGCCAAGCTGCAGCTTCCCTGCAGCCCCTGCAGGGCTGTGGCTGTGCTGCCATGCAGACAGGGCCACTCACACCTGTGCTTGAGACCTGCCTGGGCCTCTTGTGCTGCTGCTGCCAGCAAACTGCCTCACAGAGCTGCTGCTTAACCCAGCCGCTGAACGAGGGACATGTACAAGGTTTCAGGGAGCCCTTCTTGCATCTTCTGTGTGTGACTTGTGTTGTTTACAGCCTGCAAGGGCACAAACCCTGTTCCCTGCTTGCTGTGCAGCTGCCCTCCCACAGCACACTGCTGCTGAGGGCTCAGTGCTTCCCAGCATCCCGCTATAACCAGGCTTTAACATCAAAGCAAGATTAGGAGATAGGGAAGGAAAACCCCATGCATTAATGCATTGAACTCTCTCAGCTGGCATTGGCGGGGCCAAACTGTTTCAAATTTGTGAGGAAAACATCCAAATTCTCTGAAATGTGACACCTAAAGGCAAGCTGAACTCATGCTTGTGCTGTCAAATGCCACACAGAAAATTGGAGTCTGCAGTTCTTTTGTCCTGGAGCTACCCCACTTACTGCCCAGGGCACAGTCAGGAGGAGGCAGAAGATAGCAGGAGCCATCCTGCAGTCAGATTTGTCTCCATTGCTGTTCACTGCCTCTCCTGGGTGAGAAGCTCCATCAAGCCTGACTCTACCACTGATCCATATGGACATCAGGACAAGCCTCATCTTCTCTGCATGCTTCCCTGGTGCAACATCCCCAAAATCCTGATACCTGCTACTGCCAAGTGCCTGATGTCCAGCTGTGTGTACCTAAATCTGCCCAGTCGAGAAGAGCCATGCTGAAAAGAAGCAACTTGTGCTTCAGTATTTCCATGCACTGCTGGGTAGTGCAGGAGCCAAGGGAGTTCGTGGCACTGGTCCATGCACAGGTTTTCCATCCATCCCATGCCAGTCCCACAGACCACTGAGCAGGAATTGGGCACCTTACCTTGCACAGGACAGGAACTGCACCCTCTGATCACCCCAGTGTTGTTTGCCTTGCTGGTTGTCCACTGGTAGATGAACAGGATGGTGCGGGATGGGCCGACATCCAGAACAATACCATACTGGAAAAACCCCAAAACATTCTACTGAAAAACACCACTGAATGCATGCTGACTGATATTGTAGGGTTACCCAGCATATATTGGAATTCTGGGTGACCCCTGGGCCTGCACTGCAGTGTGTGAGTTTGCTTGTTACATTCAAAGAGCAGGCGAAGCCAGAAGAGGATGAGGATTTGTAGGGAACCATCTGCATTTCTGAATATATATGAGGAACAGCAGGAGTGGAGAAACGCCCAGAAATACATCAACCCTACAGTGGCATGTGCTGGAGCTGCTCCTGAAACCAAGCAGAGGGCTTCCCCTGAGAGCTGAGCCACCTGGAGCTCAGGAAAAACAGGTCCTAAAGCAGTGGGAGACAGCTCTATACAAGTTCTCCACTGACTCTGGAACTCAAACTGCTGCTGATTGGTTTGGTCAGGTATTTGTGCAGAAACTGGAGGGCTGCAGCTCGCTTGTCCTGAGGAACCCAGCACTCCTGTGTCTCTTCAATGGCGCACTGCAGCAGTGGTGTGACACAGGCTGCGTTTGCCCCGATGTGTGCAGAGCTGCGGGAGCTGCAGCAACCAGCACAGGCTCTGTACAACACAGCAGCCCCTCAGAGACAGAAATCTTGGCGTGAACATGGCCAGCTCAGCCCGTTGCCCAAGGGCTCTCTGTCTCTGTCCCCAGCGTTTGTTTGCTGCTGACCAAGCCTTGCTGCCCCCAGTATATGAGCGTGAGCAAGTGGAGGCTACTGGGCTACCCTGCAGCATAGCTCTGGATGTCCCCACACCCAAAATAGCTCCAGAGCTAGCCTAAGGCTGCTCTGCCCTCTATTACATGGCCCCAGTTTGGGAAATCTCCTACACAGGGAGGAAGGAAACTCATGAGCTCCCTGGTAGTGCGTGGTCGAAGCTGCATCTCACACACAAATGGAGCTGTGACTGAGTGGGAGGAGAACCCTCCTGAGAGGTTGATGTTAATGCCACCAGAAGGGTTTCAGCACCAGACAGAGCTGGCTGAAGCCTCTGAGCGAGGCTGGCTGCCTGCTGCCCTCCTGGAGCTCCCAGTTGCACCAGTCCTGGCACCCAGGCCAGGGGCTGGTGGGGCTGGGCTGGAGCAGCAATGCGGAAGGAGGATGGAGCTCCCTGCCCGAGTCTGCTGGCACCCTCCCACACCAGTGACAGCTCAGATTTCTAGCAGGGACATGTTGGCTGCCGCAGAAGAGGAAGAAAGGAATGGCACTGGTGGAGAAACATGGATTTTATTTTTTTCCTCCTTCAGAAAATTAGAGGCTGCTGCTGGGAGCACAAGGGAGAAGGGGAGGGATCACCACATTTATGTCCAGCTCAACACCAGGAAAGGGCAGAAGGTGGAGCAATAAGGGGGTTTTTAATCCAGTTTTGTTTCTGAGAAGAGCATGGAGGAGAGGTGCTATCTTTAAACATGCAGGATAACCTCCTTCTGTTGGATTAAACCATGGTGTGCCACTGAGCTCACCTCAGCAACAGGAACATTTAAGAGACAGAGCAGGTGGGCATGAATCCCCCCAGAACAGACCCAGAGATGAGGAGCATACTGGCTCTTTGAAATCAAGATAAGACCATGAAAGATAATTTGTTTTTAAGACAGAAGCATCAGTTCAGGGGCACACTCCTACTGACTTGTGAGAGGAACCTAGCTTTTTCCCTGCACTGACACCACGGGCTCCTTGTTGCTCCGGGGCAGCTCCTGACACGGGCTGCCTTCCCTCAGCCTGCCCTGAGCATCTCCACCGATCCAAGGACCATATCCAGTCTGTATTCCCTGGCCAACCAAACCAAAGGGGTGGGTTTGTTTCAGGTTCAAAAACCTACAGCGCACTGAAAGATGCCAACCTATCATGACAGTCTTGTTCCAGTTCCCTCCTCGGTTTGTAAGTAGTTCAATAATAAAATAATGTCAAAAGCAGCAAAACAGCCCAGTGAACTGCCTGTCTCACCCCTCGAGAGCCCTTACCTTGGTCCTGAGCGGGGCCACGGGCACATCTTTGGTGGAGACACAGAGCAGCAGGATGCCCGTCAGTCCCGCTACGATCACCAGCCAGGGGGGAAGGAGCTCACGCCAAGACATGAAGAGCTTTCTCCTTTCAGGCAAGAGGAAGCAGCGGAGCAGCAAACAGACGCCGGCAGCTTTAACAACCTTTAAAAAGAGCAGAAAGGCGTGGCCGGGGCCAGGCTCTGACTTCAGCCCAGCCCCAAGCCACAGGGACGCGTGGGCTCGGCCGTGGTGCTGCGGGGGCTCTGCTGGCCCTTCCCTCGCTGCTGCCCATCAGCAGCTGCACAGCCCCGTGCCCGTCCCGCTGCAAGCCCGAAACTGCCCCAGGCAGCGGGGCTGGGGTAAACAGAAATGTGGGGTTAACTCAGCTGTGTAATAAGCAGAAAGCAGGCAAAACTCATCCCTTTGGTATTCTGCGTCTGGTAGGGTGAGCTTCCAAATTAGAAGAGGGAAAGCTGCTTGTCACTGGATTTGCTTTATTTCTGAGGGCCTGAGCCCCGCTTCCTGACAGCCTCCCTGTGGAAAATAACTGAGGCTCAGGGTTTATGAAACACTTGCCTGCTTTCTCCTGACAGTGTCACAGAGTCTCGTCACTGAGAATGGAAATTCTGAAGAAGACTCCATGGCTGTTCACACTGAGGCAATTGGCTGATTGCTTGTGTCCACAGCCTGGTCATGGATGTGAAGATCAAACCAGGAATGAGGAAAGGCCACTTCTCTGTTTTTGGTGACGTTTCCTCTTTTCATTGCTGTCTGTCTGTGATCAGTCAGGAGGGAAGCCTCAGACACCCCAGGAACCCCAAGTTTTGCTGCACAAAAACATGGAATAACAGAATCTCCCAAGTTGGAAGTGATCCACAAAGGTCAAGTCCAACCCCTGGCCCTGCACTGGACACTCCCAAGAGTCCCACCACGTGGAAGCTCCTGGAGCAGGTCCTGTGGAATGCTACTAAGTTGGTCAAGGTTCTGGAACAATTCTCTTGCAAGGAAAGCCTGAGGGAGCTGGGCTTGTTCAGCCTGGAGAAGAGACAGCCGAGACAGGAAATCATCAATGTGTATGAGTATCTAAAGGGTGATGTTAGAGATGGACCAGACTCAGCTGGTGCCCAGCAGTGGACAAGAAGCAGGAACTGACACCCAGGAAGTTCCAGCTGAACATGGGAAGAATTTTTTTCCTGTGTGGGTGACCAAGCACTGAACAGGCAGCCCAGAGAGAGGGTGTGGAGTCTCCCTCACTGGAGAGATTCTAGAACCGCCTGGACACAATCCTATGCCATCCTGAGCCGTGTGCTCTGGGATGACCCGGCTTGGAAAGGAAGGTGGGACCTAATGACTCTCTATGGTCCCTTCCCACCCAAACCATCCCGTGATTCTGTGATTCCATGTGCATGAGAGCGCTGTCCAAAGGCTTCTTGAGCCCTGCCCGACTTGTCCGGCGCTCAGCCGAGCCTCACCGAGCTCCTCGGGCCGCCGTGGCCGCGGGGAGTCCGGGGATACCCACGGCAGCCGCCGCGGAACCTTGGTGCGCCGGAACCTTCGTGCTGCGGCGCGGGGACCGCGCCCGGCGGGGACAGAGCGGACCGCGCGGAGCCGGGGCCGGAGCTGAGGCGGGATCGGGGCCGGGATCGGGGCCGGGATCAGGAGCGGGAGCGGGAGCGGGAGCTGAGCCGGGAGTGGCCCCGCGGACCCGGCCAGGCCGAGATGTACGCGGGGCTGCAGGAGCTGGGAGTGGCCAATGGCGAGGACCTCAAGGAGACCCTCACGAACTGCACGGAGCCGCTAAAGGCCATCGAGCAGTTCCAGGTGCGTTGGGCGCCGCGGAGGTGCCGTGTGGGGCCGGGCTGTGCGGGGACAGGGAGCACGGCATGGCCTTCAGTGCTGTCTGGGTTTTTCCTCGCTTTATTTGTTATCCCGAGTGCCGTTCTCAGTTCCCGCTGCGGGCTGTGTTGCAGACGGAGAACGGGGTCCTGCTGCCCTCGCTGCAGTATGCCCTGCCCTTCCTGGACTTGCACGGCACCCCTCGGCTCGAGTTCCACCAGTCTGTGTTCGATGAGCTCCGGGAGAAGCTGCTGGAGAGAGTCTCTGCCATCGCTTTGGAGGGGAAAGTCGAGGAGAGGTTTGTCAGCAGTCTCCTTGGTTCCTTGGAGTCAGTTGGGAATTCTGTGTGAAAATGAAGTGGATGGGTGACTTCTGTGAAGGAGAGTTGGGTTCCTCAGGGACTGAGTTCCAGGGGCTTTGAAGTGGCCACTTTGTTCCCTTACTGCTCCATGGTACTTAGTCTTGGGTTTTTTCATGTTTTCAGATACAAGAAGCTGGAAGATCTCCTAGAGAAGAGCTTTTCCCTGGTCAAGATGCCCTCAATACAGCCTGTGGTCATGTGTGTCATGAAGCACTTGCCCAAGGTGGGACCACTGCCCTGGTTGGGTTGGTGTGGCGTGGTGTGTCACTGTTGTGACATCTCTGGTGTGCCTCTGGCAGGTGGGCTCTGCTCCTTCTGGTGTTGTTCAGTGTCAGGGACTGACTAGAGATTCAATACGTTCTGGTATCTGCTGATAACTCAGTGGACTAATTTAAAAAGCATTTTGCATTTTCATAATCAGATGAGACTATTTCCCTATTTTCTTCAATCCATGCAGCTTCCTAAAAAGTCAAGTTTGCTGATAGGTGAATTTTTCCACAGCTGATTTACAAATCTCTGACAAGTGAAAGGTAAGACTTGAAGAGTGCAATTAAAAGTAGGCAGGAAGGAGAATCAGATCTGTGAAACAAAAATCTCTAGGAATGTCCTTACTAAAAGCATCATTTGTACTCAAGGTGATGAATTCAAAACACTGCTGGAACTTCGGTAAATTACTGAGTTTGGAAACATCACCTCAAATCTCCAGTACCTCAAATTTCAGTACTGGAGATTTAAAGTAGATCTTTTTTCTTCTTTGAAAGAATTAAGGGTGTGTGGTTTGGTTGTTGAAGAAGTCTCTTAGGGCTGGTTTACTGCTACACCAGGTGGGTGAATGCCCAGACTGCCTGAGGTGGGGACCAGGGCATGGAGAGGATTGTCCTCTGCTCTGCACTGGGGCAGCCTCACTTTGGGTCCTGGGGTTGTTTGGGAACAAGACAGAAAAACATCCAGAGCTGTTGGAAAATGTTAAAAGGATGGGAAGGGTCTGCAGGGGCCCATGAGGAGCAGCTGAGGGCACTGGGGTTGCTCAGCTGGAGCAGACTGAGGGCAGAGCTCCCCAGGGCTGCAGCTCTGGGCTCTGCTCTGGGCCAGGGACAGCAGCCAGGGAACAGCTGGAGCTGGGCCAGGGCAGGCTCAGGCTGCAGAGCAGGGAAAGGTTCTTCCCCCAGAGGTGCTGGCACTGCCCAGGCTCCCCAGGGAATGGGCACAGCCCCGAGGCTGCCAGAGCTCCAGGAGCGTTTGGGCAGCGCTGCCAGGGGTGCCCAGGGTGGGGTTGTTGGGGGGTCTGGGCTGGGGGATCCTGGGGGGCCCTCCAGCTCAGGAGATTCTGTGATTCCATGATTTAGATGCCTCCTGCAGCCAGGTATGGGTTACATGGACAGGCAGGCAGGTGAGGTGCTGCTCACTGTGTGACTGCTCTGTGGGTTGCAGGTTCCTGAGAAAAAGCTGAAGCTGGTGATGGCTGATAAAGACCTGTACAAGGCCTGTGCTGTGGAGGTGAAGAGACAGATCTGGCAGGACAACCAGGCTCTCTTTGGGGATGAGGTGTCACCCCTGCTGAAGCAATACATCCTGGAGAAGGAGAACATTCTCTTCAGCAATGATATTTCCTTCTTGCAAAATTTCTTCAGTCCATCTCCCAAAACGAGACGTCAAGGAGAGGTGAGGACAAGGAAACTCTCACAATGTGCTGGCAAGGGGAATTGATCAGCTTTCAGTCAACCATCACATAACAGGTGTTTTCCCCTGCCACCTTTGCTGCTGAAGTTGCTTAGCTGGACAAGCTTTTTGCAAGAAACACCAGGCCATTTTCTCCTATACATTGTGATGAAAGCAGCAGGAATTATTTTAGTTGTGTAATAAGTGATCAATGTTCTAAGCTGTTTATGCACTAAAAAAAAGAAAGGGCAGGTTATTTTCTCTGTTGTTCAGTCTGGCTTTAATACACATCAGCTGTTCTGAAGGCTGAACATCTCCATCACATCAGTTTGAGTATGCTGATATGTTAAATTTGCTTTCTTGGGATCTTTTTTAGTGGACACAGCTCATCTGAAGTTGCCTTTATTTTTTTTTTAAGGATGGAGAAAGTTAATTGGTGTCCAGAAAAGTGGCTTTTTGAATTAAATGAACTGTAAGATAGTATAATGCTTTAGTGTCAGAGAGGGCAGCACATCTGTTACGTGAGGGGTTGTTTTAGGCCTGTTTTGCTTTCAAAATCATTTGGTGTAAGTGCCCTGGTGCAATTTACTCCAGGTTTGCACTGCAGAGTTGTGCTTTAACCCCAGCTGGACACTCAGCACCACACATCCACTTGGTCATCCCTGAGGGGATGGGGGGAGAATCAGAAGGGTAAAAGAAAGAAACTTTTGGGTTGAGACAAAAAGACGTTATTGCTGTTGAAGATTTGGTGAACATCTCTTGAGCAAATGCTTTTGGAAATCTTGGGGTAGACAGTTCCTTTGCAGGAGCTCATGTCCTTGCAGATGCTTGGTAAACATACCATAACTGATTTACATTTGTGTATCTAGAATGAGGGCATCTCTTGGTACTGAGCCCACATTTCCCACTCTGAGCTCAGGTGGTGCAGAAGCTGACCCAGATGATTGGGAAGAATGTGAAGCTCTATGACATGGTGCTGCAGTTCCTGAGGACGCTGTTCCTGCGCACCAGGAATGTCCATTACTGCACGCTGAGGGCAGAGCTCCTGATGTCACTGCATGACCTGGAGATCAGTGAGATCTGCACTGTTGACCCCTGTCACAAGGTACCAATCATATGGGACAGATGGGGGTATTTATGGAGAATTTTCTGGAAAGAGGTCAGAGAAGATGAGTCCTTTCTGGAAAGAGTTCAGACCTTGAACCTAAATGTTATCTCATATTCCTTGGGCCTTCAGGTGAAAACTTGATCTTGGTTAACCAGTAGTTTGCTTTCATTTCATATTTCAAATTTAGGGTACTTTGGCAGTGTTAAAAGTAGTGTCTAACCTGACATCAATTCTATGTAGATGCTGCAAAAATAATAAAAACCATCAGCTGGTGCTACGTTCTTCCTCCAGGTTTCCCTCCCAGTTGTGGATATGCTCCTTTTGTCAGTAAATGGTGTGTGTAACAGTCAATACTTTGGATATTGAATTATAAGAAAACATGAAACTATTCAAACACTGGAAAGTGACAGGTGTGGTAATGTCACAGCAGGATCTTGTTAGTGGCCCCTTCTTCATGGTACTCTGACCTGGAACAAGGCTTTTTCTCTGAAGTAGGTGTTAAGTTTTACATGTATTCTGCTTAAAAAATAGTTCAGTAATACAGCTCTAAAGCAGGATCACCTCCACTGTGATTATTCCTTTATTTAGAGAGTGGGAATGATATTGAAATGGCCAAAATAAACCACATTTTTATTTCTAAGTGATGCTGCTTCTTTCTCAATCTCCTACTTGTGTAAATCCACAGGTGTGTGGGGCAGTGGTAGATTTAATAAATGCCTTCTCCTTAATTGCCAGGGAATGCCTTTCCTGGAAGTGGAGAAAGTGACCCCAGGTTAACTTCCTGGGCATTCCCAACCTCCTTTTGGGATGTTGGCCTTTCTGACCTCTGTATTTGTCACCAGTGTGGGAGTATGCCTAATTAGGGGGCATTAATGAAGCATCTCAACTGCAGATATTTGGAGGTCATTCTGAGCCAGTTTTCTGTGGCATCATGTGTTTTGTTGCTGCTGTAATGAGTTCACAAAGCTCCCTCCATTTGGTGACAGTTCACCTGGTGCCTCGACGCCTGCATTCGGGAGAAGTTCGTGGACAACAAGAGAGCTCGGGAATTGCAAGGATTCCTGGATGGGGTGAAGAAAGGACAAGAACAAGTGTTGGGGTAAGGCTCCTGGGCAGTTTATTGGGAAACTGAAAATGTCTTCCTAACACTCACAGCATCTGACAGGTGCTGTAGGTGTTCATTCTCCCCTAAAGCCACTCCAGCAGCCCCTCTGTGCAGTCACATCCCAAACGTCCCTCAGTGTGCTGGGGCACAGCCAAGCACGTCCTGTCATATGAGCTTGCACTGCTTCACTTGCCACTCTTGAGTCTCCCCTGGGACCTCGTGACAAAATTCAGGAGCCTTTCTTAGGGAGTCAGAAAAACTTATAATTAATTCCTTGTCTGGCTTTAAACCCAGAGAAAATGGGCATGTGATGTTTGTCAGTTAAAGTGCTTCATTAGCTTCAGATGACACCCCTGCTGTGATCTGGTACACTTATGTTTCTGGAAGGTCACCTCACAGTATTTAATTAGCTGGTGCTTTCAGATTTTGTCCATTGGTATTTTAACCTATTTGAGAATTCACTTTTACCTGTTGTTTTTCAAAAGCCTCTGAGACCTTTCTCTACTCAGCACTCTGGAGATGGTCAAAACCTGCCAGCTCAAAGAGCTAGGGCCACCTGAGCTTCAATGCTTTTGGGCTGTCTCCCAGCACACCTTCAACTGGCTGTGGGAGATTTTGTGCTTGATCTCTGTACAGAAGACTTTCAGCAACTGTTTTTTGTGCTCTTTCACGTCAAAACAACCCTGAATGTTATTTCTTTACAAGGCAGTGAGAAGGTTCATCAGGTGCACACAGCTGGGTTTGGGCCTGCACAAAGGGGTTGTTGGTTATGTATGACAATGTTTGATTTTTTCCTTCTTCTCAGGGACTTATCAATGATCCTGTGTGATCCCTTTGCCATTAACACCTTAGCCTTGAGCACCATAAGGCACCTGCAAGATCTGGTTGGGCAGGACACCTTACCCAGGGTAAGCACTGCAGCTTGTGTGTCTAACCTGAGCTGTGGTCGTGGCTGACTGACAGCCATCAGGGAGGGGTTGGCACTGTCCAAGTCTCATTAAGTTCCCAAATGTGGCAGTTGGAACAAGAGAAACATGATTCCTATCTATTTGCAGCACCAGAGTTCTGCAGGAACTCTTTGGAGTTTGGAACATTTTGGAATTCTCCAAACTGACTGTGAATTCTTTGCATGGCTCATTCTGCCTAGAAGCTGTGCAAATACAGAATGATATGTAGAATCTGTGCCTCCCTGCTTTGTCCCTCCATCAGTTTGTCTGACAGCAGCACCTTTCTCCTGCCACAGTGAATGCCATGGGTTTGTTTGCACAATTCTGGTCTGGTGGCTGAGATAAAACACAGTCCCTGCCAGTGGAGTCTGCAGGAGGTGCTGAAGTGTTATAAAGAAGGGCACCCTGACAGGTATCTGAACAATGGGAGCCACTTGCTGTTTTCTGCCTGAGCTGTTAAATGTTATTGTTGCATGGAGTAACTTCCTTGTGACAGTTTAGACAAAGTCGTTTGGGTGTCAGGACACAATATAAGCAAGAAAGCCACTGCCATTCTTACATACCCTTTCTCCTCCTTTCTTCTGCTGAGATGACTTGGTTTTTCCTCTCATACATTATATTTTAGTGCACTAATTAGGCTGGACACGTTTTAAAAAGATGTGCTCAGATGGCTTCAAACTTCCTGGTGCATTATAAATTTACAACCCCCCACAAACCCTGAGGAGTGGCAGTTATTTGATGCCCATTTGAGGATCAGTTTTCAATTACCTTGAACTGAATGCCTTTAGGAGTCTTGGACAAAGTTGCTAATCCAGAACAGCTTTGAATATAAAGCCAAATAAATATCTCATGTGAAGATCAAAATAGCTTTTTTTCTTCTCCCCTTAAAATTTGAGGAAAGCCCGGATCTGCTGCTGCTCCTTAGGATGCTGTCTTTGGGACAGGGGGCCTGGGACATGATTGACAGCCAAGTCTTCAAGGAACCAAAAATGGTGAGCCCTTTTGATCTAAGAATTTAACACAATTATTCAAATTTAGACTTGTTTATTATTTTATTGCATTCCTGATTAAGCATTTGTTCTCCAAATGTCTCATCAGAGCTTTCTTGGGGAAAAAAAACAGTGGTCACAGAGCAGCTGTTCTGGACATGTTGTGAGCTTCCATTACCTACCTTTTTATTTCCATGGCTGCCTGGTCCTTATTTTTCTAAAATCAGCCTGTACCTCTGTGAAATACTCCACTGGTTGCTCATGGCTCTCTCATTTTTCCTGGAGTTTTGTACACGAGTGATGGGTTTGGAGAACACGTCTTGTGTGAGGAAAGCAGGATTTCTAGGACTGGTCTCTAATTCTGGTGGCAGTTTAGAAGCTTTTCATTTACAAGAAAAATGTTTTTTCCCTCCCAACTCTCTGTTACAGCAGTTCAGGGCTGTGCCACGCTGAGCTGTAATCTTTCCATGCTTTGGAAATCCTTTCCCAATATTACAGCAATGCCTGGAGTAGTTCAGCTGAGGGAAGGAGGGCTGTTCACAGCAGGGCTGTTCCTTAGGAGGAATTTTCTGTTTCTATTCTGACCTGTAAAACAGTAAATATTTTACAAATACCTTGGGGCACATTTGAAGTCTCCAAAACACATCCACCTGGCTGCTAGAATGTTTAAATTCACCCCGGGGAGGGTGTGCATTAACACTGGGGCTGTGGCAGTGAGAGTGACCAGTCATTCTGAAGGCAGTGCTGTGATTTGTGCTCTCTCATGCACCTATAAGGGAAAATGCTTTCTGAAGGGAGTCTCTGAATCAGTCTTTAAAATCTGATTTATTTGTGGTTGTGTTACCACAAATAAGCTTGGGCCATGCTGAGAGTCTGTAATTGTTGATACCAGCAGTTTGGTGTCATCCTGAACACATCCCATGCCTGCAGCAGTGCTGGCAAGGGCCTTTCTTTAGACAATTGTCCAAAGAAGGGGTTTGAGCAGGAGTATTTCTGGAGCGTGATGAAGCAGAGTTTTCCTAATTACCATGGAACATATGGGATTTTTCAGGAATTTGGACTGGAACTGGATGTCTGTAAGCTGGTTTTCCTCAGAGTAGGATGAGGCTCCTCACACTGCCTTGCTTTTGTCAGCACTTCAGGACCATTAGGTGGCATGAAACGACTGATGATGGATTTGTTCTTTTCCCTGTGTCCTTCCCTCCCTCCAAGGAAGCCGAGCTGATCACCAGGTTCCTGCCCCTGCTGATGTCCTTTGTGGTGGATGACCACACCTTCACTGTGGATCAGAAGCTGCCCTCGGAGGAGAAGGGACCAATCCCCTACCCCAGCACCATTCCCGAGGCTTTCACCAAGTAAGTGCCTGGCCCCACCCACTGCAGGGTCTGGCACCAGAGCAGCAGGGAGCCAGCCAGACCTGGCAGGGGAAAACTGCCTGTGGCTTCCTGGGATAAGATTCAGTGCTAATTCATCATCAAGTCTGAACTTTAACAAAACAGGTTTCCCTTGTGCTCCCTCAAACAAAATTTATCTACATAAAGTGATATTTCCTATTGCAGCCATTCTCTCATTCAATATGAGGGTATCTGGTGTTTCTGTTCAGCTTCCTAGGCAGTGAATGCTGAGTTTTGGGTGATACTTGGGTGCAGCTGGATGAGTGCCCATGTTGAAGATCACTATTGGAAATCATAAAGTTGGCATTTTTGACATCCACTCTCTCTCTGTTGACCTGTGGGACATCATAAAGATAATTAAAACCTCTGTGTGCTCTGTTGTGTTCAGATCTTCCCCTGATTTCTAGCACAATTCTTGTCTGTGTGCCAGAATCTGGGATACTGGGTCCTGGTAGTTGTGCTCTCCTCTGTCACAGTGTTGATGTTTGACTTTTGGGAGACTGAAACAGTCTTGGACTTTGTATAAGTTTTGAGTATTTGGGCTTCTTCTAAACCCTATTTTGAACAGCACTTTTATCATGAATACATTATAAATGTTCACAGTTAAATCCAGCTGTTTGCTGAATGTTCAGTTTTTCTGGAGTGTGATAGTGAACTTAGGGATGATCCATCTGCTCAGTCACTGAGTGGCTGCTCTTCAGGGGGTTTGAGGTTAGCCACTGCTGTACCTGCTTGATAACTGTCCCAAAAGTACTTTAAACCTCTTAATTTTTTTTTTTTAATTTGCTTTATTGATGAATAAACTTTGCTTGTGTCATGACAGGTTCCTGCAGGAGAACAGAATAGCTTGTGAGATTGGGCTGTATTACATCCTTCACATCACCAAACAGAGGAACAAGAATGCTTTTCTGAGGCTCTTGCCAGCACTAGGTAGGTTTTTGTCTCACCTTCTGTTCTATGGCTCTTTGTCTTGTATTGGATACCCAGGAGGCCACTAAACCTGGACTGAAAGGGATGTCAGAGCCAAGGAAATAATGTTCTGCCCTTGGCTCTTCTGGTGACTTATTTGTGAGTCTTTGCAGGAGTGTTTGGGTTCTGGAATTTTCTGCTGATTGAGAGTTTAGGGACAGTGGTTGAGGTCAGTGGCTTCTTACATCAAGGGCTCCATTAACAACAATGAGATTAGTTGAGAGCTCTTGGGAATTAATCTGAAAGATAACAGAGCCAATTCTGCTGCTGCCCACAGTGATTGCAGGTGGCCAGAACTTGCTGGGACTTGGCTTTGTGTGTTGAAAAAACTGGTAACAAAATAGGACTGAACACAGCCTTAATTTTTCACCAGTATTATCTTTTTCACTGAGACCTCTGGGATGAGTTGCAGGAGAGCCTCTGGAGCAGTCGGCTCCTAATCTTTTATGTCTGAAAGATCAAAGCCACCTGCCTGGGCTGCCTGTTATCAAAGGAAATGAGAAGAAAATGACTGAAAGAAAGTAGGCTTAGATTAGGTACTGGGCAGGAATTGTTCCCTGTGAGGGTGGGCAGGCCCTGGCACAGGTGCCCAGAGCAGCTGTGGCTGCCCCTGGATCCCTGGCAGTGCCCAAGGCCAGGCTGGATGGGGCTGGGAGCAGCCTGGGACAGTGGGAGGTGTCCCTGCCATGGTACAGGTGGCACTGGATGAGTTTTAACTTTCCAATCCAAACCATTCTATAGTGAAACCTCACTGCAGGGTTTTCAGCAGGAGCAGGAGCTGTATGGACAGGTTTTGGCACATCCTTGTCAGTCTCTCTCTCTTTTTTTTCTATGTTTTATAGTTGAGACATTCAGTGACTTGGCCTTCAGTGACATTTTCCTGCATCTGCTCACTGGTAACCTCACCCTGCTCAGTGATGAGTTTGCACTCGAGGAGTTCTGCACCAGTCTCTTTGATGGCTTCTTCCTCACTGCCTGCTCCAGGTAAAGCAGATTTTTCTCACTGGAGAGAGGGAGTTTACAGAATGCCTGACAGGGTTTTACTGCTTTGAAGAATGATTTAATAGTTCACCAAATTCTTCACAGGCAGTGGAAATATCAGCCAGATTCCTTTAAGGAAAGATGTATGTTTTGAGATGAAGTTTTTGTCAGCAAAGTGGTTATGTCTTGACTGGGAATTACCTAAACTGCAATTCATTATCCCTGAGCTGGAGTTGCAAAGGAGGATATCCTTCAGGCTGTGCAGTAGCTCTGGCTATGCAGAGTTAACTCCATCTCTTTGCAGTATCAGCAGCACTCTTATTACCTCTGGTCAGTCACTCTGCTTTAGCTGCATACAAGTTGAGCCTCCAGAAAGTTTCCCTCAAAGTGGCTGAAATGACTGCTGGGGCATGGCCGCAGGTGCTGCTGCTTCCTCCACACACTCTGTGCTTAAAATCTCCCCCTCTCTCCTCATGGTTGTGCAGATAATCCACTCCAATTGAAAAATTCCTTGAATCCTTGAAGGTCTAAGGCTGTGTTAGTGCTTACACTGTTAGCCCCTTACAGAAGCTCCAATTCTCAGGGATTTTAGAAAATGATAATAAGGTCTGTGGTGGGGTGAATTACTCTGATGCTGGTGCTGTGGCTTCCTTGTTCTCAAGATGGTGTTTGTCTTGGTTACTTTGCTTACAAATGGCTCTTGCAGGAAGGAGAATGTGCACAGACATGTGCTCAGGCTGCTGCTGCATCTGCATCATAAAGTGGCCCCAGCCAAACTTGAGTCTCTCCAGAAAGCTTTGGAGCCCACTAAGCAGGTAGGAAGGGAAGCAGGAGAAAGGGAAAATTGATTGCAAATGAAAGCAGCTGCCTTTCCAGACGTTGTTGAATGATACACAAGCTCTGCTTTCCAAGTGTACCAAGCTTCTGGCTTCCTCCTTCTGTGTTGGCTTGTGTAAAACACACAGGGTGAAGGCACGTGTGATGTTCTGGCTAGAATGGAGTGTGACTGCCCTGTTTCCCCATCCCTGGTTCTTGTCCTGCAGAGTGGGGAAGCTGTGAAGGAGCTTTACACCCAACTCAGTGAGAAACTGGAGCTCCGCAAGCCCAGCCCGGCTGAAGTGACTGAGACTCCCTCCATGGAGCTGCCCCTGCCCACCGTGCCCACTCCAGCCTCTCGCTGAGCTGTGGCTGCAGGCAGGACTGAGGGGACAGGAACTGAGCCTGTGCTGCCTTCTGAGTGTCTCTGCCCACGTGGTGGAAACAGAGACAAAGCCACTGAAGCTCCTTCAGGAAACGCTGCAGTTCACCCGACTCTTGCTGGTTAGAAAACTGTGTGCAGTGCATTGCAAGGTTTGCTTAAAGATAGCTGAGTGTCTTCTTGCAGATCCACTTAAAATCTGACTGTACATTTTTAAAAAAAAGAAAAAACAAAATGCATATTTTTAAGCCTGGCATCCTGTGGTTTTAAACTCTGCTCAGTGAGGGTGGAGCCCCAGTGTAGCTGAGCAGGTGGTGTGGGCTCTTGAGGCTGATCATGGCTTTGGCCTTGGTGTGTCCCTCAGGGTCTCTGGAGAAGATGCTCAAGAAGAGGAAGAGTCAGAGGAGATGAGCTGTGCTGAAACCAGTTCCTGTTTGAGGATCCAGCTGTTGTGGCACATGGGCAGATGTGCTGCTCTATCACAGGTGTCCACTGCTGCTACCAGCCTGAGCAGCAGCCTCTTCTCAGATGGGCTTTCACAAAGAGAGCCAGGAACTGAGCCAGTCATTCCCCCTTCCTCCCAACTTTTCTCCTAAGGAGTAGCTTAAAGTGAGTCCTGGAAAAAGTTACAAAGAGCAAGACTGTGATGCTCCTCAGTGACAGCAGGGCTTGAGTATAGGTGGAGTAAGATTCAGTTTTTTAAAAAATAGAATAATAGAAATTGAGTCATACAAATACCTGGGTTGGAAGAGACCTTTCAGATCATCCAGTGCCACCCCTGCCATGGCAGGGACAGCTTCCACTGTCCCAGGTTGCTCCAAGCCCTGTCCCACCTGGCCTTGGGCACTGCCAGGGATCCAGGGGCAGCCACAGCTGCTCTGGGCACCTGTGCCAGGGCCTCCCCTGCTCCCAGGGAACAATTCCTGCCCAAGATCCCATCCAGCCCCGCCCTCTGGCAGTGGGAAGCCATTCCCTGAGTCCAGGCCCTTGTAAAGAGTCTCCATCTTCCTTGAATGCTCCCTTCAGGGGCTGGCAGCTTGCACCCCAAAGCTGCTCAGGCTGGCAGGCCTGTTCTCCATGGCTCACTTGTGTCACTGTTTCTGTTCAGTTCTGCTTTTGCTGCTGCCTCAGCTGGAGTGTGCAGGGGCCTGTTCAGTGCCCAGCCACCCTCTGTGGAAAGAACCTTGTCCTGATATCCAGCCTAAACCTCCTGCCTTTTTCCCCCCCATCAACTCTTGTTTAATGGGACTTGAGCACTGAGTGCCAAGTCTTGCTCAGGAGACTTCTGTTTCCTGAAGCTGTGTCCAAAAACCAAACAAACACAGTAGTTGAGGTGGAACTCCCTCCCCAGTGCTGCTCCCTCCCCCTCTGTGTGGTTTTCCTCCTCCTGAGCTCAGAAATGCTCGAGGGCAGTGACTCCCCTCCCTTCATAACCTTGGTGCTTTATTTCTCCTTTGGTGCAGGAACTCGTGACCCCCTGAGGGGGAACAGGAAAGGTGGGATATATTTGGGTTTGACACAGGTGCACTGTCCTGTGACCCACATTTTCTTTGTGCCCCTTGTCACCTGTCCTGTGACCCACATTTTCTTTGTGCCCCTTGTCACCTGTCCTGTGACCCACATTTTCTTTGTGCCCCTTGTCACCTGTCCTGTGACCCACATTTTCTTTGTGCCCCTTGTCTCCACTGCAGCTCCCAGGCCAGGGTTGCCTTTGGGAGCCTTGCAGCAGCTCTGGTCCTGGATTTGTTGGAAACAGGACCTGGGTGTAACAATTGAGTGTTTCCTGCAACGTTTTGGTTTCAAACTGTTTAAACTGTCCTGGTAACTTAGACAAAATATTATCCCATGCTGCTGCCAAACCTTGGCCATGAACCTGCTCAGGCCCATGCTCTGCTCAGACTTGGAGGTTATTTTAGGATTGTTTTGGGGATTCTCTTGGTCACTTGAGGTTCCCCTTATCCCGAGAGATGTGGTGCTCTCCTGCAGCAGGAATTTGTAATCCAGAATGATTATTTTTTACTACTTGGAACAAAGGCCTGTACCTGCAGAACTATCACACAGTGGTGATTTTTCCCAGTTTTTTCCATCCATGAAGAAACTGAATCCCAAATACAAACTGGCCATTCCCAGTGTTGGTGGCAAGTTTGGCTGAGGAGGGGAGAGGTGGCAGCTGAGAGGGAGGCAGGGCTGCCAGTCTGTGCTTTCCTGGCCCGGTGCTCCTCAAGAGTGTGAGGAGCGAGACAATTTCCAGCAAACAATTTTAGTAGTGAACATCTCCTAATGCTTCCATGCTTTGGTAGTGAAAATCTGCTTCCATGTTTTGAGATGAGCAAGGTTTCACTCCTGTGTCAGGAGTCACACACACTCCTGTTGTGCAGGTAAAGTTCTGTGTGGCAGGAGCTGAGCTGGCTGCACTGGGGTGCAGGGTCTGGGATTCCAGGGATCTGGGCTGCCAGGGATCCAGGAGTGTGGGGTGCCAGGGATCCAGGGTTGTGGGTTGCCAATGTGCAGAGTCTTGAATTCCAGGGATACAGGGATATGGGGTGCTGGATGTGCAGGATCTGGGATTCCAGGGGTGTGGGGTGCAGGGTGCTGGATGTGCAGAGTCTGGGATCCCAGGGATCTGAGGGTGTGGAGTCTGAGATTCCAGGGGTCTGGGGTGCAGGGTCTGGGATTCCAGGGATCTGGGGTGCAGGGTCTGGGATTCCAGGGATCTGGGGTGCAGGGTCTGGGATTCCAGGGATCCAGGGATCTGGGGTGCAGGGTCTGGGATTCCAGGGATCCAGGGATCTGGAGTACAGGGTCTGGGATTCCAGGGATCCAGGGATCTGGGGTGCAGGATGTAGGATTGCAGGGTGCTGCATGTGCAGAGTGCTGGGATGCAGGACAGTGGCTTTTCCCTGTGCCAAGGCCAGCATAACCCTTGGTTGTGCCCTGGGGCTCCCACGCACAGGAGTTCCCTCCCTTCGCTCCCGGTGCCGGCACAGCTCCGGGCCAGGTGCAGGCGGGCTGGATGAGGGGATTTTTCCCCGTTCTGCAGCGCTGTGAGCCCGGGCGCTGCTGCGGTGTGCGCTAGGGGGGGGTGCAGCCCTGGGATGCTCCCGGAGCGGCGCACGGGGTGCTGCAGCCGCTCCCTGCTCTCGCTTAGGGATGAGTTTGTCTTTCCAGCAGAGCTGTGATCCCTCTGACAAGCCGTGTGTTCTCTCCAAGCCCGCTGAGCATGACTGCCGGGAGAATTTTTACGAAGAATTCAAATCTATGGGCTTTCCTGAGGGATCAGAGCCCAGCGAGGCTCTTCAGGCTCAGCTGGGCTCTGATTTACAGGATAACAAGAGGTAGGACTGGACAACTGAAGCCATTGTCAGGCATCCTCACATTTCTGAATGCTCCAAAGCATCTGTTCCTCGGGAGAACACCTTGCTCTTGGTGCTGTGGGTACTGGACCCACTGGAAAATGATTGGGAACAATAAGTGGGACGTGATGGAGGGAAGATGAACATTGAAAGGAGTGTTTGACATGCTGCACAACAGAAAACTGAATTATCTCTCTCCAAGAGATTTTTCTGGCAGAGCTGCTGCAAGATTCAGGCTTTGCAGTCTCCGTTAGGTTAATTCTGGTGAGCTGTGCATGGTGGGGAGTTTGGTGGCTTGCCCTGCAAAAGAGGATCCCCTTATCCAGCTTGTGGGATGAATATCTGTCTTCAGCTTCGGGAGAGTTGCATCTAGCCCAGAAAATGAAGTGACTTGAAAAATCTTGTTAACGCCTGTCCTGGTTTCAGCTGGGACAGAGATATTTTTTTCTTAGTTATTTAATTACTTCTCCAGTATAATTCAGCTGTTTGAGGGTGGAGAACATCCCTGATTTTGCCTGTAGGTGCATCCAAGGTGTTTCTATCTGCTCTAAATGCTATTTGAGCTCTCCTCGGGCTGGGACTGTCTCAGTTGTCTCAGGAGGTGTCTGGAGGTGCCCAGCAGCAGGGCTGTGTGGGGCAGGGCTGTGCCACAGCCTGGACCTGGATGCTCTGAGCCTCCCTGGAGGCAGAGACAGAGCACACGGGGCTGTTCAGGGTCTCCAGCCTTTGTTCCAGTTTTGATGCTGCTCTGTGATCCCTTTAGTGCAGCAAGGGAAGCCTGTCCTGGCACACAAGTGTTCCTCCAGCTGTGTCTCTGGACACGAGTCTTGATGGAGCAGCTTTGCAGGAGGAGGAGTTATTTCTTCACTTTCAGTCTTTGCAGCTCTGCTAGATCCTGCTGTGACCTCTCTGCTCTCTCCCCTTGCATTTCTCACCTTAATTCCCCCTCCAGGTTGTTGTGTTAACAAGGACCAAGCGCCTTCTTCATGGCTCTGAACCCCAGGCACGCTCTGGATGTCCTTGCCAGCGCTCCCCTTCCACCAGGGCCAGGCTCAGCATTAGAAACAAGGGGCAGATCAGGGTCTCAGAGCTTCAGGTGGGTGTAAAACACGGGCTGAGGGCAGCTCCACCCAGGGTCATGCAGTGCTGAGGACACAGCAGGATTGCTGCCCCATAGTTATGGACATCCTCTGCATTTCCTGCTCTTTCCCAAGCCCTTTCCCTGTTCTTGGACCATCAGCAAATTGAGGAGAATCCAGCAGCCCTGGGAGCCCACATTAAAGATAACGAGGTGAGTCCAGCTGGAAGGAGAACTTCACAAAAGAGGCTGTGGGTGGATTTGGGCTTGCTGGACCTGCCAGGGGAGTTTGAGGAGGACAAGGCTGAACAACTGGAGGCAGTGAAACCTGCTTCCTTTTCTAGCAAAACAATTGCACAAGGGGCAAAGGTGTCTCACCTTGGGGTGAGGCTGTGCTCTGCTTCTCCTCTTCAGCAGGGTCTGGGCCCAGGGACTGGGAAAAACATCCCTGGGAGATCACAGCCTCACATCTGCCTGTGTTAGACACAGCAGCCCAGGAGTGAGAATCGGGGTCTTTCCTGCTTCAGCAGCTTCTGTGAACGTCATTCCATGGCAAGGAAGTGAGAAAGAGTCAGCAGGGTTTGGGTTGGACGGGATCATAAATCCCATCCCACCCCTGCCATGGCAGGGACCCCTCCCATTGTCCCAGGCTGCTCCCAGCCCCATCCAGCCTGGCCTTGGGCACTGCCAGGGATCCAGGGGCAGCCACAGCTGCTCTGGGCACCTGTGCCAGGGCCTGCCCACCCTGAGATATTTCTGTGATAATTCCTGTAACCAGCCATCCATCTTGAGCCAGAATAAACCATGCTGGTTCTTGTGCCGTTGTCATAAAAACCAGTCCAGGACTCAGGAGACAATTGTTATTTAGTTTTAATGTTCATTTTTTCCCTCAGGCCGGCATTAATTTGCTGTGCCAAAGCTGAGTTGCCTGCTGAGAGTTAACAGAATAAAGAAGTGGTGAAATGTGCACAAAATCCTTGTAGTGAGTCATTACCAATCTGATACAAAGCAACACAATGATGCAGTTTCATATTACCACTTTTTCAGGCACAGTTGTAGGTAGAAGCAAGTAAATACCCTCAGCAGAAATGTGTCTCATAGCATCTGTTCTTTCTTTTGTTAATTATTGACTCACATGAGCCTGTGGAAGGAGCTGACAGATTCTGCAGTGCCCCTTGCTGTTTTTAACTCTGAAACTCCATTTTCCTGTCTGCTCTGAAGGCTGAGAGCCGCTCTGGCAGTTTGTGTTCACTCTCCTCTCTGCTTCCAGATGTGGAAGGAAGGGAGTCCTGTGTGCTGAGCGGAAAGACAGGGCTGTGGCTGCAGTGGTTTATTCCCCCGAGCTCACACATTGATCAAGGTGTCCTCAGGGACTTGTGAAACGAAGCCTGGGTAGCAACAACACCACAACATCTGCTGCAGGGGGTCCCAGCCAGCCTTGTTCCCAGCCCACGTTCTCCAAACCAGCCTCGTGGTCTCTGCTCAGTCTCTACTGATTAATCACATAATTGCAGGGGGAGTTTTACAGGTGGTTCCTTGAAGAGCAGCCAAAGGGCAAGGAAAGGAATCTGTTTTCCATCTCACCTATGGCCAGGACCACATTCATGGGCTTTGGCTGTGGAGATGCAGGAAACAGCCCTGCAACCAACAGTGGGGACATTTGGGGACACCAGGAGCTCCAATGCACCTTGGCCAGTGCTGTCTCAGCAGAGGGACTGGCACTTGCAGGTGTCTGTGGCCTGACTCTGCCTGGGGGGGTCACCGCACCTTTGGGAATTTTGTTCTGTGACCTCGTGGCCTCTTGCAAGAGCTGCTTGTCCTGATGTTTCAGTCGGACCTGTGTGTGGGAGGATTTTGATGTTTCCAGAACTTGGGCACCCTGATAGCTGGAGGGGTTCTGCAGCCTTTGGGCCCCAAAAGGGAAATGCAGATCACCGTCTTTGCAGTGAAACTCAGGAGTTCCTTCTAAAAAGCCAAAAAAGGCAGCAAGGTTTAGGTCAACCCTGATTTACTGTAACAAAACACTTGTTGCTGCCCTTTTGTGATGCACCTTGGGATGCCAGGGAACAATTCCTGCCCAATATCCCAGCTAAATCTACCTTCAGGCTGAGGGCAGAGGGGAAACACCAATGTGCCAGGGCTCCCCACTGCTGTGAGGGACCCCCTGTACCCCATGGCCAGCACTGGGCTCAGCAGCACCTCCAGCCCCCACCCTGCACTCCCAAACTGGGCTTTAATCACTCTAAAATCTAAATACTTTTTGACTCATTTGTCAAAGAACTTACTGCTCATGACTGGTCACAGAATCAGCTGCCGTGCTCTCAGCTCACAAACTGTTGGCTTTTCTACCTTATGTAGTATTCAGTATTATTTTTGTTCAGATGTTGGAGCATCTCTTACAGGTCTGAGTGAGTTGTTATGAGTTATTCCGCTGCTCCTACCCTGGTAACATCTCTCCTTGTGGGAAAAGCTTTTCTGCCCTGGAACAAAGGAGTCACGGGTTTTTTGGGTTTTTTTGGGTTTACTCATCAAAAATTGCATATGTATAAAATATCAGTGCTGTCCTTGGTCTCCAATCCCTCCCCATGCCTGACTCGTACCATACATTAGAGCCCATCACCCACAGCCTGGCAACTCTCTCTGTTGCCATGGGAGCAGCTCCACTATCCTTTCTTTCATGGAGAACCTCAAATATTCCCATTTTCAGAGCTGCTAGAACACCTCCAGTCCTGGCAGGTTTCATTCACTTGCTCACTCCCCTCCACGAGCTCTTCTCCTCCCAGTTGAAAGAGTTACTCAGCACTCCTGGGCTCCTCATGAGCTGGCTGAGGGAAAGTCAGCACTTGGAGGTGCACATTTGTCTGGGGCAATGATGCTGCCTTTGGATTTATTTCATATGCAGATCCATCATGGAATTAGCATTCCCTAAAGTGGGTTAAATTGATGCTTAAAAGAAAATTATCAAAGCCCTGAGTACTGCACACTTGTCTGCACTTTCACAACCTCTGAGCTCAGGTGGGTAAGGTGAGCTGGGTCAGGTGGGAAGCAGATTCCCCGTGGTGAGTTTATGGAGGGAGAGTTGTGATGTGTTTGTCACAGCTGAATTGCACTGCCCAGCGTGTGGAACCCCAAGCCCAGCTCTCCCTGTCCATGCAGGAGCAGTGGGATGGAGGATCCTGGGGGTCCCTGGGTTTGCCCCTCCTCTGGGTCCCCTTTTCTGCAGCTGGCACAGCTCCATTGGACACAGGTTTAGTTCTGGATAACCATAAATATATATTGAGGGCTTATTATTTCACTTATGGAAATATTGCCCTGAAGGAACATGAATTTTGGGTAAGATGGTTTCAAAAACAGTTCTGGGTGAGGGCATTTTTCTTTTTGGTTCATACAAGTGTCAAAGAAAGACAGTTTGTGCTTTTATCCTGCACAAGTACTTGTGCACAATTCCAGGCACAAGTACTGCATTGTGTCCATGGAGGATAAAAGGGAGAGGCTGAGGGCGTCTCAGGGTGTTCAGATCCTGGCCCAGGGTGCCCAGAGAAGCTGGGGATGCACCTGGATCCCTGCAAGTGTCCAAGGCCAGACTGGATGGGGCTTGGAGCAGCCTGAAAGAGTGGAAGGAGTCCCTGCCCATGGCAGGGGTGAAATGGGATGGGCTTTAAAGTCTCTTCCAACCCAAACCAGTCTGTGATTCTGTGATCTGGTGGCACAACCAGATCTCAGCTAGATCCTCCACTCTAAACAGAAGGAGGTCGAGGGGCTGGGAGAGGAGCTGTGCTTTGGGAAAGCCTGGATGCTGTGGCCACAGCTTTCCTGCACATCAGGAGCCTGACAGAGCCTCACACTGGGAAAACAGCAGCTGAAGATTCAGGTAAGGGATAATAGCAAGGAAAACAGAATAAGAGCGTGAGAAAACACTCAGGAGAAAAAATTCTCAGCTGCAAAATACTCAATAACACTCCTAAAGAAGATTGGCTCGGTGCAGCCCCAAATCCAGGCACTGGGAAGAGCCAGCTCGGAGAATCCCCAGGCGCTGCCCGGGGTTTGATCCGTTCCTCGCAGGCAGGCAGTGCTCTGTGCTCAGGCTCTCCCCTCCACCCCCCGAGAGGGGCGGCAGCTCCCGGCTGCGGAGCGATGCGGACAAAGCCATGAGCAGGGGCAGGGAGGGCTGCAGCCCCCAGCCGTGACCCAGCCCGGCCGGGGCTGTGCTTGTGCCGGCGGGCACCGGGCTCTGATCCCCCGGGGATTTCCCCGCTAATTCACCCTGCCCAGAGCCCAGCCCGCTCTCCAGCAGCAGCCTCGGCATCCCTGCGGCTCCGCCGCTCCCGGAGCCCTGCCCGCAGCAGCGGCTCCCCACGCCTGCCCCCGAGCCAATGTCACCTGCAGCCAATGAAGCAGACCCCGAGGTGCCACGAATGGATCCCAGGATTCTCATTTTCCTTCTCTACGTGATGATCCTGCACGAGCTGGTGAGTGGCTGGATGGAGTACCAGAAGCAGATGGCCAAGCCAAAGAAGCAGGCAGGTCCAGTGTGGTCCTCCAGGTGAGTGGCTGCCTGCTCCGTTCCCGGGCACAGCCTGGGGGTGTTTGGATGGGCAGGATTGTTTTTGTGTGCATCCACCGGTCCTTAGAGTTGTGTCTGTGTCTGTCTCATCTGCTGGGCATTAATGCACTGAGGGGGGATTAAGGTCTGTTAATCCTTTGAGCCTGCATTGTCTGAGCATCCCGTGCATTTGACACACTTGCAGATAAACATGCCTGTCATTTGCCTTGGGGATTTTTTGGGATTTTTTTTTTCCCTGTGGAAATGTGCTGTAACTCAGCATATTTGCTGTGAGTCAGGTTCCCAATCACCAGACCTGGAAGAGAAAAATGTGGGTAGCACAAGGAGCTACGCTTCATGCATGATATTCATCAATGAGGCACAAACCTCCAGGGACTGCTTGCAATCAGAGTATTGCATGTTAAATCACTACTGTGCATGTCACTATCTCATTGTCTCCTCCCCTCCCTGGGCTGTGCCCGCTACACCAACCCCTTGTTGTCTGCCCAACAACAAACATGAGCTGGAGAAATAAGGGCAGCTAATGAAAAATGCTGCGTATCTTTAAAATTCAGATCTGCTCCTGCAAATATTGGTTATGGGTTGTTCACATGAAACAGTGTTTGGGGCCACGGTCGGCTTGGTTGGGGTCTTTTCAGGAAGAATATCTGGACATCAGGTATTCCTTATCTTTCATCAGCCCTGTGATTAGGGAATCACACCCCAAAATTCACCTGCCAAATCACAGGCCATGGCACACCAACCCCTCAGAGCTTTGGACCTAAAAACGTGCCCATGACCCAGTTTGCTCCAGGTCTGGCTGCTGCAGCTCGAGTGCACAGAGCTCTCAGCTCAGTCCTTATCCTAATCCTCTGATGAGCAGCATTCCCAGCTGCAATTCCATGCCTGCTGTGCCTGCTGCTGCACAAGCACCCCCAGAGGTGTCTCCATCGATGAAACCCCCAGGAGAAGGCAGTGGTGGGAGGATGCACCCATGGCTCGCTGGAAATCAGCAACTCCCAGCCCCTCCATCCACAGTGCAGGAATAAATTCCCTGGCTGGATTTCCAGACCAGCAGAGCTCAGCTGCACCTTGTGCAAGTGAAATGATCAGCGTTGGGAACACTGCCATGGGTGGAGACAGCACAGAAATAGCTTGAAAAGGATGGGGCTGGCTGGGTTCTCATCGAGGTCAGAGGCAGATTTCCTCACTGTCTCCAAGGCAGAGTGCAGGGAGGAATTGGGACTCAGCTTGCACTGAGCTCTGGGGCACCCTGATGCCAGAGGGAAAATCTAATGGAGTTATTTGGTTTACTGCAAGCCCCCAAACAACTTGCATCCAGCAGCCAGGATAATGTTTCAGGACTGGGGGCTTTTAAAGAGAACTAGGTACCCTGTCAAAACCAAAAGTCCCCAAGAGCTGCCACCTCACCCAGCCTCATTTTGGGATGTGGGACCAAGCTGGATGATGTGTGCAGGGCTCCACATCCTGGAGACATCCCAGCCCTCCCTGCCCACCCTGCTGTCACAGCCCTGCTCCTGCTGCTGCCCCCAGCTTGGGAAAGCAGAGCCACCAGGTCTGTGTGGATCACCTGGATAATTCACAGACTGCACCAGCTGAAGCTCTGAGAAGTGCAGAGTTACAGGGCGAATTGGGATCCTTTTAGTGGGATTAAGACTGTCCTATGTGGACTCGCTGGTGCTGGTGTAGCGTGGGCTCACACACCCCTGCTGCAATAATGCTGAGGTGTTCTTGACTGATGAGCCCACGAGGTTTCCAGTGCCCAGAGAGCACAGCTGCAGCCAGATGTTCATCCTTCAGTTTGGTCCTGGGCTTAAAAGCGCTCAGAAACAGCTGCCACATCTGTAGCCTGGTTGTCCATGGAGCTCAAGCTGTGGCTCAGCAGTGGGAAAAAGCTTCCACATGCCCTGCACCGGGCCAGGACCAGCCCAGCACCCGCTCCAGAGCGAGACCAGGGCCCTGGGACACCCAGCCCAGC
>VWYI01006467.1:272047-307592 GCA_013399455.1 Anthoscopus minutus | reverse complement strand
CAGCCCAGCCCAGCCCAGCCCAGCCCAGCCCAGCCCAGCCCAGCCCTGGTGGCAGTGCAGCCTTGGCAGGGCTGGTGCCATCTCCAGCCAGGAGGAATGACAGAGGGGCTGGTGTCATCTGGGACTCAAGGGTTATTGGATTTTAGGAAGGATTTGCAGATGCTGCCAAGGCAGCCACCTAAAAACCTTCCTGTAAGAGCTTGACCCTGAGGTAGGAGCAAGGCAGAGCTGGAGGTGAGGGCACTCTGCTTCCCAGCACAGCCTGGAGCTGGGCCAGCACTGGGACAGCTCCAGCTCCTGCCACTGTGCCCAAGTGCCACCTCCCCAGCCTGGCAAAGGTAATTAACATGAAAACCAATTAGGAAATTCAGTTAAAAAGCAGGGAGCTAACTAGGAATTAGGACAGGAGGGTGCTGTCTCTCGACTGTAGCCTCAGCCCAGTCAGATTTCAGGGCTCTTCCTCCTTTCGTGGCTGTGGAATAGTAACAGGCTCTGTTGTGAGGCAGCTTTTTCTCACATTCACAGCTTTTCCACAGCTCCATCTTCCTCCGCTCCTGGAGTGGCTGGCGGCTCCCCCGCCCCTGCTCCATTGATCCCTGGGCAGGGGAATCCATCACAGAATCCCGGCCTGGGCTGGCTTGGAAGAGACCTGGAAGACCACAAGGGGCACTGACCCCCACAGGGTCACTGTCCCAGGCTGCTCCCAGCCCTGTCCAGCCTGGCCCTGGACACCTCCAGGGATCCAGGGGCAGCCACAGCTCCTCTGGGAACCCTGTGGGGAACAATTCCTGCCCCAGATCCCATCCAGCCCTGCCCCCTGGCACTGGGAGCCATTCCCTGTGTCCTGTGCCTCCATCCCTTGTCCCCAGTCCCTCTCCAGCTCTCCTGGAGCCCCTTTAGGCCCTGGCAGGGGCTCTGAGCTCTCCCTGGAGCTTCTCCTCTCCAGGTGAGCACCCCCAGCTCTCCCAGCCTGGCCCCAGAGGGGCTCCAGCCCTGGGAGCATCTCCATGGCTTCCTCTGGTCAGTGTTTATGGAAGCCACTGGAGATCACAGGACAAGTGATTGAGCAGGATCCAGAAAGAGATCTCTGATCACCACAGGTCACCATGGACAGCCCTTTTTGCAGGAATGGGGAGGGGCTGTGCTTCACCCCATGTGAATGTCACCCCAAATTCCTGCAGACACTGCTGTGCCCACATCACCCTCTGCACTGGCAGCACACCCTGCTGTGCCAGTCTTTTGCCAACTTTGCAAATCTAGATGTGAAAATGGGGAGTGAAGGTGTTAGCCAGGAGGGAGGGAAGAAAAGCCTGGACACAGTGCCCAGGGAGAGGAGAAATGTCCAGGGCAAGTGGGTCTGAGTGTTCAGTTATCCCAGAGGAGCTCCAGGTGAACACACCCAGGATCACCCCCTGAGAGAACCTGGGGTGGCAAAAATCCCAAAGAAGTGCCAGGAGTGCACATTGTTTGCTTTAATGGTTTTAGGGAAAACTGCTCATAGATACTGGAGGTTTTGAAGGGGGTTGGTTTCACTGAACCCCCTGGCCAGAGGGGACAGTCCTGGGGTCTCTGACTGTTTATGGGGTTTATGGGGTTCTGTTTAGGGGGCTCTGAGCTGCACCTGTAGCTCAGCAGCTCTTTCCAAGACCTCCAGGAGCTGGGGTGAATCACAATTCCCTGTCCTTGCAGGAACCTCCACGGGGTGCAGATGTGCCCCAGCCCTGTCCCACACCAGCAATGATGTCTTGCTTTGTTCCTCAGCAGCAACAGCACCAGATCTGCCCCCTCCAGCTTGGCCAGGCCCCTGGTGCACTCCGTGCGCAGGGAGAGGTACCGGGACTGGAGGAAACCGGGAAGGATCATCCGGAAAGCCTGAGCAGGGATCTGCTGGGAGTGTGGGGAGACTGCTGGGCCAGAGGCAGCCACCCCTCAGCACCTCACACAGGGAGAGCATCCCCCAGGGACCTGCACCCTGCATCCCTTCTTCCTGGGAATTCATCCCCGCCTGCGAGGAGCCACCATGGAGCAGTGGGACAGCCTGACGTGGGATGAGGTTTTTGCTACCCAGCACCATGAAATGACTTTTCTTTCTTCTTGCCCAAGGGCTGAATGGATAGAGAACAGATTTCCCAGGGGAAAAATGGAATTTGCTCCTGCATAGGCAGCCCTGGGAAGACTCCCAGTGCTTTCAGGCTCCTCTGCTCTGGCTCCAGGACTGTGTGGCCGGTCAGCAGCATTTCCCAAAGTGACTGGAAAACCTTCGGTGTCCAGTTTGTCACCAGTCACCTCCCCTGGGACACCCAGAAGTCACAGCACTTTGGGAATGCTGGCTCCCCATTAAGGCTCATGCACTAAGAGCCTGCCAATTTTTTCCTGCTTTTTCTCACCTTTGTTAAATAAGTTGCTCCAGGGAAGAGGAGGGAAAATGCCCTAAGCCAGTGACTCAGAGTTATGTCACCAAATGCAATTTACAGCAATGGCCTTGTAATTAGCATTTTTGGAAACTTCCCAGCAGCTGAGGCAAAGAAATGTAAGAGCTACTTTCTAATGAGCAGATAGGTGGGGAGGGAACACAATCGTGCTCTTGTAGACTCTGCTGTTTAGGAATGAAATCACATTTTAGAGGCAAAAGTCAGTTGTGCATCCTGCAGCCCACAGAGCTGCTGTGGGCAGGGTGGGAATGGTGGAGCAGGGGAGGGATTCTGACCCTGGGCTCTAACAGCAGCTGCCCATGACAAAACTGCTCCTTATTTGCTGAGCATAATGTTTGGCTCAAACACAGCCTGTTTTCCTCGTTGCCAGCCATTTGTGAGCCTGGCTCAGGCTCACAGACGCGTTATCCAGACGCAGATAGGAAGGGGAGTCGGAATAGATTATGCATTCATTATCCAGAAGTAGCCACCAGATACATTTGCACATTTGTCTGCTGCTCAGTTGTTTGCAAATGGTTCCTGGTGGCTGACGCTGTGTTTGTTCAGTAACTTGGGCTGGAAGTTCCCAATCCTCTCTCCCAAACAGGCTGGATCAGTAACTTGGATGTAAATCTCTGCTTTCACCTAGGGGAGATGAAGTTTCTACCTTAAAGTTCATGCCTTGTGTTGAGGTGGTTTTGGAAAAGGAGGCAGAAGTAGCTGTTAACAGTTTCTGCACATTTCAAAGCATAAACTCTGTGAAATTGTGCCTCAGCTCCGGGACACTGGGGCTGTTCCCCTGTTCTGATCCATGCAGGTACAATGGCAGCAACAGATGGAGATGTCAGGAGGGAAAACATTCAGGAAGCGTCTCTGTGTGCTGGAGGAATTTGCTTCCCTGGAGCTGAGTGTGTTTGGGAGACGTTCTCCCCACTCTTCTGCCAGAACCTGAGTGATTTTGGGAGCTCTTGCTGTAGAGAAAGGGTTTGAATTAATTCCTGAAGTGGGGCAGGGTAGGGCTGGCCCCAGGGACCACACTGGGCTCCCAGCCTGAGCAGGACAGGCAATGAGCAGGGACAGAGAGATGCACCTTTAAGGAAGGGTGAAGGGCCAGGACTGCCTTGCCCTGATGATCACATGCTGGATTTATCTCTGTAAATATAATATTATTTATTCCAAATAAACTCTTTTACATACATAGAATTCAGGCTGTCTCTGTTCTCATTCAGCTCTTGTGTCTCTGCTGGTTTTGGCTTTCCCAGCCCAGGACCCAGTGAAGGTGTTGGCTGGAATCTGGTGCTGATCCAGTATGGATAAAAGCTGAATTTATAGCACAAAAGTTCATATTCTCATCCTTTATGAAGAGGAACCCAGGACTACCAACCAGGGTCTGGTTTTGGATGGTTGTAGGTTTGTTTTGGGTTTTTTAATATTCAGGTCACTCTGCAGCCCTGCTGGAGAAAGTCCTGCCTAAGGAATGGAGCTGGGATGGGAGCTGGTGATGGTGCAGAGCTCAGGCTCCACCAGTCTGCAGTGGTGGGGGCCCCAGAGACCTGAGGGAGTGAAACCCAAAGCTGAGCCCAGACCCTGTAAGGACTCACCTTCCCCTTGGCATTTGGGCTGACAATGGCCCAGGCTGAGGAGGACACAGCCAAGGGTGGCCAGGGGGCTCCTGTCTGTACCTTCAGCCCCCTGAGGGCTTTGGGTCTGGCTCTGCACCCCTCAGCACCCACAACACACATTTCCCCTGAGCAGGAAATGTGCAGGAGAGGCAGTGGCTCCTCAGCAAGGAAAGGCTGTGCTGTGATGTCATAACACACAAGGAATGCTTCTGGACAGAAATTCCCAAGAATCCCCCTCGTGTGCTGTAACCAGCAGTGCCTCTGACCCAAAACCAGCACAGCCACTGCACTGAGCCGGGCTGTTTGGTCCAAAAGAAGACACATGCCCCAAAATACCCCAGGAACCAGTGCTTTATGGATATTCCAGGTCACCATGTGCAAGTTCCCCTGAGGGGAGCAGGGGGAAGTCGCCTCGTGTGGCTTCAGCTGGGGCACGAGGCTGTGGGGGGTGTTGGCTGTGCTTGAAATAGACTCTGTGGGCTGCACCCTAAACCACACTTTTGTCAGAAACTTCCTTTTTTGCTTGAATTTCAGTTTGCAGCCCTTTCACAGTGAGTCAGTGAAAGCCCCGGTCACCCTGGAGCTGCTCACAGGAGAGCTCAGGGAAGCTTTAAATCATCAAATTTGGACCATCCATGGATTAACCTCCCTGCAGGGACTGTTTCCATCAGGTTCCAAAGAGTTCATTGGGATGGAGCATCGGGATTTTACCCTCTGAGCTTTTAACCTCAGCTGTGGATGTGTCCTGCCTCACAGAGCAAAGGGTTGGTGTAAATGAAGGTGGAGGCAGCTTCACAGGTTGGGCTTGAATCTGCTGCAGTCCACACACTGGAGATCATCTTCTGAACATCTCAGCAAAGCCCTCTGGGGATTTCCTTTTGCCTAGGAAGACATTTTCAAGAATTCCCACTTTCTGACCTCCCATGTGGTGCTTGTTTGGGGACTTGCTGTGACCTGGAGACATCTCTGGATCTACAGCCTATGATCATCCCACCACTCTGCAGCCTGTGCTGGGCCAAACTGCACCTGCTGGATTTCCGTGCTGCAGCCCCATGCTGGTGTCAAATTCTGCCCCTGAGGTCACAGCTGCTCACATTTAATGGTGCCTGCAGTACCTGGCAGCCCTGCTGCTGTGCCAGCTCACCTGCTGCAGCTTGGGAGGTGATGCCAGCCCAGCCCTGCACCCCTTGGTGTTCCCTGCTGTGGCTGGACCCTGCTCTCAGCGGGGCCAAACAACCCCTTCACCTCCATCCTCAGCTGTGCTGCACTCGTGGTGTCTCCAAGCCCAGAGGTTCCTGCTTTTGGGGGATTTTGAGCAAAACCCAGCTGTTTTGGTAAACCAGCTGCTGCTTTTGCTGCCTGCAGTTGTCTGAGCTGCTGGAGTTTCACTGCTGGAATCTCCCATCCACTGTTCAGCCCCAGAGCCTCCTCCTGCCCATCACTTCTGAAGGAGCTTCTGCTGCTCTGGCAGTGGCTGCACTGTGGGGGTAAGTGTCCCCCAGGGCTCTGTGTGGTGCTTTATTCATAATCTGACTTAACAGGAATTATTTCCAAAGGCAAAGCTTTCTGTGGGTGCCACCCCAGCATCATTGGGGTTTGTCAGGGATGCAACAGGATTTTTTACATAAAGGGTGAGAAAAATCTCTGTCATGCTCAGAGCTGGAGGACTGGATGTGGGTCCTGATTCCTCCCCTTCATATCCAGATCAGCTCTGATTATAAAATCACAGAATTCCAGACTGGTTTGGGTTGGAAGGGACCTTAAAGCTCCTGTTCCACCCCCTGCTGTGGGCAGGGACACCTTCCACTGTCCCAGGCTGCTCCAAGCCTGGCCTTGGACACTTCCAGGGGTGGGGCATTTCTACTGCTGCTCTCCAGGCAGGTTTCTGGCTCATGGTTTGTGTGATTACCCTCCAAGTTAAACAAAAAGTAATAATTTTTTTTCTGCTTTGCCTTGTTAAACCCCATTTTAAATTCTGTAATAATTCCCGGGTGTTTTCATCTTATCACTCAAAATTCTTTCTCTCACTCCAACTACAGATCCTCTGCCTCTTTCATTAAGAAATTATTGCATATATTAAAGCTTGCTTTCTACAGAGTAGGCATTGAAGCCAGGGTATGGCTAATGGGGGGGAAATAAAGCCCATGACCTTGGGGATTTTTGTCACCCTGAGCTGGTCACAAAAAACTGAATTGCTGTCACAGTTTTGGGTAGAAAACAAAGGCTTCACTTGTGGCCAGCTCTCTGCTGTGGCTGGGATTCTGCAGCTTGGTGGGAGATGGTGCCAGAAGGCAGCAACAAAACATTATGAAAAACCCCTTGATTTAGAAAGGTTCACTTTTTGGGAAGGGCAGTGAAAGACAGAGGAAAGCAAAGGGTTAAAGTCTGCCTAGCCCTGCCTGTGTTAGGAGCCACTGTCCTTAGCAAAGAATAATCAGCATTCCCTGAGCCTCTGGGTTAGACTCCCAAATTTAGGGTTAAAGGCGACACTGAGGAAATGCCACCCAGTCTCAGCCAGGCTTCAGGAAGCCCTGCTGAGACCAAAGTGCTTCTCAGCACCTCCTGAGCTGTCCAAGCCACGTTCTGTCCCCATCACTGGGAGCACAAGGAAGGGGCAGGCTCATTTTAAATATCTCTGGCTGACCACACCAGGAGAGAGCAAAGGTGCCTCTGCCTGGAAACACAGCAGTGCTAAAATGCCCTCAGGCTGTTTCCTCCCGGGAATCCGTCCCTCATCCCTTGGGATGTGGTGCAGGGCAGGCTGAGAGCATCACTGCACAGAGCCCTTACTCCACCGCGGCCCTGAGCACCCTGGGGAGGTGCTGGAGGTGCCACAGTGAGCAGCAAAGGGCACAGGAGCCAGCGTGTGAATCCTAAACACAATCGCAGCGTGACTTCAGGATCAGCCACAGGTGAACGTGAGGCTGACAAGTGGCCAGGGAGGTGTTTCACAGCTGGTGAAATCTCCCAAGAGGCGCCGGGCAATAGTTGGGATTTTCAGCAAGGCTCTTGTTCCCAGAACCCCATTTTGTGTTTGGGGTCTGCTCTCAAATAACCTGATTATCCTAGAATGTGCTATCAAGGGCATGGCAGAAGTGACTGACAGACTTGTTTTCCAACTTGGCTTCTCTGTACTAATTAATTCCTTGATTAATCCCCACCTGCCTGCATCACCAGGGTTGCTGTGAAGCTTAATTGAATTTGTGTCTCTCATGCACCTGGCAAGCTCAGAGGAAAGGTGCTGTTCCCTCCTGTCAGAAAACTCTTGTTGGATAAGTCCTGTTGCCAGCAAACTGCACCTTGGATCTGGGCTCTTACTTAGGGGAGGAAATACTTTTGAATTAGGGATTTGAAGATTAAATAAGAGCACATTTGTATATATCTGTGGAAAAAGTGGCTGTCCCTGTGCCCACATTTGCCAAAGTGCCCAGCAAAGAGATGAAACCTCGTATTTCAACGTTCAGCTGAGGAAGAGATGAGCAGGAACTGAATCAGGATAATCCCTTTTTATTCCACCAGGGAGCATAACTCTAATGATTTTGGTACTAAACACTTCTGCAGGTCAGCACTCACCTTTTTGTTCTTAACTAACTGTTCATCAGGGATTCCCTCAGGACACACAGCTGTGAAACCCAGAATTGTTCCCAGGCATGGCAAATAACTAGGAATTAAGAGATATTTACAGTCATGCAAGCAGTGGTAGCTCAGGCTATATTTAAACCCCAAAACCTACCCTAAGCACCCTCCAAACTCTATTTTCTCTCCTCATTTTGAGCAGTTACTCAGCATTTAGTAAACCCAGTAACATCCTTCCATTACACACGTGTTGATTTAAAGAAACTTTTAGGAATACGGTCCCTATTCACTTAAATGGTTTTGAGCTTGTAGCATTTTAAGGTGATTTCCTTATGCCTTTCTGAGATGAACTTGTGCGCTTGTAAGAAGCATGACCACACCACTCCTCTGCTAATCCAGATTTTCACTGCTGGGAGAGAATTAGCAACAGATCCTACAGCCACAGCTCAGGGTTTCAGCAGAAAGTCACGGGTGCAAACGCTTCCTTCTGCACACCCCTGGCTTTCCCACAACCCTTCCTGCCCAGGAAACGGCAGCTATTTGCATATTAATACTGATAATGAGCGACTGGGAGGTTTTTCGTGCTGTCAGAGCCCAGTGGCCACCCGGGGGAGGAGGATCGAGGCTGCTGCCCGGGGCTGGGGAAAGCCCAGGGTGCGGGGCTGAGGATGCGTCCCGGGATGCCAGCGGTGCCAGCCCGGTGTGTGGGCAGCCCGAGCTGCCAGAGCCTCCTGCCCAGCAGGAACCGTGGCCATTTCCCCGCATTTTTAGGCGGTGACAAAGCTGCAAAGGTGCTTCCTGTTGCTGAGCTGGCAGAGCCTGACCGCGGAGGGGATGGACGTGCCCTGCCCAAGCTCAAACCAGCCCGGCTGCGCTCGCTGCAGCTGCCCTGGCTGGGGGCTCCTGGCAGAGATTTCTTCCTCCTCCACAGAGCTGTGCAAGTGGAGAGCACCTCGTGAGGCCAAGCTCCTGCTCGGGCAGGGCCAGCCAGCCAGGGTTGTCACGTCCAGGTGGCTTTTGAGCATCTCCAGGGATGGAACATCACCTCCCTCAGCCCTCAGGCAACACCTGGCAGCTCAGGGTGCCACCACCTTTGTTGGTGGCTCATGTTCAGGGCAGTGTCCACCAGGACCCCCAGGTTCCTTCCTGCCTCTCCCTGGCCTCCCCCATCCAGCATGCAGCTGTGCTTGTCCCTCTCTGAAGCAGAACTTTTTTTTTTTCCTGTTGAACTTTTTAAGATCCCTGCCTCCCCGTTCCCAGACTGTCCAGGTCCCTCTGGCACATCACCCACCCCTCCCAGTTTGGTGCCAACAGCAGGAATTGTCAAAAGGATGTTCTGCCCCATCATCCAGATCACTAAGGAAGATGTTAATCAGGACTGGAGCCAGGATTTCTAGGATTGACCCCTGGGATACAGAATCAGTCTCTGGCTGCCAGCTAAACTTTGTGCCACCATCACCACCCAACCACTCCCCCAGTTTTCAATCCACTCACTCTCTGCTCCTCCAGCCCCAGCAGCTCAGACCCCAAGAGTGAGGGCTCCAAATCAACAAATCAGTTTTGCAGTGTTGGCGGGGATGAGCTGCCTTTTCAGGTTTATTTTGCACCCATAACAGCTGGAAAACGGATGTGGGAAAATCTGCAGGTGAGTCAATCATCAAGGGTGACTTGCAGGGAGCAGAGGCTGGAAACTGAAAGGCCACGTTCCCTGTGACCTGCCAGCCAGCGCCTTGGTGACTTTTTCTGCTCTGAGCACAACAAACAAAAGCAGTTTTTAAAGCTCCTGTTCTGGCAAGAGGCCACTTGAGTCTGCCAGCACCTCCAGGGCTGCTCGCTGATGGAGGTGGGATAAATATTTACAAGAGGGATTTGTATGAAAAGATGCCTTTGGATATCCCAGGAGTTTTGGTGAAAACCCCCAATATTCATTGAAATCTGCCCCACTGGCCTGTGTTCAGCCCCCCTGAGATGGGGTCAGTCCCCCCAAAACCAGCAAAAAGCATCCCAAATCCATTTCTGCTGGAATTGGAGAGATCTGTGGCTGCTTTGCGCTTCAGTTTAATCCCAGAAGATCACAACGTTAATTTGGCCAGCACCTCCCTGCCCCAAGGGGGGGTTCCAGCCTTTCCAAGCCCAGCCCAGCTGAAAAATGATGAGGCAAGAAAAGCAGTGCCAGTCACCCCTACGAGATCCTGCAGGATGTCCAGAGAGACTCCTGGTTTCTCCCCCTGCACCTCCTCCAGCCAGCAAGGGCTCATCCTCGTGCCTCAGTTTCCCTCCCTGCCCTCTGCTGAGGATGATCACCCATCCCAAGGAGGGGGAGCTGCAGCAGCTGAGGAAAGCACTGGGAAAGCTGACATTGCTGAGGAAAGCACTGGGTTTGGGTAAGCACTGAGAAAACAAAAACCACCAGCAAGGAGTCTCCTATTTCCTTCGGAAAAATCCCCTCATGACTTGGCCAAACAAAGTGGTGCTGGTCTGAAAGCCCTGCTGGCAGCAGCCAGGGCTCAGAGTGGGCAGGGAGGGAAGTGAAAAAGCTTTGATTTGTGTAAGGCTGCAAACTGGGGTTGCTAAACAGGATACAGGCTGGGAAACCAGCTGGGCAAGGAGGCTGTGGCCTGCCAGGGTGCATCAAATGCTGGTGCTGATAATTCTATTTATATTAAAAGGGAGTTAATCTTTTTGGTGGGTCAGTGCTTGTTTAGACGCTGAGCACTCTCTGCTGCTATGGGATGCACTTTGAGATTTCTGATATTTAGTTTTGCTGAAATAAATGCTGCCGATTAAAATTCTCTGGGTTTGCATCCCAGGATTCTGGTTGGAGCCTGGGGAAGGATGTCCCAGGGCAGCAATCATAGAATTATAGAATCCTTAAGGCTGGAAAAGACCTTTAAATCATCAAGTGCAACTGTCAGCCCAGCACCACCACTGCTCACCACTAAACCATGTCCTCAAGTGCCACATTCACACATTTCTTTGAACCCTTCCAGGGATGAGTGACTCCACCCCCGAGTTATTTGGGCAGCTTGTGCCAGTGCTTTACAAGCTTTTAAATTAATTTTTTTTCTTAATATCCAACCTAAGTCTCCTTTGGTGCAACTTTCCTCTCATTCTGTCACTTGTCCTCTCCTGAAGCCAAGAGCTGGGTGAGAGCCCGTGGGACAGCGCTCCTGCTTCCAGTGTGGGGAGCTCCAGCTCATGGTTTCTCACTCCGAAGGGATGAAAAACTAGTTCCCCCTGTGAGTCAGAGCCTGCTGGGTCCTTCTCTGCAGAGATCACAGGGAAATTGGTCCCTTTTGTTGCCCAAGAAGCCCTGGGGAGCCCTGGCCCCACTGCCTGCTCCCCTGTGAGCTGGGGCAGCCCTGGTTTGTGTCCCACAGGCAGCTCTTCCTTCCTGGCTGTGAGTGATCCCAGGGAAGGTTTGGGTGGAATTCAGCCCAGCTGGTCACCTGTCCAATGGGTTTTGTGTCCCTGCTCCTGCCTGCGCTGCTTTTCCTGCCCTGGCAATCAGCTGTTTGGCTGGAGATTGTCCCCTCTCACCCTGGTTCCCTCAGGCTGGGTGTGGGTCATGTGCCCCCTCCTTTTCCCCCAATTTTTCCTACAGCCTGAAGTGAATGTCACAGGATTAGAAAGTAAATTCAAATGAAAGCCTCTCAGGGGGAGTTGTTTGGGGTTTACACCCGGGGTTTGTTCTCTGCGGGCTGCAGGAGTGGGGACGCTCAGGGCAGCTCTGCTGAGCCCTTTCTGCTGCCTGTGGGGAACAGCCCCACCCTTACAGATGTACACACACCCCTGAAGCTGAAAATAACCTCCAAAATGTTGTTCAGCCTGGAGAAGGGAAGCTCTGAGTCTTTTCCAACCTCACTGATTCCGTGTTTCTGTGAAAATTAAGATAATATAAGAGCTTTCTGCAAACAGACCCTAATGCAGCTCTGTGCTGTGAGGGAGCCTTGCACTGGCAGCTCTCGCAGGGAGGCTGCAGGGGAATCCCTGGAGGGAATTTGGCTTCCTAATCCCTGCAGGGGACCTGTCTGCGTGGAAAGATTTCAGCTTTCCAGGGCTGGTGCTGGGTGCTTTGAGTGCTGTTCGGGTTGGGACTATGGGTTTCCCAGATGTATTCAAGTATGACATAAACAGTGATGAGTATGTTCATATATATATATATGTATGTATGTATTTATATGTGTGTGCACAGAAAAAAAGTATTGGCAGCACTATTTTAATGAAGGCAAAGCTTGTTTGGGTGCAGATCTAAGGAGATTTGCTGTTGCCTAAATGTGTTTAAATTGTAAAGGAAAACTGTGGGTTCAGCTGTTTCACAGGAAAAGTGTAAAAGTGGGTGTGTGCTGGGGACAGGGAAATGCCAGCACAGCCCCCCTGAGCACTGGGTGGTCTCTGCTGGATCCCTCAGTGTGGCTCTGACCCACCTTGGCCACCTCCTGCCACATCCCAGCACCCTGCACATTCCCAGCCTGTTCCTGCAGCCCTGCTGGGCCACCCACCTTCCCCCACGGCATCCCCTGCTTTCCTCAGCTGGAAAAAGCTGTCTCTTCCAGTGCAGTGCATGCAGGAAAATTCCCACCTGCTCTGCCCCCAGCCCCTGTAATCCCTTTATGGTGTTTGTGCTGGGCTCCTCCTGCCGTTCCTGCTCTTTGCCTTCCCTGTAATCTCCCCACCAAACTGTTTGGCAGGACAAAAGCCAGCCCGGGCAGTTCACACGGGAGAGGGAATGCTCCCGCAGGGGCTCCGTGCTCCAGGGCTCTGGGAGATGCTTTGTGGGTTTAACAACCAGGGAGAAGCTCCCTCAGTTCTGAGCAGCGCCCTGAATCCTGGAGGATGATTTAGAGTAAAAGCCAAACTCTTCATCCCAAAATCTCTGCTCTGTGCCCAGGGATGATCCTTCATGGGCAAGTGTGGGGAGGGATCTGACAGCCCAGCCCAGTGCCCTGCTGCAGCACCAGGGGAAGGTGTAAAAAGTTACCCCAGGAGGTGAATTAGTCCACTTTTAACCCCTTTGTGGTAAAACATGTTTTGTTGCTGAAGATTTTCAATCTGAAAAATTTCCTAACGATTTATCACTATCCTACCAAAGCAAAAAATATCTTTGGTGTATTTTGGCAAGGCTGGAAATGCTTGGACTTCTCTCTCTAAGTCAGAGAGATTAAAACTGGAAGTATTTAAGGCTTGGCCGGGTCTCCAGGCTGATCCATCACCCTCCAAAATAAGACACTGGGAAGGGGAGCAGCCCTGCATCCCTGTGGGCACTGGGATGACCTCCCAGATGGCACTGGGGGTGATGGTTGCTCCAGGCTCCAGCAGCAAAGCAGAACCAGCTTCTCTCCCTGCTGTCCTCCATGTGGAGAATCCCCTCTGCTGCAGCTCAGAGGGCTTCACAGAGTCCTCTGGAGATTTAATCTGTGACCTTTTACTTCTCCAAGGACACCCCTGCTCCCTTTTCCTGCTCTCGGCTCCCTTGCCTGCCCGACCTTGGGCCAGTCACTGATTCCCTGAGTCGGGAGCCTCGTGGTGGTTAATATTTACTGTACCTGGCGTGGAGGGGAGCAGGCAGGAGCCTGCTGATTGCAGAGAGCGTGGGCTTGTTTGGGGTAGCGTGTTATTCCAGAGCCAGGTGTGAACTGTGCTCGCTGTCATTGGTGTGACAGGGTTGTTGCTATAGAAATGGCTGGGATTAGGCTGTGGTGAGGTAAGGCTTGATCCCAGGAAAAACTGACTAAGCAGCTGCCTACCCTGACATGGCAGAAACTTTTCCCTGCTTACTAAAATCCTTTTTGGTATGAGATAATTCTGTGTGCTTGGCGAGCTGCCTCGGGGGTGGTGTTTGGGCAGGGATGGTGCCATGGCACTTGGGCACCTGGTGTAGTGGTGGCCCTGGCAGCGCCAGGTAACAGCTGGACTCGATGGCCTTTTCCACCCTTAGCAATTCTGTGATTCCACACCTGTGCACCTGCAGGCTGCTGGTGTCTGTGCTGTCCCCACACAGCACAAACCCACCGTGTTTGCCCTCCTGGGCACCTGGGCTCTGACCAGGTGAGGGATTATTGGTGTTTGTTCTGTCTTCTCCTTTTGGGAGTTTTGGTGCTCAGTGATTTCAGCTGTTTACAGAGGAGCTCTGCTTCCCAATCCAGATTACTGGGTTAACTCAGCCTGGATTTTGTTTCATTTCTCCCTGGATTTGAGCCAGGAACTCAAGCTCCGGGGTGTTTCTGCACAAGTGGGCACATCCAGGAGGGAAGCCAGAGCTTTCCCTGGGAATAAAATTCCCAGGGGAAATTTAAATTCCCAGGGGAAAAATAAAATTTTCCCCTACCCAGCTGAGTCAGGAGGGTGCAGGGTCTTGGCTGAACTCTCCAGTCACAATGAACACACCGGTGCTGGTCCTGCTGTCTCTGAAGGATGCAGCTCCCCTCTCCTCGGGTGGGGTTTGAGATCTTTCCCAAGGGGTGCAGATCCATCTCTGTGCTTCCTGCTCAGCGTCAGCCGCTGCTTCTCCAGCCCTGAGGCCGGTCCCGCGGGCTCCAGCTCCCCAGGCGGGATGGAGATGGGAGCCGGGAGCCAAGGATCCGGCGGAGCCGCTGACGCCTCCCCGGCACGGCGCCGACCCCGTGTTCCAACGCCTCCGGGAAAGGGCTGCACACCCAGGGGTGCATTTCCTCCTGCCCTGGGACGATTTCCAAACAAGAATGAGGAAGTGCTGAGCTTTGCAGCCACATTCGTGGATGTGTCCTTAAAACACGCCGCAGAGGGAGGTGGCAGCTTTCGAGCTGCACCCCAGCTTCAGTTGCAGGAGACCCTGAATGTCACCGGGACAGCGCCAAGGACACTGGGGTGGCTCTGCCACTTGAGTGGCTCTGCCGCCGCTGCTCCAGGGACCTCGGGCACATTCCCGTGTGCCAGCCTCCTTCCCGGGCACTCTGCTCGGAGCAGCGCCCGCGAGTTGTGGGGTGGGTGACGTCTGGCCCGCCCGCAGCCCGCTGCCACTGATGTCACCGCCCGGTCACCAAAATTGCTAATTAAGTTTTGGTTCTCTCGCTGCCAATCTCATTTCCTGGTTCTTGTGCAATTCCAAGTGCTTTCAGGTTTCTTCCCGGTTCTTTATCTGCCTGCGGGACCAAAACACCTTCAGAGGAAAAACAGAGCTGATGTCTTGGGTCAGTGCCCGGGGAGGAGATGTCCTGTGGGGGGCACTCAATAGTGAAGTGGTTTTTTTTTTAGCTGCCCTGGTGTTTTGCAGAAAAACATTCCTGGGGGTGAGTCAGGCAGCCACAAACATGAGCCTGCCTTAAGAACCGGGGAATTAGCGAAAACCCAACTGCTTTAGAGCCTAGTCATGCCTAAAAGCCTTTTCTCCTTTTGTAACATCGAAAAACTGCTTGAAACCCGAGGCTGGAGAGTCGAGGCGCGCTCAGCCCGCAGGGTTTGCTGCGGAGCGGGGGCAGGTTGTTTGGAACCTTGCCTTCCTCCCAGAAAAAATCCGGGAGTATTTGAGATAACCCCCGGAGGCGGCGGCATGGGCTGTGCCCGTGCTGGTTGTGCATTGGCACGTTTGGGGTCTGCCTGCTCCGGCACACGGGAGCCTCTCACGGAGGATCTATGGAAAACTGGGAAGGCAGCGAGGCGTTTAATTCACCTAATTGGATCTGCGTTCGGCTCAATAGCTGGAAATTGCTGCTATATTGAAATAATCGACTCAAATTCACACCTGTTGGCTGAGGATTTTTAGCTGGCTGTAAATCACAGCAGAGCACGTACTGTGCGTGGATAGTTTGGGTGTTTAAAGACACTCTACTGCGCTCTGGTGCTTAAAAATTGTGCTTTAACTCGGGGGTTTGTAGACGGGAAGGGCTGAAGTAGATTTCGGTGTTTCTCCAGTAGCTCTCCCTGAGGCCCTCAGCCTCTCCTCCCTTCGAAGGAAAGCCTTGGGGGCAAACCCAGCCCTGCAGCCGCGGGGGGCTGAAGCCGGGTGGGAAGGGGTCATTCCTGGGGTGTCCAGAGCAGGATGGGGGAGGAGAAAGGTGGCAGTGGTAGAGCTGCCCGACATCTGCCTGTCCCCGCCCTCGGCCGTCGGGCTGTCCCTGTCCCCAGGGAAATCGTTGCCGCTGATGTCCCCAGGATCACCCAGGCACCCAGATCCCTTCCATCACACATCCACAGGGCTTGCTCCCAGCCAGGCTTTAGGGTCGCGGCGGGGAGCACAGCCCAGCAGCCTCCCCAGCTCGCCCCCGCCAGCAACTTAGCAGCGCCGGGAGAGAAACAGCTGCACACGGGCAACCCTGCACAAACAAGGGGCCAAAAGGCGTGACACACGCAGAGAGGGGACCGGAGGTGGTGAAAACAATTTTCAATGAGTAACACCTGGGTATTTTTAATAAACACCAAGTTATTTAGCCAACAACTCGCTGCTTTTTAAACGAAGCGATGATTTATCCGCGCGATACCCGTGGTTTCTAATAAGTAGCATTTCAATAAGGAAAGAAAACAATGCTAGACGCCCTCAATGGGTGTCCCGGAGATGGGGCCCGGCGCTGCCGCCCCGGGGCGGAGCCGCCTCCGCGCCGCCCCCGACCGCGGGCGCCTTTAAAGCGCGGGCGGAGCGGGTGCGGGCAGCGCTGGGCCGGTGAGCGCGGGGCCGCGGGTTCGAGTCCCGCCGGGGGAGGCAGCCCGGGGGGAGGCGGGCGGCTCGATTATGGGCTGGGAGGTTGGTTTGTAAAATACCCTGGGGAGGTGAGCCCGGGGTGATGTGGCACTCACCTGTGCGCCCTCGCAGGGCCGTCGCCATGTCGGTGTCGCACAGCTCCAGGCTGAACAAGCTGGTGAGGGAGCAGTACATGAGGCTGCCCCAGGATGGGAGGGTTCAGGTCACCTACGTCTGGATCGATGGCAGCGGCGAGGGCGTGCGCTGCAAGAGCAGGACCCTCGATAAGGAGCCCAAGAGCATCGAAGGTAATGCGGCTGTTTGTCCCTCCGGGCGATGGGTGGTGTGGTGGAGGGCCCTGAGCATCCCCTGGGAAAAGTTCTGGGGTGCTTCGGGCGGTGGGAGCAGGGACGAGCTCTCTCTGCTTGCGTGGCACCAGCGATACGTGTTACAGCTGTCTGGTGGGGTTGCACCGAGCAGCAGGGTAAATATCCAACCTGCGTCCCTGCGGTTTGCTTAATCCGCTAATCTCTGCTATTAGTGCTGGGTGGGAAGGGGAGGATGAGTTCCTCGCCCCTTTCCACCAGGCAAACAGGCACGGAGACGTGTTGGCATCTGGATGGGGTTTGGCCCGGGGAGGTGGAGAGGCTGGGACTGGTCCTGCCCGTGCCTGATGGTGCTGGAGGGGTGAACACACTGATGCACCGATAGGCTCCGGGGATGTGCAAGACATCCTTTGTGGCTGACATCCCATGGAGCTCAGCGCCCTTTGAGTGCTTCATCCTGGATCTGAGCCACCAGCACATGGCACAATCCGTATGTGGACCTTTTTCCCACCTCCGTCCCTCTCCTGCCTCGCAGATGTTCCCGAGTGGAATTTCGATGGCTCCAGCACGGCACAGGCAGAGGGCTCCAACAGTGACATGTTCCTGGTGCCGGTCTGCATGTTCAGGGACCCTTTTTGCCTGGACCCCAACAAGCTGGTGCTCTGCGAAGTACTGAAATACAACCGGAAACCCGCAGGTGAGCACTCCCAGTTCCCGAGGGTCGCCCCCTCATTATTTAGGGTGTCACCTCCTCCAGGGACCGCTTGCTCAGCACCGCCGGCCCTGGGGCGCAGCTGAGCTCCGGGCGCTTGGCCCGAGGCTCCGAAATCCAAGCGCTGGTGGCGGTGGTTGTTCGCAGCAACCTATTCCAGTGGCACGGGGCGAGAAGAGCAGCGAGACGCGGAGCTCACTCAAGGAGCTCGCCAAAGGCGTCTCCCGGCTCTCGAGCCCGGGCTCGCCCAGCCCCGGGGGGAGCAGGAGCTGGAAGTGCGGGGGTTTTAACGTGCCGGGGCTGTGGTTGCTCTTCTCGCTGCTGGGAGGCGGCAGAAAAGGAAAGAGAAGATGCGGAGGCGGCGTGTGCTCGCTCAGAACGACCTTTTGCAAACAGCCCAGAACGCGCGGCTCTCGGCCTTATCGCCGGGTCCGCAGCCACAGGAGTCTGCAGTCCGGCTTGTCCCTCTGATAAAGCCCCAGACACAGGAAAGGGAGCCTGTTTGCAGGGACGCGCTGAGGGGCTCCCGGAGGGGTTATTTGCCGGCAAATAACCGGATATTTGCCACTCAGGCAGGGCTGTGCCCCGCTGGGTGTGAAGGGGAGGAAGAGGGCATCCGCGAGTGATGCAGCTGTGCCGGGAGAGCGGGGGCTGCGGGCAGGGATGATGAAAGACGGAGCTGATTCCTCCTCCAGCAGCGTCCAGACGCGGGTGGGGGAAGTGTCTTGGTTGAGATTCCTGCCCGGCAGCTCCTCCGCTGGAGGAGTTTGTAAAGAGAGCTCCTGGTACTGGGGTGGAGAGAGCTCAGCCCAGAGCCCTGATGGTGAGAGGGGGGCACCTCCAGCCCTTCCCGTGGTGCGTTTCCATGGACCTTCAGGGCTCTGTGGGCTCAGGGGAAGAAATTGTCTTACCCTTGCTCCTCGTCTGCCGCTGCTTCCCTCCAGCCCCACGCTCTTTTGTAGCTGCTCTGGGGTTTCAGTGTGAGTTAAGGCAGAAGGTGCAGCCTGCCTGTCCCTGTCACAGCAGTTTTTTAGCCTTTTTCGCTGATGTCTTGGTCCAAGCTCTCATTCCCCTTGCCTGGAACATTGTCCCATGTCTGGACAGTTCTCTGCTATCTGTGTTTTCCTGGCAAAGCCCCAGTTGCCTTGAGCACCTCAAAAGGCTGAGGCAGGGCCAGCCAGTCTGGATGCTAACCAAAACCATGGGGTTGCAGAAAGATAAGGATAATTAAGATGCAGCTGGCAGAAGGAGATGAGTTTGATGGAGTGATGGAAGGCCCTGTTCCCAGATGTGCTGAATGCCTGGGGTAAGGCTCCTGGTTTCTCTGTGAGTAAGAGGAGGAGGAGGATGTTCATGGACCATCAGCAGTGGTTTGGGGAACAGGGTAATTAAACCCTCTTGACCTGTGGCCTGATGCTCTGGTGATGGAGTAACTGTGAGGAGGAATTTGGTGAGCAGGAAGGGGCATCACTCATGATTTCCTTAAGGCTTCTGTGGGAAACCCTTGGCAGTGGTGGAGCCTCGGTCTCGGAGTGGGATGGAGCAGACTGGTGGGTGCTGGCTCACAGCACGGCTCTAACCCGGACCTCTCTGCTCCCAGAGACCAACCTGAGACACACGTGCAAGAAGGTGATGGACCTGGTGAAGGACAGCCACCCCTGGTTCGGGATGGAGCAGGAGTACACTCTGCTGGGCATCAATGGCCACCCCTACGGCTGGCCTGACAACGGCTTCCCCGGCCCGCAGGGTAAGAGCTCCCTCCCTGCCCCAAACCAAAATCTGCCCTCCCCTCCCACGCTGCTGCCTGTGGGGCGCTGGGAGGTGGCATTACCCGTGCCCAGCCTCGGTGCGGCTCTGCCGGCAGGGATGACCCCGGGCCGGGGCTGTTTGCCGACAGCACCTGGTGCCCCGTGGCTCACGTGAGCCGCGCCGCTCCCGCCGGACCCTGCTTGCACAAACAGCTCGGCTGCACGACTTGTTTGGCAAGGGCTGGAGAACTGGGCTGGAAAAACCTCCTCCTCTTGGCTCCTGGGGAAAGGGCTTGGCATGGCGCGTTGTGCCCTCCTGCAGCAGCGAGCCAGCTCCTCAGCTGCTGCCTGGGAGAGAGCCAGAGGTTTCCCAACCTTATTTTTGTGTGGACCGGCTGTTTGGCTGCTTGCAACATCTCCTTTCCCCCAGGCGGGGAGAAGATCTTTGACTGACCTGCTTGAATGAGGAAGATATCAAACCCCAGCAAATAGGATTTTCCAGCCGAGAACAATGCCAGCTGTTGTCAGAACAATCTCGGACCCTTGATGTGCTCAGAGAGTGAGGGAGGTGCCCCGGGGCAGACCAAACTTCCCTTATCTCGAGGCCTCCTCCCAACTGATGTGTTACAAGTGTAATTTAACTGCCCAGATAAGGCTGGGGTTGCGCGGATGAACTTCTCACACTGCTAGTCCTGGAGCTGGGGTCGGTGGCTTGATGTCCTGTAGAGAGAAACATCATTTTAATTCCCAAAAATCCTCTGCCCATGGCAGCAGGTACCTGGGAGTGTGGGATTATGCTCCAATGCTGTTATTGCTCCCTGAAGTTTTCCTGGGGTGGTGACTCCTTGTTTTTTCCAGGCCCCTATTACTGCGGGGTTGGAGCAGACAAGGTGTATGGGCGGGATATCGTGGAGTCCCACTACAAGGCTTGTCTCTATGCGGGGGTGAAGATCTGTGGCACCAATGCCGAGGTGATGCCCTCCCAGGTATGTGTGGATGGCCCCGGGCAGTCCATTGTGATGGATGAGAGTGAGGCTGGAATAACCCAGCAGCTCCCAGCTCCTCTGGAGCACCCAATCCGGTCACTCCTCACATCGGTTTTGCTTGGGAAGCCGGAACAGTTGCACTGCTAGAATGGAAACGTGCACTTGATTTTCCCGTAACTCATCCTGCCAGCCTCCTGCAGCTCAGCCTGAGCTCTGGCAGCCAAGCTGGGAGCAGCTCCCCTGTGGGAGCAGGGATGCAGGGGACAGCGGGAGCTGGGACAGGCTGCAGGAACACCGTGTGGGGTGATGGGGTCTGAATTCCTGGAACCGGGAAGCTCGAGTGGGACATGGCCTTGGGGAGCAGTTGGAAGGATTTGGGTTTATCTGGGAGTGAGCAGCAGGGAGCCCCTGATTGCATTAGGCAGGTGGCCAGACTGAGCCACTGCGGGTCCCGACTCTCCTGCTGCTGATGTGGAGGTGATAAGCGGGGATTTATCAGCAGTGCAGCTGAGACAGGACTTTTACCGACCCTGCTGTTTGCCCCAAATTCTTAATGGTCCTTCCTGGCTGCCTTCCACATCCTGGGCTCAGGCTCTTCCATGCCAGCGGCCATACAGACGTCACCCTGTGCTTAGTCACCGTGGGTGGTGCAACCCTGGCTCCAGCCAGGCAGGGAGCAGCCCTGGGAAGGACTCACAGGCTCCTCGTTAATCCTCTGCCCTGTTTGCAGTGTGGGCTGGGGGTCCTGCTCACCACAGCTCCAGCCTCAGTCACACGTGGTGCTCATTTACCTCTGTTCTGATGGAAAACCCCTCTGGTTTGCTCTACACAGTGATGAGCAGTTGATTCCCTTCTCTTTTGCATGCCAAAGTTGCTCTGTTGCCTGACTCAATGCTCCCCATCCTTGCTGTTGATTCCCAAGGGTAACAGCGCAGGCTGGGGGTGGCAGGGATGTGGGGGCTGGGGAGGCACCCACCTGCCCATCCTTACCTGTGCATCTGCTCGCCCCTCCCAGTGGGAATTCCAGGTGGGCCCCTGTGAAGGCATCGAGATGGGGGATCACCTCTGGATGGCTCGCTTCATCCTCCACCGCGTCTGCGAGGACTTTGGGGTTGTGGCCACTCTGGACCCCAAACCGATGACCGGCAACTGGAACGGCGCCGGGTGTCACACCAACTACAGCACCGAGGAGATGAGGAGAGAGGGGGGGCTCAAGTGAGTCCTGGGGGGTCTCAAGGGGAGTCTCAGGACTCAAGTGAGTCCTCGGGGGTTCCCTGTGATGTACCTGGGAGGTTGGGGATGTCCTGGGCTATTTGGAAGCGTCTCCCCACCTGTGTGGCTGCACCAGGCAGGGTTGGGGCTGTCCCAGTTCATTATTCAACAGCAGCTGATGATATCAGGGTGTCCCCTGGGCTGTCCTTGTCCCTGCACAGGAGGAGGGGGTGACACCCCCAAAATGGACCTACTGAGCCTGCTCCCCTCTCCCACAGACACATCGAAGCTGCCATCGAGAAGCTGAGCAAGCGACACGATTACCACATCTGCGTGTACGACCCGCGGGGCGGCAGGGACAACTCCCGGCGCCTCACCGGCCACCACGAGACCTCCAACATCTTCGAGTTCTCCGCCGGCGTGGCCAACCGAGGCGCCAGCATCCGCATCCCACGCCAGGTGGGCCAGGATGGCTGCGGCTACTTCGAGGACCGGCGGCCGGCGGCCAACTGCGACCCCTACGCGGTCACCGAGGCCATCATGAGGACAACAGTGCTCAACGAGACCGGGGTGGAGACCAAGGACTACGCTGACCACTGAGGCCGCAGGGTGGGTGGAGGTTCTCGTGCCTACAGTAGCTTCTCAGGTGGGGTTTGTGCCTGTGCGGTGTCTTCGGCTGCAAGCTCAGACTCTTTAGGAACCTCGCTTCTGGCTTGTGAAATGTCGCCTTAGAAATACGTATTTTATAGCAAGAGGGAGGGGCCCGACCTATTTTCTCGACCACTTTGTTTTTTTTCTGGTTCCTGGTTTTAGGTTGTGAAGTTTTGGGGTTTTTTTAAAACTTGGATTGAATTTTTTTTCCCCGGTGGACTTTACACTGTGATGTACATAGATCCCAATGTGGATGCTGCAGCTGCTGCTGTTTGCACCTGTGGAGGGTGGGTGCTTTTTTTTTTCCATATCTCTGTTGCAAGGAAATGATAATAAATAATTTTCCTGGCTGCATGGCAGCTGGGTTATGCTGTGGTGAGTGCATTTTCTGTAGCTCCTAGAGCTCTGTGGAGGTTTTTATTTAGGTGGTGCTGGTGGGTTGCAGCTACTGAGCAGCCTGGGCAGGAGCTGGAGGAGCAAAGATGCTGAAGGATCCTTGAGGCAGGTGCCTGGAGCTGCCTTGCCTCATTTTCCAGACCAAAGGCCATCTCCTTCCATCGTGATCCCAAAGGCAAACAGAGCAGTGCAGGCTGAGCAAACAGCGGCAGGGGCAGCAGCTGGCAGGCGTTTACACAGGGTGTGTGCTGCTGAGTCAGCACAGCCAGCGCTGCCCTCCCCTCTGGGGACGCCTTTGGGTGCAGGAGGGGACCCAGGGGACATCCCCTCTGCTGCCTCGGTGAACCACAGGGCCATGGTGCAGCTCCTTGGGGTGGAGTCTCTTCACAAGGTGGAGGTCATAGATTTATTTATGGAATCACAGAAGGGTTTGGGTTGGGATCTAAAAGCCCATCCAGCTCCACTCCCTGCCATGGGCACCTTCCACTATCCAAGGCTGCTCCAAATCCTGTCCCACCTGGCCTTGGACTTTTCCAGGGATCCAGGGCAACGACAGCTTCTCTGGGCACCCTGTGCCAGGGCCTCAACACCTTCCCAGGGAAGGATTTCTTCCTAAAACCTAATCTAAACCTACTCTCCTTCAGCTTGAAGCCATTCACACCCTTTCAAATTCATGTAGTAAAACCCTGAGGAAGAGCATTTCCATGTAGATGGGATGTTAACAGCATCTCCAGTCCCAGACTCTGGGGTCCCTCCGCATTGCAGCTGTGGGGTGATGGATCCAAGCACAGGGGCCACCCCTGTAATCCCAGGGATGTTTCAAGCGGGTCAGAACTCTGGGACTCACCTACAGGCTCTGACCCAGCTGCAGGCACCAACAGGGCCTTGCTGGAGGTGAGAGGAAGCAGCAGCTTGGACGGGACAGTCATGTGGGATTTGAAACTGGTTTTTATATTTATCCTTGAATGTGACACAGGTGCCAGGCTGGAATGGAGGGAGGCCTTTGAGTCTGTCCTGCAGGGCACAGTGCTACCAGTGGCCATAGGAGCTGGGAGATGGTCAAGCTCCGGACCACAAGCAGCCAGGAACCCTCAGTGCCTCTGAGCTGTTCAAGAATAAGTATAACCCAGTCCCCACCCTAAAAAGGGAAAGATTTTTCCTTACAGAAGTTGCTGTTTGGGATGTTTAGCGTTTTCCATCAAAACCACAAGCCTGTCTTGTTTTCCTCTCATTTCTATGATGTATCTCTAATAGGTAATTTGAGCACTGGGACAATGAGTGATGGATGCAGCTGGAAAATCAATAAAGAGCTAAATCTGGAGTGGGGAGACTCCTGTTTGCTTCCCTGGCTGTACCAGTGGCTGAAGTACTTCAGCTTTTGCTGTACAGACACTGTCAAATTTGGGAATGATGTGAGTTCACATTCCCAGCATGGAAGCATCTGTGGCTGGGCACAGCGCTGTGGAACATCCAAACATTTTGTCTCTGGGTCTCAGCCTGTGGCTCCCCTGCAACCAGGCACCATCTTCTCCAAGGTGGGGAAGTGAGGCTACAGGAGCAATGCAGGAGCTCTCCCAAAGCCGCTGCTGGGGCTTTTCTCTGAGCTGGGATCAGTCCTGCCCCCACGTGCCAGGAGCCACAGTGTGCTTGGAGACGTTCATGCTAACCTCTGCCAAAACACAGATCTTCTCACTGGTGGTTTTTGAGGTCAAACTGGGCCAGAAAACACATGTCAGGGTTTTGGTCTTTTTCTAAAGCAGATGTGGTTCCCACCCACAGGGTCTGCAGCACAGCAAAAGCAAGGACTATGGCACGTTCCCACAAGAGCTTTTCCAATAGTTTTGCTGTGTTTGCCTCTGTTGGAGGTGGGGTTTTGGGTTCAGCGAGGTGCTGGGGATGAAGCCAGCCATCGGGTCAAGACATGAGGCTGTGACAGGGTTTATGGGGTCCCCATCTTAGCCAAGGGTTGGACAGTGCTGAGAGAAGGCACAGCCAGCATCACCCAGTGCTCCGTGCTGGAAAGTGATGGGTGGGAGCGGTGCTGGGATCCAGCCTGGAATGGAGCTGCTGGGACTGGGTGGTGACACCCCGAGCAGTGCCAGGGGGTGCCGAGGTGGCCGGGTCGGTGTCACCCCCAGCAGTGCCAGGGGCTCCCGAGGTGGCCGGGTCGGTGTCACCCCCAGCAGTGCCAGGGGGTCCCGAGGTGGCTGGGGCGGTGTCACCCCCAGCAGTGCCAGGGGGTCCGGAGGTGGCCGGGTCGGTGTCACCCCCAGCAGTGCCAGGGGGTCCCGAGGTGGCTGGGGCGGTGTCACCCCCAGCAGTGCCAGAGGGTCCCGAGGTGGCCGGGTCGGTGTCACCCCCAGCAGTGCCAGGGGGTGCCGAGGTGGCCGGGTCGGTGTCACCCCCAGCAGTGCCAGGGGGTGCCGAGGTGGCTGGGTCGGTGTCACCCCCAGCAGTGCCAGGGGGTGCCGAGGTGGCCGGGTCGGTGTCACCCCCAGCGGTGCCAGGGGGTGCCGGTGTCGCCTCCCGGGGGTGACAGGGACATTTGGGGCGCTGGTGCCCCCTGCAGGCGCGCACAGGGATCGCAGGGAGCAGCGCCCGCCTCGCGCGGGGAAAATCCGCTCGGATGGAGCCCGGCGCTGCCAAGGCCACCGCTCACCCCTGTCCCACCTCGCCACGTCCCCACGGCGTTTAAAACCCTCCAGGGACGGCGACTCCACCGCTGTCCTGGGCAGGGCTGGACAATCCTTTTGGTGAGGGAATTTTCCCTAATGTTCAGCCTAAACCTCTCCTGGCGTGACTTGAGGCTGTTTCCTGTCATCCTTGTTACCTGGGAGAAGGGACCCGCTCCATTCTCCTTCCAAGTGGCTGCAGAAGGCGCTATGTAAAACATGGATTCTGCCTCACATATTTTTACTCTAATAAAGGTATTTGATAGCCAGAAATCCAGCAGCTGCCATAATGCCAAGAGAAGTGACTATAACTAATAGACAATCTGATGCCAGATTTGATTTGGCTTTCTTGCACCCTTACAGAAGCACAATGAAATACTAGGAGCTGAAGGAAAATAAATCTGCTTAATGCACTCCCAATCATTTCATGCTGCTGCGAAGCAAAATTCAAGTTAGTTAGATGGGAGGAGATTGCAACAGGACCTTTGCCTGCATCAGCCAGAACTGTCAGCAATAATTTTAGGGAGAAAAGCACCACAGCAAACCAAAACATCTGCCACAGGGCAGACACAGATTTTCCATTTCCACACAGCACTCACAGATAGTGGCAAGCAAAGCCCCGTGGAGCTGTACCCATTTGCCACGCCGGCCCTGGGCTGGAGGAACCAAGCTGGGCGCTGCTGAGGGACACCTTGGCCCTCGGGAAGGGTTGTTGCCAGGGCTGTGACCCAGCAGATGGATAGCAGACTCCGAGATGTGGCTCCAGTGGGTGACCAAGCTGGGACACATCCTCATATCTTCATCCAGGCATCCCATGGGGTCCCTTCTTCACCCAGGGAGGTGCTGCAGAGAGGCTGAACACTGTGGTCACCCCATGACCTGTCAACAGCAGCGGTTTGCACGTTTCTCCCTTTTCAAGTCTCTTATTTCAGTACTTTGAATTTAGTCAAAGCCTTCAATTTTTATTTTTTTTTCCCACTCCAGTTATAAAAAGGACATCGGAATTACAACTCCAGTGCTAACAATAGCATTACTCAAAGCTGCTGCCCGGGAGTGGGGAGCTCTGGATAGAATAAAGACCTAAACTAAAATGTCAATAATAAGTCCTTTTTTTCTTCTCCCTGTCTTCCAGCCCACACAATCTGCTTGGGTCCCTCTATCTTAATGAGCATTAAAATGGTTTCAATTTAGATCTACAGAAAATTGAATTTTTTTTCCCTCAGAAGCTTAGTCTGGCCTTTAAAGGCCACTGATGATATTTTGGTTTTGTGTAAGAGCATCTTTGATCTCGAAGGCTCTCAGCTTGCGGAGAGACACGGCTCATTACCAGCAATTTGTTGCTGTTGAAATGCGAGTGGAGGGGGACAAACACCATGGAGAGAGAGTCAGGGAGAGGTTTGGCTGGGAGGTCCTTGGTCCCAGACCCCAGTAGCCCCTGGGGCTCTCCTGGCCCGAGCCTGGCCCCCAGACTGGCAGGTGGGTGGTCACCAGGCTGCTCTGGGTTTGCAGCCAGCTGCTCTCAGCTCGGTTTTGGCCCCAAAATTGGGGGATGAAAGAGCCCCATGAGCCTGACCTGAGCTCCAGGTGGGCTGTTTGGGGAGTCCTGGGGACACCCCAGGTGACAGCAGTGCCTTGCTGAGATGCAGCAGTGACCTGGCAATGCAGAATGGCTTTTCTTGTATTGCTTCTTCTAAATCTCTCTCCAGATCCGAGCTGGAGCTCAGTCCCAGGGGCTCTGGGGAAGGGGTCAGGCTGCTGAGACCTGCTGCTCCCTCACTGCTGGGAAGATGCAGCAATCAGACTTTCCAGGAAAGCCTGTTACCATGGCAGAGCCTGGCTGCTGCTGCAAAAAGAAATACATCTAGATGGTGCAGAGCTGAGCAATCCTGAGCACTGCCTGGGGGATGTTCCTATGCCACAAATGGCCTCAGGGTGAGCAGTTGGGTTAATTGGGGCTTGGACCTGGCTGTAAGAGGAGCCACCAGGCTTGTCCTCCTGCTCCTGGGAGAGAAGGCAGCAGAGGCTGTGACAGTGCAGAGCAGACCAGCCCCTGTCCCCGCGTGTCTCAGTCACGCTGGGATGGGCAGAGTCCCTGCGAGGTCACAGCAGCACTTGGTCTTTGGCTTGAGAAAGTTCTGCAAAAACACAGCAGCCCCAGGTGTTCCTAGAGCATCAAAGGAGTCCTTAATGACTTGCAGCAGCTCCCTCTGCTCCTCCAGCAGCCTCTGGAGCCCTCAGTCCTGCTGCAGAGGGAGCAGGGCCAGGACAGCCACCAGCTGCAGGCTGAGAGCTGCATGGGGTCACAGGTGTTGGTGGCTGTGAGAGCCTCACCTGGCCCCCAGCCCCTGGGCCCTCAGGTGTTCATTTAAACTCTGCCAGAGCCTTCACTCCCTGCTCCAGTTTTACTGAGGAGCCTGAGTCTCCTGTGTTGGCCACCCAGGCCTTAACCCATGGACTGCAGAGCTGCCAGAATGTCCCCAGGCTGTGCCTCACCCTGACTGCCCTCACCAAGCCTCATGCTGACCTACAGGTTGATCCTTCTGGCTTGGTTTCAGACCTGCCTTATTGTGGGGAACTTTCCTGATGATCTGGACCCCTGGATGAGCACTTCTACCCTCCCTGGATGGGTTCCTTGGGAACTGAGCCTTTGCTGGTAAGATTTTGCCCTGTAGCTGGGGGGTCTTTTCTGGCTTCCTGGACCTCTGGGAGCACCTGGCCCTTGCTGTGCCCTGATGGGTGGAAGAGGGGGTTGTACAAAGGCCCACAGGAGAAAATCAAGTGCTGGGAGTGGGGAATTCAATTTGACAGCTTCTCCTTACTTCCTGCAGCTGCTGAGAAGCAATGCCAGTGATGGGATGTGCAGAGGATGATGAGATGCAGTTGCCATAATGCTTTTCTCTTTTTCATTTAAGCTCTTTGCAGCTTCTGCAGGTGCTTAGATTGCAGGAAGGGAGGCCAGCAGTGCATTTATATCAGCAGAGTTTCCCAGGAGAAGGAGGGAGAGGCTGGGCTGTAGCTGCAGCCAGGCAGGTGTCTAGTGGAGAGATGATCCAAACCCAAATGAAGCTCTTTCTCCTGGTATTTATAGATGAAGCTATTTCTCCTGGTGCTGCTCTAGCCTGGTAACTGTAATAACACAAATTGAATGCATTTGTTGGCCTTGACTCCCATCAGAGCGGTTGTTTTCAGTGGCTGAAATGTCAATATAGGGCAGGTTTTAGAAGTATTCTGTAAAAATAGCTGTAATAGGGCTGAGATTGTGATATTTGCCCATGGCAGGAGTGTGCAAAGGTGGTGGGTGCTGTTGGGAAACAGCTGCTAGCAAAAAGACCTGGTTTAATTCTAAACTATCTTCATCTCCCAGCAAAAAGGGAGGGTGAGGAAATATAATTGTGATATTGTAGTTCAGGGAAAGGTAAAAGTTTGACAGACTGGGTAGCAGCTGATCTGGAAACTCCAGCTCTGAGGGATAAAATCATTCTGGGGAGATGTAGCTGGGGTGACTGTCTTGTCTTGGAGTGAGCTCCATGGAGATGGACCCACACTGTGGCTGGGATGTTTTCACCTCACACATGTGTTCTCAGAGAGCTGAAGCATGCTGTTAACAGTTATTCTGGCTGTATTAATTTAGGCATACCAAGTTCTTTCCCTTCCTTGTCCTCAGACCAAGGAGGTCTGGGACAGACCAAGGTCCCAAGCTTATTAACCAGCTCTTCAGTGCTCAGCACGTGTTTTCTGTCTGCCACAAAATCTGGGGAAGGGAAAGGCTCTTTGGGTCTTGTACATCCCTCACTGCTGCTCTGTTCTCCTTTGCTTTCTGACTCATGCTGTTGGAACAGGCTGGCCTGCTCCTGGCTTTCAGCCAAGAGTGAATGGATTAATGGATGAACCTCTTGGATATCTGTTTGTGGTCTCCAAGGCTCTGCCCTCCTGGCTGCACCCACAGAGTGTTTCTCTGCCTGCTTCTGCCAGGTTGCTCCCTCGTACCTCCCCTGGATGCTGGAGGCTCTTGCTGCTGCCCCTGATGTGCTGCTTGACTCAGCTCCTTTGGGATTTTGTCTCAGGACTGGTCCCCGGGGCAGCACAATGACTTCAGCTCCCAATGTCCCAGGAAAACTGGGTGGTGGTACCTTGGCAGGTTTCCCCAGAGAGGCAGTGTGGGAGGAGCAGACAGGGACATGTAGAAGATTATCTTGCTGTGCTCCCACCAGTGTGGGAGGTGTGGAGGCTGGCAGAGGACTGAGGATGCTCTGATGGCTCTTTCCATCACTGTCCCCATGGTGACAGGCACTGGCTGCCTCCCCAGGGTGGTTTTGCCCCCAGCTCCAGCCCTGAGCCACACCAAAATCACCTGTATTTCAATTGTCACCACCCTGCAGCTCCAATGGGCCTGTGCAGGTGGGATGAGGAGTCTTCCTCCCTGCAGAGAGCTGGGGGTTGCAGGCAGGAGCAGTGTCCCAGGGGCTGCTGCTAAACCTGTCACGAGCTGCTCCATCCTCTGGGGACAGTGGGTTTGATTTTTGGCAAGTGGCCCAGTACAAGGGCCACAAAGCAAGTGGCTGCATAGGTGTCACTGCTGCGTGGTCGCTGGGTGAGAACACATTGAGGACCTCCCCTCAGCTGCCACCAGCTCACTGGGGGTTCTGGCACTGCAGGGCCTCACCTCGTGTAAGCAGCACTGCACCAGGGTGTGCATGGGGAAGGCATCGCTCCTGTCCTGGCAGTGCAGGATGTTTTAGTGCTGCCTCCTGCTCTGGCCAGGACAGGTTTGTCAGGTGTGACTCACCTGCCATGTGATGGCTCTGGCTGGCCTCAGAGCAGTGACCTTTGAGTCTGGCATATTAGCTCATGGAAACCCAAATAATGACTTGGGAAAGGGAAATATCTGGTGAGGGACAATCCCTGGGCAGCCCCGATGAGCTGGGATAGGAGCAGCAAGGTGTGGTGGGGGGAACGCCTCTGCTCTCCCAGCTTTTTCCCCCAGCATCCCCCTCTGATGCAGCCAGCCAGCAAACTCCTTTGGAAAGCATTACTTCACAAAGAGAAATGTGCCGTGGCTGATAGTGCCCTCGGGCAGAGCCAGAGCGCTGCTTCAGCAGCTTGGGCTGAGGGATTAACTCCTTCCCCTGCATGCCTGGCTCGGGGTGGTTTTCTGGTCCTTGTGTCAGCGCTGCTGGGCTGCCATCCTGTCCCTTACCCACGTCTGGGTGATGGGAAGGGCTCTGCATGTAGCCTTACACCACAAAGGGGTGGTTTTGTTGGGAAGGAGACCCTTGGCTGTGTCACCAGGTGTTGGTTGGGCTGTTCACTCCACTGGAGCCACTCGCATCAGCAGGTGGAGGGGGGTCCTTGTCACGCTGAGTCTTGCTCCTCTGGATGCATCTGCTCCTGCACCAAGCCACGGTTTGGCTCAGATATCCTGCTCCAGCATGTGCCAAGCAAGCTGCTCTCTGCATTCCTGCAGGAGCAGCTGCTGGGACATGTTTCTCCATGCTGGGGATTGCTGTGTTTTGCTCTGGACACATGGAATGTGTCCACTGGTGATTACACTGGTGATGAGCTGGAAAACGAAGTGGTTTTCTCAGCAGTGGGGTGAGAAGATGTGAGCTTGAGAGAGTGGGATTGTCTATGAGCTGTGACAGGCACCCAGGTGTGGGAGAGGAGAGGGGTGTTTGTGGACACCCTGCACCTCCTCCTGTGTTGCGTCCAAAGTTGAGGGATTTCTGAGGGGTTTCTTGGTGACTTTTGTCCCTGGCATGTAGGTCAAGGGCCATGCCACAGCTTTTTATCCGCTAGAATTGGGATATCTGGGCTGCTTGAGTGAATTAATCCTAGCAGGGGGCTGCTGAGCCACACAGAGATCCAATCCTCTGCCTGGCAGCAGTGGTGGTCCCAAGTCACCATTGTCGTCACTGGCTCTCTGTAACAGGCTGTCGCCCCTACAGCCAACAATGTGGGAGTGTTCCTTGGCCACTTCTGTGAAGAATTCAGTGGATTTAGGTGAAAGTGCTGCAGGAGGTGTGTTTGTGGACCTTGCCTGGGAGTGGCTACTGAGATGTCACTTCCCCGATTATGAGTCTGTGGTGGAGAAGTGATTTCCCCACTTGGAGGGATGGGGTCAAACATCAGGAGTGTGGGAAGAGCTGTTGGCTGGGGCTGTAGTGAATCACTGTCCTGGGCAGCCGTGCTGAGATATTGTTACAGGAGAAAAGAAAAGCAGAAAAACTGGGCAGTGAAGGAGAGGAAGGCATGAGAGCCAGGTCAGATACAGGATCCAAATGTCTTGCACCTCAGGTGGTGTCAGTGACCTTGTGCTGCTGGACCCTCTGCCTGCCCAGGACATCTCTTGGGATGGCAGGCAACAGGAGGTGGGGCTGCCCTGCTCCAACAGCACAGTATTTCCCTGGAGGAAACCCCAGGACCCTTTGACCTCAGTCTGCTCCTACATGTGGAAAAGCAACTGCTGCCTTTCGCTGGCCTCGATAAATATGGTGTGATTCTTGGTGTGGACCTGTGTAGGGCCAGGAGTTGGACTTTGATAGTCCTTGTGGGTCCTTTCCAATTCCATGAGTCTATGAAATGTCATTTTACAGTGAGGTAGAAATGCAAAATCCTGAGTGGTGCTGGAGTATGAAAGTCCAGCCTGTGGTTTCAGTTTTTTCTTGGGCAAGGTCCCACTGAGATCACTGAGGCCGAGTGAGTGAATCCTCCTATTCCCACAGCCCGTAAGCTGTGCAAACAAACTGCTACCCCACAGATGCTGAACCCCACAGGGCAGGGAGGACAAGCATCCCAACATCCAATCCTTCTCCCCAGGCCCACGCTGAGCAACGGGAAGTCTTCCAGCAAAGGAGAGCAGGAATCCAGGCAGTGCAATTAGAATTATAATAGTATTAATTAATGCCTTGCCTCTCTCTAAGGATTTTCTAGTGAGGCTTGCCAGGTGCTGGCTGGGCATTAACTGATCAAAGGCACAGCACTCATGTGAAGGGGATGGGTGCCAGCTGGGCCATGGGACCTCAGTGCCTCAGCTGGAGACTTGTTCTCCCTGCCCTCATCTTTCTCCATGACTTGGAGGGGAAGATTAGGAGGAGCTGCTTTAAAAATCCCAGGGATGAGGGTTAATGGATGGTGGAGAAGACCAGGTCAGGAGCACCCTGTGTGTTACCAGGGGTGCTCATCTGGCCCCAGTGATGCGAGCCAAAGAGCCTGAGTGTGTCTCTGTGTTCAGGGGCATCAAGGAGCTCTAATGCATCAGCTCCTGTCTGTGCACGTGTCTGCATGTGGGAGGCTGCTCCTGCACACACGTTTCAGTCGCCACACAAATGCCAGTCTGTGGGCTTGCACAGACACGAGCCAGCACGATAACATGGGGGCTGGAGAAAATGCTTTGCAGGGAGAGGCTTGAAGAGCTCAGATTGCTCTGTTTACCACGGACATTGAGAGGTGTCTTTACTCCGATGTGTAAACACCATCACAAGGAGAAAGGATGTGGCGCCAAAGGACACCTTTAACATCAGAGAACAGCAGAACAAGAAGCAAGAGCTGAAGCTGGTCTGAAGAACAGATATGCGTGTTGGCACAAAGGGGATGAGCAGCGGAAGCGAGCTGCCAGGGGGCACGGCAGGGTTCCTGTTGCCTGGTGGGGACAGTCCCTCTGGGGGTGCCTCAGCCAAGTTATTCCATAATCAGGCACTCAGTGTGAGGGTAAGCCAATGTTATTTGTTATGCTGTTAGAGCCCCTCATGTTTCAGTCTCTTTCTTACTCCCCAAATGAGGCCTGGGGCACTGTCTTGGAGTACAGGGTGGTCAAGCATCCATGGGATGGAGCCCAGAACAGCTGCCTGGTCTCCTTGCAGAGCCCCTGAGCAGTGGTGCTTCCTGGCTCTGCACTGTGAGTTGTTTCTGATCTTTTCCTGCTCTCCCAGGAGATGGGCTCTGGTGGGGCTGGTGGCCCTTGTGTCTGGGAGGCTTGGTGAGACCAAGGGGAACAACAGGCAGGAGGAGTTCCAGGAGCAGCGGGGAGCTGCTGCAGAACCCCAGGACGTGGTGCCAGGGTTGCCCAGAGAAGCTGTGGCTTCTCCTTCCCTGCAAGAGTCCAAGGCCAGGTTGGAAAGGGCTTGGAGCAACGTGGCCTGGAGGAAGGTGTCCTTGCACATGGCAGGGGGAGGAATGAGATGGTTTTTAAGGTCCCTCTCAACCCAAAACTGTTTATAATTCTGTCACATGTTGATCCCAGAGATTTGTACACCACTGGTGGGACATCCAAGTCCAACATCACCCTTGGGGGAGCTGCCTGGGAGCTGCCTTGCTGCTGAACCCACACAAGGGGGACCAGGGACCTTGGCTGTGGCCTCCTGCAAGGAGAGAGAAGGTGTGCAGGGAGGTGTGGCTGAACAGTAGCACCTCTGCCTGAACTGCTGGAAGGTGTCAGCCTGAAACAAATGAGTAATTGTTGTTGCTGTTGCTATCAGATGACGTCGTTTGCCCGCCAGCAAATCAGCTGAGAAGCGGTGAGGCACTGAGTGAAGCAGGGAAATTATTTAGAAACGTAACAAACCTAAGTGTAATATAAATATATCAGGGTAATGGATTGTACATACACAGCAATACAGAACGGTGTAGGTAGCACAGGGAGCGCTCCCAGCAGTTCACATCTGTGTATTTGAGTTCAAGGAAAACTTAAGAAACATAAAGGTCAACTTCCACAAAGTTCTGCCGCTTTACTTCCCCCTCCATCACAGCCACTCCGGTGCCTGCCCTTATGGGGCGTGATGGGCTCACACAAGTCACGCCCTCGCCAGCCGCAGAAGGAGAGGGGAGAAGTTGTGAAACGCAAAAGCAAGAGAATTTGAGGGCGGAAAGACTCATCCTGTAACAAGAGAGCAGGAGAGGCTCTGGGTGTCCCCGCGGTGCCAGGCTCGCTCCTCTCCACTGCAGCCACGAGCCCCGGAGCGTCGGGCAGGTGGAAATGACCTCGCAGAAGTGCCCCAGGCGTTATGTGCTGCTGCCTCACCCAGCCGCGCTCCCATCATTAACCGGGCATCAGTCACGGCCCACGTATGCCCAGGCATTTCCGCCGTGCCCCTCTCTCAGCAGCCCCAGCGCAGGGGAAACTGAGGCACGGTCAGGCGGGGCTGGGCCTCCTCCGTGTCAGCGTGTACAGCTGGAAACTCCTGGAAAGACAAGAGAGGAACAAATTCAAGTCACAAGCAATGTCTGTGACTTAATGACGGAGTCTTGTGTGTCTCGCACTCGCAGCCACAGCTGAGCCCTCTGAGGGGACGTTTGCCCACGTGTGACACCACTCGCAGCTGCACTCACAGCTGCTCTCCCAGCACCTGTGCTTGGAGCTCCACAGCTCAGGTGCTGCTGGGGGGGAGTTTTTGATAATTTTTTTCCTTTTGATAACTATTATGCCCTTTGTCAGAAAATTTCATGTTCCTTGAAGTTTGGAGGATGTGGTGACATCTGAAAGGAAAATTTTATTCTCGAGCTTGTCTTGACATTTGTTTTTCTCTCTCTTTTAAAATTTCCCTTTTAATAAGGGTAAAAGGAGGAAGGGAGAGCACACAGAATGCAGAGGAAGTGAGATTTACCACCACAACAAAAAAACTCTCCAAAACAATTTTTTTTAAAGCAAAACAATAGTCAAAAATATCAGAAAGCAAATCGTGGCAGTTTACCAAATGTCCTTAGCTTACTTTTTAACAGGAACTGCTCCGAGTTTTAACTCCAATGACTCCTGACACAAGTAGACAAGAGGAATGACTCTGGGGCATGAGCAGGTGAGCAGGGAGGCAGGAATGTAAATACATGTTTTGACTGCAATGAGTAAAATCCTCCTGAATCCAGCATCAGCAGGGGAATTCTGGGTGCCCTGGCACGGCAGCATTGAATACATTGAATTACAGAATCACAGGCTGGTTTGAGAACTTAAAGATCGTCTCATTCCATGCCCTACCAAGGGCAGGGGCACCTTCCACTCTCCCAGGAGGCTCCAAGCCCCGTCCAGCCTGGCTTTGGGCACTGCCAGGGATCCAGGGGCAGCCACAGCTGCTCTGGGCACCTGTGCCAGGGCCTCACCTCCCTCTAATTAAAGGTTTTTCTTCCCAAAATCCAACCTAACCCTGCTCTCAGTTTAAAATAACTTCCCCTTGCCTTATCACTATTTACCCATATAAAAAGTGCCTTTCCTTCCATTTTTAAAGCCTCCTTAAGGTGCTGGAAGGCTGTAATGGGATCCCTCCAAAGCCTTCTCCTCTCTGTGCTCCAATTATATCCATGCACAGACTGCTCTACACAGTGTAGCTGTGATCCAGGGCAGGGATCAGTGCTGCGGCATGGCTGCTGGCCCTGACAAGGGACCCTGTTGTATCAGCACAAATCCTTGCAGTTCTGTAGCTGTACTTGGGTGCTGTTGTTCAGCTCCTGGTGCAGGAATCCTTTTTACTCGTGTCGTGACCTTGGGCGAGCAACTTTGCTGCGCTCAAAATTAACTTCTCTGCAAACAAGGCCCATAAATCTCCATGTCAGGAGAAGCTGCGGCACGGCACAAGGGGCTCGGGTTTGGTGAAGGG
>VWYI01006467.1:200000-266586 GCA_013399455.1 Anthoscopus minutus | reverse complement strand
TGGACTGCAGGGAAATGAGCTGCTGGGCTCGGATCATCCAAACTGGGAGCTTCCTCCCCCGCCTTAGAACAGTCATTCGCATTTGCAAGTCAGCTTTGTGCTCAGTGCTGTGGAAATGTGAACCGAATTGCTGTTTTCCCTGAGGTCTTGCTTGCTTTTCGCGTGTGCATGCCGCTTCCTTTTTAACAAATTATTGGAGGGGGAAAAAAAGACCAATGTAAAATGTGAAGTCTCTGTTCAAGAGCTGTCAGCCTGGATGATGGTGCCTATGCTTGCCTGTGCCTTGCTTTTGCGAGCACCTCTCCCAGTTGCCTGCAATAGCTTTTGGAAGCTTCTTGTGGAAAAAAGTATCTAGGACAAGTGTAAACTTGTAGCCTGTTTAACTCCTGTCAGAGCAAAACAGTTGCAGATCCAGCGTTTATCTCCTTGGAGAATACTCCCAGGCGCGCTTCTTCCAGCAAAGATGTTCTTAGTGAAGTCTGGCTGACTTCCCTCCTCGGCCCATCCTGTTGACTTCCATCCATTCCTGAAGGTGCTTCTTGGGAGGGACAAGAGTTTGGCCTTGGAGGGTTTGGTGTGCTGGCCAGAGCTACACCTTGCTGCTGCCTCTACAACTCCCATCTGGAGAGGACTTGCCAGGTTCCACTTTACTCCAGCTCTCCTTTGTTTCCTGGTGTTGTTGCAGGGAAGGAGGAAGGTGTCTCTTTGTTCTAGACCTTCTTTCTGCTTCCTTATTGCTTTGATTCTGAGAAGCATCAGGGTCTAGTGTAAAGTACAGGTCCTGAACTCAGGAAGCATTTTTTGCTGTGGGATCTGGTGTTTGGGGCTAGTGCAGGGATTTTGGTAAGAGCTAGGGCAGCTGAGCTCTAGGAAAGCTGGCAGAAGCATTGAGCCAAAATCTGAGGTGGGCTCCAGGGGGTTGATGCTTCTGCTGACCTGAGATCACCTGAGCAGCTCTTTTATGCTGAGTTTCCTGTACAGTGGCTTCATGAGCTGGGGTAGAAGCTTTGCATTACTGGTGTCAGAACTCATCCAGTTAAGTCACATTTGGATGTGAAAACAACTTCTGCCAAGCACAAGGTGACTCTTTGCTATATATTTTCCCTCCTGCTGTGTATCTTATGGTCTCTGGTGCTTAAACCCTCCACACTTGATCTCTTGGGCTTTTTCTCTTGGATGACGGAAATGTCTCACCCTCAGAGGAAGAGGCTCATGTAGCTGCTAAAACATCCTTTTGGTGTAACAGCAAGTAGCTACCTGCTGAAAGAGATCTTAAAGGGAGTTGTGAGCCCTGTTGAGCCCTGTGGGCTCAGCACTGGAGGGATCAGACAACCTGACATTCTCTGGCTTCCTGCTGGGCTGTGGGGAGAGCTGGGTGCCATCAACTCATCTTACATTGTATATACCCCCCAACACACCTTCTGTGGCCAGCTGTGACTTTCCAGGCTAATGAACTGCTTCCAGGAGAAGGCACAAAGTCCTCACCCCTGGCAGGTCTGGCCCACAGCACCACAATTTGGTATTTCCCAATTCTCGAGCCGGGCGAGTCCGGTGACTTCTCACTGCTGTGGTGTGAGATCACAGCCAGAACCAGCCTGCAGGTGACTCTGCACACGGTAACTTCTGGCTTTTGGAAATTACACCTCCTGAAAGGTGACAGTGCAAACAAACAGAGCTCCCTGTGCCTTGCTAACCACAGGAGAACTCTTGGGTCGTGGGGCAGCGTAGCTGGGGACAACTTTTGGGATCATAAGTGCTCCCACTTAGACTGGCGTCAGTGCCAGCCCTGCTGACTGGCAGTGTGGGCTGTTCAGGAGCACATCATCTTCAGCTGACCTTGCAGCAGCATCACTGCAAATACTGACTGGTCCTTGGTGACCCACGTGGACCTTCTGAGGAGCCACACTTCTTCCTGTGCCTGTGCCAGGATGAAGGACGAGCCCAGAAAACTTCCAAGCCTCAGGGGAGAGCGCTGATGGAAACGGAGAATTCCTAATCATTGTGCCTGGTTTGCTGGGTAAATCATCAAACGTGTGTGTACAAAGAATAATTAATCTTACAGGAAGCTTGCACAGGGACAGCTGGAGATGGAGTTAATTTGTGGGGAAGGAGGAGGGAAGCCAGTTCATTTGGAGCAGGGCAGGCAGTCCTGGTTGCCAGCAGGAGCATGCGGGAACAAAGGTTTGTGCTGCCTGGAGATGCTGGAGCCCTTTCCTCTCAACTCTGTGGCTTCCAGGGGCCGTGGAGATTATTCTGGTCCCGCCTGCCGTTCAGCACAAGTGTAATGTTAAAATAACAGCCCTCTCTGCCAGGTCACTGAGAGTTAAGAAACAGCAAGTGCTTTCCGGAACAGATTTCAGCATTTTGCTGTTCTCCACTCTGTTATTTGCCTGTCCAGGTTTATGCAGGGATGGCTTGGCTTTAAAATCACTCCCTTAAACTACAAAGCTCCAGACACAAGTACCCATGTTTGTTCATGCTCTAGAAATACAGATACATAATTCCTGTTTCTGCAGAGCAGAGCGCCCATGAATCATAATTTTCTTCTCTGATCTTAAATGTAGTAAATATTCTCACTTCTCATATTGAGAACAGAGAAAGCTGGTGGTGAAGGCGGATGAAAAGCAGGGCTCTGAAATCCTGGGTCATGTGTCCAAACTAAAAGGTAACTTCTGTTCCCTTTTGTAGAAGGGCAGTAGAGAGAAGTTTGGGTTTGGTGGTTCTAGCATGTGTGTAACCTGTGCCCTTCCTGAGGGAAAGGGATGACACCAAAGGACTCTGTTGGCCACTATTCTCCTACCACTTGACCTCTGGTACAGTGGAAAACATTGTTCCTGCAGGAAGGCTGTGGCTTGGGGAAGTGCTGGGAAAAAGGTGGATTCAGTCTCTGCATAGTGGTCTGGCTCTCTCCTGAGTCAGAAGTGTGTCTGTAAAGGAGGATTGGGAATCCCTGTGCTGGCAGCATGGGGTCACCTGCTCACCATAGGGGCAGCAGGGACCCCATGGCTGGTCCCTGCTTTGGGGAGCAGTGAGGGGAGGGAGCGTGGTGCCTGCAGAGCTGAGCAAGGCCTGGGGGTCTGGAGGGCAGGAGCAGCACCATCCCTGTCCCCAGTGATCCTGGCAATGTCCCATGAGCTCCTCGAGCTGTCTGGTGTCTGCCAGCAATGGTGGGTGCCAGGGGGAGGCCAGGCTGGCCCTGCTGCACAGGAATGCTCACGGGTGGCTCTGCAGCATCACTCCCACAGGCTGGATGGCTCCTGCTCTAGGGGAGCTGGATTAACTTTCTTTTCTCATTGTGTGAAGTGAGACAGCGGGGAGCTGCGTGGCCAAGTTTGTCTGAGGCTGGGGAACAAAAGAGGGATTTTTGCTCTCCTGGCTGGCTTGCTGCTAGAGCTCCAGCTCCTCTGGAGTCAATAACTAATCACGAGATGGGTTTGTGTCTCTCGTCGCTGCAGTGAGCTGCTCTCTGCCGCTCCCCCCGCCCGCGCACCACTTGTGCTCGGCTGAAAAACTGTTTGCTGCTTTCCTTGGCGAGGAGACATGCCATGGCCTCCCATCCCTTGTTTAACAAAATGGGAGGACAAGTGGAGTGGAGTTCTGTCTGTCTGATTTGCTTCCAAGTGTGATAAACGGGGTGTGAGTACTTATCCCTTCCCTGGGGCGGCGCAGAGCTGTCAGAGATGTAGCTTGTCTTTCAGGGCTGCAGTCAGGTAGGTGGTAGGGAGGCTCCCTGGTTGGGAGGAAGAAGCCTGTGGCTTTCCATCCCTCTTTCCATCCCTAGGCAGCTCCCTATGCCTGGCTGTGTTGGGAGAGGAGGAGCAGCCAGGGAGGTGCATGGACGGGCACGCTCCACTTGGAGTGTGTTGGGGAATACTTTGTGCTGTAAGTCATCCCCAGGGAAGAAGTAGATGTGTAGAAGACACAGAGCTGACACTTGGCTTGGTGAAGTCTTGCTAGAAGCTCTCATGGCCAGTAAGGAGAGGATGGACATGTGGATTATCCTCTGCTGTCCAGAGAGGAGATGCTCAGGCCCTTCTAAGAGAAGAAGGGAGTGGAGTGGTTGGGTTTTGTTGCAGGGCTGCTTCAGACCTGACCTGTGCCAAAGCATAGAGAAAGGTGCTCTGCCAGGCATTGGGGAAGGCCTTTTCCTTCTCCTGCTCAGGGCAGCTACTCCTGAAATGGTCTGGCAAACATGTCAGGGGCTAGGCTTTGGTTTGGTGGCTCTTTTCTTGAGGGCTGATTGCTGAGATAGCCAACATACAGCCTTCAGGCTACTGGTGTGACCTCTGGAGTCTGGCAACAAGAATTGCTGTGGAAGTTAATTGCCTCTTTGTACTGCTCTTAAAATCTGTCACTCTTCAAATCTCTTGTGGAGAAATGCAAAGTGTTTAGGAGAGAAGAAAATGAGCAAAGGACCAGACTGTTGCCAGTCAGCATATTTTTTGCTTTGTGCACAGTTGTGCCTGCATGTGCTCAGAGTCCCTGGGCTGTGCTCAGGGCCTGAAATGGATCCATACCACAAAGGTGTTCAGGCTCCTGTCTGCTTGTGATGGCTTTTAAACAGCAAATCCACATTCCCCACTCTCTCTGATGGCAAATTAAAAGTAGTTGATGGAGTGCACAAGTCAGCTGGGAGTGAGGGGTTTTGCTGTCCCTGAGTTTGTAGGGTTTGTAGGTTTTAGCACAATGTGGGTGGATGCCTGTGGCTGGGTATTGCTCTGTGCAGAGGGGTGCCCAGTGCCATGGGTTTGAATTGCATGGCTTGAGTAAATTCTCACAGGTGTATTGGGATCTTGAGATACTGGGTGATGGCAGTGAAGAGGATATGGGGTGTCCTAAGGTAAGTATTGAGCTGCTTTTGATCCCCTTGACAAGATGAGGGTGGCAAGCTAGTGCCAACCTGGGATTATTTAGAGACCTAGTTTAAAAACACCCTGATCCCTGAGCACCTTAACCTTCATTAAAAACCAGAGTTTGTCAGATGTTCGTAGCAAAAGCTGTTTCCAAGAAGCATGAATCATTTCTGGAGCACTAATGCTTATGACTTCCTCTCCTTTGTTCTTGCTGATGGCACTCTGCTCTCTGACAGTCGTTCTGGCTCAGGCAGCTCAGACCAGAGGTAACAATGCTGCAGCAATTCACTGTTCATCCCTCCCAAACACACCTGCATGAATCCCAAATATTCCCTGCCATAAGACTGAGATAAAACTGGCTTGGAAGGCAACAACTCTAGGGAGGATTGCTCAGGGTATGGGTAGAAATTGGAGGCTTCTTGATGGGGAGTATCAGCAGGGGTCTGAATGTCAGAGCCAGAGTTTCAGCTCAGGTCTGAGATATTCCTTTTCTGTCTGCTTGGATCCCTGAGGAGCCCAGCCTGACCACAAGGACTGTCTTGCCAACTTGTAGCGCTCTCAGCACAGCGAGGATTTGTTATGTATCTGGTGCTCTGGTGATAACAAGAACATAAGTCGTCTTTCCAAACTGATGATCTTGCTATAAATAGAGAATCCAGCTGCTTGTGTTGAATGGCATCAAAGAAAATCATAGGAGCAGCTCTTATTCTTAGTGAAGTGGATTCTGGCTGTTTTCTCTGAAGATGCTGGGGTTGGGAGAATTCTTGACAACTGAGACGTGCGAAAGCAGAGCACGAGAGCTCAGTGTGATGTGGGGAATCTTCAGCAAGGGAGCAGGTGAGGCTGGGATCTCCCATCCCAAACTGTGATTTCTAGCAGGGGCAGGTGAGGCTGGAATCTCCCAAATTGTGCCTTCCTGTGCCCCAACAAGTTGGGTACCTGTGCTGGCCAGGATGAGGAGGCACAAAATGCAGGCTCACTTTGCTGCTTGTAAATAAGGCTCTTCAGGAAACAGCCCTTTAAACCCCCCCTTCTAGGAGGAGGGGAGCTGGCTCCAGGCTCGTGCTTGGGAGCTGCAGCAGCACGAAATCATTTGGAGGTGTCTCAGCAGTTCTCTGAGTTGCTGTGCCAGTTTGGAAGACAGATATCTGCTAGGGAGGGCAGGATGCTTCCCTTGGAATGAAAAAATGTAAACTCTGTCCCTCCGAATTATTATAACTTTGAATTCAAGGGGCTCTCGGGCAAAGATATGGGGATAGAAATAACAGTTCTTTCCTAGTGTGTGTAACAAGGCAAACAATCAACAATAACTACAGCATTAACAACAAAACAGAGCCAGAGACCCTGTGGCAGCATTCTCGGCCGAGATGGGAAAGGATGGAGGAGAGGCTGTGCCTCACAAACCCCGCTGCGGGCAGTCAGTGCCGGTGCTCCTGTAGGACTCTGCGGGACAGGCAGCTGGAGCGGCAGGGATGAGCAGAAATCCCGGGCCGGTGGATGAGATGTGTCAGAAGCTCCGCGGAGGAAGCCCCGGGCCGGTGGGCGAGGTGCAGTCAGCAGCTCCGCGGTGCTGGCTGGCACTGCAGCACCTCCCGGCAGCACCGCGGGTGCGGGGGGGCCGCAGAGGAGAAAAAGAAACAGCAGCAGCTCTGTCTGGGTTATGGAGAATTCCCCTCTCCAAACAACAGCTCTGAGTGTGTCCTGCTCTGAAGCCCCAAGAAAAACCAGTTCACCCCCAGCTGTCCCCCCGTCCCTTTTTCCTGCCCCCCTTCCCCCCTGGGCCCAGCCAAACTCTGTGTTTCTCAAGCACCCAATAAGTATCAGCAGTCAGGTTTCCCTGCAACTGCTGGGTAAAAATTCTATAGGTGAGAAGCAGCAAAAGGAAGTACACCTAACACCCAGCAACTGCAAGTTCAGTGCCTGGAGCAGCAGGAGGATGACCCCTGTTGTGGTTCCACGTGGTTGCCTGACTCCTTGCTCCTGCCTCCTCTCCCTGTAAGTGAGCTCCAGCCCCTCACACCAAAACTCCTGTTCCCAGGATGGCTGAGCAGTCCTGAGGGTGCTGCTTTAGTCCTTCTGCTGTGGAGGCAGAGGCTCGCTCAGGACACCGGGCTGTGACAAGGTGCTCTGTGCTGAGTCCTTGCAGCCCCAGGGGGATCCAGCCTGTGACAGAGCTCCTGTCCCACCAGGTGCTGGGCTGACTTTGCATGTGCTCCTCGTCCAGAGTGGGTGCTGGGGCCCAGGAGCATCCCTTGAGCCCCAGGAGGGGATGGAGAAGTGTCATCTTTCCTGAACTTTACATCTGCAGGGCTGTGTGTTGCTGAGGCCAGGAGAGCTGTGTTTGGCTGTGTAGTGGGTGGCAGTGAGGATCTGCCAAACTGAGCAGCAGCCAGCAGGACTTGTAGCCTTACCTCTTAGAAAAGGGTATCTGAGAGTCTCAGAAGAAAACGAGCATGACTCAGTCCCACAGCAGAGCCTGCCCCACAGGAGCCCTGGTGCTCTGGTATTACAGTAAGCCTGTTAAGCATGAATTTCCAGAAGCCTTTGAAGCACTTATTTAGAAAGAGGCTGAAAAGGGAGTAGGCTCTGGTGAATCAACCTCTTTGTGATGAGTAGGGAAACCTGATCAGTCAGCTGTTTATCTTCTGCAGCGGCTTGTTAAGCCAGCGTGGAGGGTGATGCTCCTGCTCCTGCGGCGGGGGCAGAGGGGCTGTCTGGGGAAAGAGCTGGTCAGACCTGCTCCAGGGTGTGGGAAGGGTGGAGCAGGGCTGGCGGTGGTCGCACACAGAGGTGTGTTCCCAGGACATCAGAGAGCTCAGCCTCCCTGGCTGCTCCTTTTCCATGGGAATCGCAGCTTGTTCTGCCAGCGAGGTGGGAAAAGGTGCCAGGCTTTGCCCTTGCTGGGAAAGAACAAGTGAGTTTGTTAATGAGTTTAAAGGGGTGTTTTCTTACACCAGCATCCAGCACATCCACCCTGGGGCCTGCAGTGCTCTGTGGTAGGTTGTGGTGGAGTTTCTTGCCCAGTTCTTCCTTTTTTAGACAGCCAAGTCAATTGTACCAGAATATCTTAGCTCCTCTGGCCTAAAGTAGTGTTAAATGCTGGGTGGAAACCTATTTCACTCTGGGCAAGCTATAAAAAAAGAGATTCCTCAGTTCTGTTTTAGCTGAGGAAGGGTGGCTGTGGTTCCTGGCTGGCTGAATGCTGAGTGCTGGCAGGTCCTGGCATCCATCAGCATTCCTGTGAGCCTGGGTGAGCTGCTGATTCTGTTCCACTTGTCTGGCTGCATGTTGGGCATCTGGGACTTGCATTCACTTCCCACAGGGCTGCTCTAGAGGCCAAGTGCTGAAGATTAAGATGCCCTGACTGCTTATGTATGTACAGCCTTGTTTTGCTTTGAAGAGCATAGGCTTACTTAAATTCAGGGCTCACAAAATCCAGCTTATCACCCAGGTCCCCTGAGAAGGATGGAGTAAATGAAATCTACATTAAATTTATTAAAATAAATCTGTCTGGTGCAGAGGATCATGAGTAAAACTTTTCTGGACCCTGCTGAGATCCTAAATAAGAGATGTTCCTGTGCCAGGCTGGCAGCTGCAGGTCCTGCCTGGAGCATGGTCCCATCCCACCTGAGAGCAACAGAAGCTGCTTTCTCATGGATGGCATGAACAGAATTGAGCCTGCAGTTGTAGGAGGGCAGGCACTGCAGCCTCCAAACAGGTCAGTTTTCCACTCTGAATTTCTGTCCAGAGTAGCAGAAAGGAAAGAATATTTTTGAGATTAAAGTTAGTTTCACACCCTGGAGCAGTTGAAGCTCCACATGAAATGTTGCCTTCATCTCTCCCCCAGCCTTCTGCTCCTCTGCAACCTCTCTGCTTTTCCTCTCCAATACTTGGAGGGATGGATGCTGGGAGAGGAGGAGGCTGTGAGTGCTGGCAGTGTGGCTCAGGTGGGTGGCTGGCATGGAGATATTCCTGGGGAGCTGTGAGATCTGCCTCTGTCTGCCAAATAGGTTCTTGCTGCTGTTTGATCTGGCTGTTCCCAGCACACAGGGGTCCTGTGTGTGCCAGCCTGGCCTGGGAGGAGGAGGATGATCCCTCAGCATGCTGGGGTGGGGCACAGTTGTTCTCCTTGCAGGAGTACCCAAGGAATGACATCACTGACCTCTGCCCTGTGTGTGGCAGCAGGCACTGTGTGGAGCAGCTCTGCTGGACTTTGCCACCTGCTTAGGATGGGATGAAAGTTTGGGCTCCCAAAACTGGTCTGAGGCAGTGCCAGAACATGTGCAGACTCTGCTCTGCCTGGCTGTTACAGCCACCTCTGTAGTTGTGGGCCCTTGAGCAGAGCAAGCCCACTTCTCCCCACCTCTTCCCAGGCTGTGGGCTCAGCTCTGGAACTTATGTCAGTCTGAAGCTTAAAAAAAGTCCCAAGACTTGTCCTGGTTTTGCAAGAGGCAGTTTTGGAGAAAGGATTACCCCAGCATCCCCTTCTGGAGGAGGCTTGGGGAGCAGTGAGGTGGCTGTAGCAGCAGTAGCATGATGGGATCAGGGTGAGGGGCTGGATGGGGCAAAGCCCCATGGTCAGGCCCTGAATGCAGGTGCTGTGGTGCTTCATGCCTGTTGCTAAGGAGCTGCCTCTGGCAGATCCAAGGCACAGACTTTGTGGCCCGTGTTCATCCCCCTCCTGCAGCCTTGTTCACTGGTGAGTTTTCCCCCTGCAGCCTGACATGTGCAGAGCCAGGCTTGTTAAGTGTACTCAGCTGAGGATTTCATTCCAGATGTTCGAGATGACCCCTTCCTCTGAGGGCAGCAACATGCTGATAAAACACTGTGATGCTATAAATAAACCTGTTGGCTCCACAAGGGAAAAGCCTTCGTTTTGAGCAGGAGTTTGTTCTAAACAGGAGCCCAGGAGGTGCCTTTCTTGTCTCAGGATTTATCCCTTGGTTTTGGGGAGGAGCTGGAAAATGTAGGTTTTCCTGTTGTTCTCAGTCTGATGGAAGAAAGTGCTTGCAGCAGGAGGAAGGATTGACCTGCCTGGGAAAGGACTTAGACAAGATTTGTTCTCTTGCTTTTCTGCAGGTACACACCTGCCCAGCCTCCCTTCAGAGGCTTCTGCATTCCTTGCTGGAATGAGGACATCCTTGTGTGTCCACACCACCTGCCTCTCCTCGTGCTGGGCTGGACTCTAGCTGAAACAATTCATGCACAGCCAAAATAATGACTGTGGGTCACTTTGCCCCTGTGGCAGAGTTGTCACTCCCCTGGGGTTGCTACAGGTGGAATTTTTCCAGGCTGTCTTGGGGAGCTGCTTCAGCCTTCCTACAGTGTGGGGCTGCTTTTGGAGGGTCTGGGCTTCCTACAGGTCGGCTGGGACATCCATGTGGGTCCTGCCTCAGCCTGGCAAGTACAACCCTGTTGCCACAGCCAGGGCAACAGGCACTGCTGGTTCTTGGGATGGGAAAAGGTCAGGGAGGGAGGGACTGTCCCTTGCATTGCTGTGGGGGACTTGGCTGGTCCCTTCCAAGGTGCAGAGGGCAAGAGCCAGCCTGGGGAAGGAATGGCTGAGCAGCAGAGCCTGCTCTTGTTCCTGGGGGCTAAATGATGCTAAAGTTTGTGTCACTGCAGAGGGGCTGCAGCTGGGCTCGTGTGTGGCAGGAGCATTGCCACGGGGACAGAGAGGGGTCAGACACAGCAGGCACTCGGAGTTGCCCTGGAGCCTGTCTGCAGCTCCTAGCAGAGAGCTGTGCTGGGCATGGGCTTGCACAGCTGGCAGGCTGTGGGAGGTGGGATGAACCCCTGGGTCATGGGGAGCAGCAGCCAAGTCCTCCAGGAGCTGCAGGCTGCTGGTGCTGTGGGAGATGCTGCTCCCCATGTGTCAGCTCCAGACAAGTCACCTCCCAGGCATGGCTACAGGCTTGGATTGGAGTTGAGATGGAAAGCATAGACGGCTCTTCTAGACAGCTCCTCTCCTTCCACAATAGAGGCCAGATCCCTTTTCTGCCCCTGTGTTGGGCTCTTGTGAAGGAAGGAGATAAAAACCTCCCCAGACAATCCTTAACCTTGTGCTAACCATGCCACTGCCTCCAGCACTTATAAGCTCTGCTCTTTCCTCACTGGCTTGTGAAATACTCAGAACTGTTTGTGTCTCGAGAACTGACAGGATGGACCCAGAAGGATGGGGACAGCTGAGATTTAATTAGGAGCTATTGGTTTAATTAGTAGCGTCTCAGTATTTTCATGCATGAGGGAGTTGTGTATCTCCTGAGTTTCCAGCCTTCCTGCTCAGCCCTTTTTGTCTAAACATGTATGGGTGTGTTTCTGTGTAAAGGCCATCAGTAGAAAAAACTCATCCTGCCCCTCTTGGTGTCCACTTTTTATGGAACTTTTCCAGGAATTACACAGTCTCTACAAACTGAGAGTAACTGATTCTGCACGTGGGTCTTGCTCTCTGCCAGGCTTTCCATTTTCCCAGTGCTATCTGATGGCCGTGTGGGGAACCTCAAACCCCTCATCTTCGCACAGATGCAGAGCTGGAGGATCTCAGGGTGTACCCAAACTTGTGATCTTTGCAGAACCCAGAGGTGTCACTCCAAGGCTGAGCTGTGGTGCTGTGTGTTGGGGTGACTTCCTGCTGCTCATCCTTCTGTCAAACACTGGTCCCTACTACCATGCTTTGGGGAGGGGTTGGGGCTCAGGGGGATCCTTCACCCCCTTCTCCCAAGGCTGCTTCTGGCCCCTGGGATGGAAAATGGCTCATTCCCAGCTCATGGATGCTCTGAATCCCTGCAGCTCTGGAGAGCCCCTGGCTCCCTGAGAGAATAATTTAAAATGTGGTAATCACTGTCTGCCATGGCTTTGATGGAGAGGGATGAGGGAAGGGGGCTCTGGCTTCCCATGGCTGGTTTCCATGAAATGAAGACTTCTCCGATGCAGACTCACCTGACTCCCACAACTCCCACAGCACTTTCTCCTCCTCTGCTCCCTTGTTAGCTGCATCCAGGCGTGCATGAGTTTTCCAAAGGGTACCAGTCCCTGGCTGCACTCCGATTCCGTCACTAAAGCGTGCCCTGGTCCCTTGTGCTGTGTGGGGTCACTGCAGGCACACAGTGGCTCTGCCATCCATCCCATCCCACATGTGCAGGGATGGCTGGAGCCTCTGGGTCCAGCAGACATGGCTCAGGCCACATGGTGACCCGGGTAAGCTTCAGCTGGCAAAATCCCAGTGCTGTTTGTAAGTGCCATTTCAGAGCTCAGTTGCCAGCTCTTCGTCCGTCCTTGAGGAGGAAAGGGAATGAGGGGAAGGTCTGTTTGTCCTGCTGCCAACTGCAACAGCCACCACCTCCTACTGTGTCAGGTTGTGCCAGGGGCAGGCAGGAGATTAGGGAAAGGTTCTTCCCCCAGAGGTGCTGGCACTGCCCAGGCTTCCCAGGGAATGGGCACGGCCCCGAGGCTGCCAGAGCTCCAGGAGCGTTTGGGCAGCGCTGCCAGGGGTGCCCAGGGTGGGGTTGTTGGGGGGTCTGGGCTGGGGGATCCTGGGGGTCCCTACAGCTCAAGGTATTCAGTGATTCTGTGAACTGGTTTTGCTGCTTCCCCTACCCAGCCTAGAAAACCCTTTCAGTCTGACCAAGATGCAGCAGCCTCTTCCCTCCCCCTCTGCCCATACCTGTTGTGGCAGGTGTGTGACATCGGTGGGACTTGAAGTCAGAGGCTTTCACTTGGGACTGGGGCTGAGTGCAGGGTGACCATTGAGCCTTTGCTTGCTCAGCATGTGGCTGGCTTTTGGAGGCAGGGATGTGCACACACCCCTGCCCCTGGCAGAGGAGGGGATGTGTGTGCTGTGCTTTCCTCATGCCCGAGGTGCCACGCCAGCTCCCCCGAGGTGGGCAGCTCACTGGGTTCAGGAGAAAAAGCAGTTTGAAACCTACGGCTGCTCTCCTTAAATCACCTTGGAAGAAGGCAGACGTGCCCAGCTCCTGGCATCTCTATTTTTACTTTGTGCAGAGATGGATATGGCTGAGCTGTCTCCTTTTATTTCCAGCATTTGGCGCGTGCTGCAGCGCGTTGCTGAAGATGTGTCTGGCTGGGTGCGGAGCTGCAATCACTGCTGGTGAGGGCTTCCACAGTGCAAGGAAACCAGCCTGAGGATTGCAAAAGTGATAATATCTGGGAGTAGCACTGGGGTAGCAGGGAGTGCTCACTTGTGCTGGGAGTGCTGGAAAACATACTTTTGGAATGAAAGTATGACCTGATTCCTCTGCTCCATTTTCCCACCCAGTGCGTGTTTTCATGAGGCACTGCTCCTGCACAGTGCAGTCCCTGAAGCAAGTCTGAACCTGAGGTTTTGCTCTCTCCCAGTGCTGATGTGTGTCCTGTCTCTCCACAGCCATCAAGGTGAGCTGCATTGGATCCTGTGGAGTGTCCAACAAGATCAATGACACAGCATGGACTGTGGAGGAGCAGTACTTCAACAGCACGCTGTCCCTGGCAGACAAAGGTACGGTCCACAAAGGCCTGGTGCAGATCTGTGGTTCAGAGAAGCTTTACAGAAATGTGTCACCAAGACTTCAGCATCTCCTCAATGTGAAATAACCCCCACAGGCTGCCTTGGCCTGTGCACAGAGGATGGGAGCCACTGTTAGAGACTACAAGAGGTTAGCAGGAGCCATGCAGGAAGGATCCTGAGCAGAACTTGGCAGCCACCCTGCAAACACTGCTGGCACCCTCTGGCCCTGGTCTGCCTGAAGCAGAGCTGTCACAGGGACTGCTCCCTGTCTCAAGGCTCTGTGGGTTCACCTTGCTCCATTTCCCTCTTGTGTTTATGGTTGTCACAAAACACTGATCAAAGCTGTTCAGCAGAAGCCAGTGATTTGCTCTGAAAGGGATGTGGAGGTGTCACTTGTGCTCCAGGAGAAGTGCTGGGAGCATGGCAGGATCAGCCTAGCACAGTTACCCCTGTTCCCAGTGAGATGGACAGAGATAGTGATGGGACTCTATTGTCCTGTGGGTAAAGTGACACCAGCAGCCTCTGGGGAATCTGGGCCTGAATGAATGCTGTCTTTCTGCTGTTAAATAGGTCAGCATTACCACAAATAATTCATGCTGTGCCCTTGCTACTGTTGAAATCAAGATATGCCAGTATTCACCTGCAGAAGGCCCTGGCCCTAACAGGAACATGGCAAAAGCCCAGGGTAGCAGGAGATCTCTGTTCTGTTACCTCTGATACTGTTTTATCTAATAACAAGAAATGGGTAAAACTGAAATGGCAGTTTCTGCTAGCTCAGCACTTTTCCAAGCAGAGCTTTTAGCATCGATGGGAGACTGAGCTCATTTTCTCAGCAACTGGTGAGCGTGCTGCTCGCTCTCAGGTCCCTGCCAAGGGAGACAGTTGGCTGGCTGGCTCTTGGCTTATGGCCTGGGGGCTGCAGTCAGAGATAAACTGCCAGGGAGGGCAACAGGAAACATTCCTGCCTGATTCTGGATGTGCTGAGCATGGAGAGCCCAGCTGTGGATGTAGAGGGGGGCACAATCACAAGGGGTCTCTAAGGTGCTGCAGACCATTGGGCTTAGAGGAGTTGGGAGCTGTAGGCTGTGAGTGAGTGTGGACTTATGGAGAGGTTTAAACCTGCCAACTGCACTGAAAAATGCTCCTTCCAACTTTTGTTTCTAATATTTAATGACTTGAGGGAGAGCTGTGATCTTGTGGTCAGATCTGTGTGCGGGTCAAGCTGAGCAGTGGCAAAAGCCAGGCGAGAAGGTGGAGTGGGAAGAGGTGGGTGTGCTGTTTGTTGGGTTTGCAGCCTCTGGAAAACTTCGATAACTGTGTTGTGTGGACCCAACTGCTGGGAGCTCCCAGCCCCATTTCCAGCTGCAGGGAAGCAGAGAGGGACAGGATGGGCAGTCCCTGTGTGTGTGTGATTGCAGCCAAGGGGAATTTGCTCTCCATGCTCAGAAATTATTGCCCTGGACATGCAGGTTTGTCCCATGTCTGCATTCAGACAGGACAGCTGTGCCCCTGGGAGGATGGGGAGGGGAGCAATGCTATGGAGATAGAAGGGACAGTGTCAATGCTGCCTTTGGACCCAAATCCACCAGCAGAGATGGCTTTGAAGCTGACCCTTGCATTTGCTATGCTGGCTTGCAGGGGTGTGGAACAAAAGCCCTGGGGGCTGGCACTGCTCCAGCCTGCAGCACAAGGACAGAGAGAGCTGTCTGCTGTCACAGCCCTCCCTGTGACATTGATGTGTGTCTGGGCAGGCGGAGCAGAGGGAGCTGGGCTGCTCCTCTGTGCCTCTGTGTCTGCCTGTCTGTCTGCCTCCTCCGAGGGGCTGCTGGCAGCACAGTATCCTGGCACAGCTCAGCCCTGCAGTGAGGGGGTGGCAGGCTGTGCTGGGGGAGCCCTGCCATGGCCTCGTGCAGGCAGAGCCTCGGCGCTGACTCAGCCGTGGTGTTTTTAGGCTTTCCAGGAATAGCTCTCAGCTGTCCTGCCCTTTCCTGAAGAGAGCATGAAGGAGCTCCAGACAGACAGAGTGTTCCATGTGGGTGTTCCCTGGGTGCATCCCCTGCAGGGCTGACCCAGCTGGGAGGGGAAACTGAGGCAGGCTGGATTGTTGGCTCTTGGAGCATGGGGTGGTGAGGTTGCTTATGGTGATGGCAGGAGCTCAGGGTGAGAGTGAGTTAGGGAAGTTGGAGAATTTTCCAAGAATTTCCAAGCCAGTGCTCCTAAAGGAGCAGGAAGCCACCCCAGCCGCTGGCCCACACTGCCAGCACACAGCTCCTTCCCTGGCCAGCACCAGCAGCCACCAAAAAGCAAACAGCAGAAAGGACAGCAGGACTGTGGGAGGCCCTGGTGTCAGGTGGAGGGGCTGCGTTCCTGCCATGCCCCCGAGGCCTCACTGCACAGGGGATGTCACTGCCTGAAAATGAGTTGAGGAAGGGAAGGAGTTTGCTCCTGCCCCAGAGGGCTCTTCTTTCCTGCCTTCCCCCACTACAGCAATGCTGTTACCTCTTCCCTCTGAAAAAGTGCATTGAAAAAAAAAGTAAGGAGGATCAGTGTGTCCCTGCTGGGGGGAAAGCAGCAGCCAGGCTGTGCCCTGGGGCAGAGGGTGATGCCAGGCTGTCCTCTGACACCAGTGCAGTCTGATGGCACTGGCTTGGATTGAGCAAGGATCCCAGGTGTCCCCAAGGCCACACAGGGAATGGGGCTCTGTCTTGCCCATCCCCAGTGAGTGGCTCAGCTCCAGTCGTGCTGTTGCTGTGCTGGCACCTGTGGGTGGTGCAGGGAGGCAGGCTCAGCCTGAAAAACAGCCTGCCTCACTCTATCCCTTCCCACATCCTGAGCAGTAACTTTTAAAAACATCGATCTGTGCTCTTTGAGGACACGTGGGGGAAGGGGAGAAGGAGGTTTGCAAAACTGTCGAGGCTCAGATTGCTCTGTAAGCCTCTAAGAGTGACTCCACACTTCTCCCACACACCTTTGCAATGAAATAAGTGAGGGGGCAGCTCGTCCTCTGTGACATCAGCTGCTGCTTGTATTACACACTGCTTGGGGCTTTTTCTTAGGGCTGTACATTGCATGAAAAAGGAGGCAGGTCCTGAAATAACCCAGATGCCCACTTTAGCACTTATTTAAGGCACTTTCCTTTCCCTCCCCACGTTGGAACAGGGTGTGGAGGACCCAGCTGTGCCACTGGAACAGGTTGGTGACAAGTGCTGCTGCAGAGGACCCTGCTCCCCTCAGGGCTTGTACCCACACGAGCAGGGCACCCTCTGCTCTGGGAAAGCCTCTCGTGGTCTGAGCAGGAGCTGGAGGCAGCAGGCAGCCCTGAGGAGCTGGGGATTTGTGCTGTAGCCTTGGCAATCACACACAGGCCAACAGTTTAATGAACTCGGGCTCTTTACATAAAAGCTGCTGGGAAGTGTGGAGTGTGCCAGCTGCTCCCGAGCCTCTCGCTGCTCTGTTTGCTGGAGAGGCTGCTGTGCCACAGAGGTCACTCAGCCCAGCTCCCAGGGGAGCTCGTTCCTCTCCTCCTGGAGGGAAGGCTAAGAGGGTATTTACTTTTCCCACTTGGACTTTGATTGCTCGACGGTGTTGGTTTTTCCTTTTGCAAAGAATTGCAAGAGGGGTGGGGGCTGCTGGGTTTCTGTAGGTGTCAGCAGGGCAGGGGATCAAGTGGCAGTGAGCACAGAATGGCACTGCTTGTACCCGCTGCTCTCAGACACAGAGATGCTTCTCTTGATCCAATATAATGGAGTGATTCAGCTCTGCAGAGCCTCCTGCTCCTCTCCCCCTCCCTGCTGTGGCTCTGCCCTTGTTCAGCCAGAGAGGAGCAGGTCCATCATGTGCCCCACGGGGCTGCCCCTTCCCTGCAGCTCCAGCTGCACACACAGCTCTTGCCCTGTGGAAGGGTTGCACATGCAAAGGTAGACTTTTGGTTTTTTTTCATTCCCTCCTTGTACCCCAGTTGAACTCGTGCAGGGAGCTGGCTGTAATTTCCAGCTGACCTTTCTTTTGGCAGCTTGTTAGTTAGCTTGAAGGCACTGCAGGGATTTCCTGGCAGCTTCACACGCTTCCTCTGCTGGCAGATTTCTTGTACAAAGGGCTAAAAAGGGGCAGCTGTGCATCACCTCTTCCCTGGGGCGGTTCTCTGCTGGCCTGGCACAACACCTTCGTGGCCAGCAGTTGGCACAGGGTAACAATCCTGGCTCCAAGCTGAATTGAAAAATCCTGGTGACCTTACTAAGCAGAACTGTGGGACTTGTGCAGCTTGTTCTGTGTGAGCAGGAGGTCTCAGAACAGCAGGTGATGCTCCTGGACAGCCACTGCCCAGGTGAGAGCAGCAGGGTGTCCATGGGCAGTGGTGAGCCACTAAGGATGTGCTGGTGCAAGCTCCTGGCCACACTGTGCTGCTGGATTCAGGGGCACTAGCTGCAGGTTCAGCCCAGGAAAACCACTCTGAGGGATCTGCAATTGCCTTGGGTCACAGCTGCTTCCTCAGCACTTCCCAATTTCTTGCCTCAGTAGACCAGTTAATCCTCTGGGTTTTTTTGTAGCATTGCCATACTGCCAGATCCTACTAATTCATTGAGGCTGTCTCTGGAAACTGCTGACACAGAGGCTGATGAGCAGTGGAGCCCTCGCCTCAGTGCTGGGCGCTCGGCTGCACCTGCAGTGTTACAGAAAGGTTTGTCTCAGCAGCATTACCTGTGTGGAGTGCTGGAGGTGGTTCCTGCTGTGTGTGTGTGCTGGCAGAGCTGGAGTGAGCGAGCTGCTGCCTTGAAAGGGAGCGTGGAACCTGCTGGGGCTGTGCTCCATCGCTGCCATGCAGAGCAGGGGAGCTCTCCTTGGAGCTGAACTGAGGCTGTCCTGGCAGCTTTGGCTGTGCTTGCTGGCAGGTTGCTCTTCTGGCTCTTGGCTGCTCCTTCCGTGGCACCTGTGCCTGCTGATGGCGTGAGCAAACATGTGCATTTCCCCTCCTTTGTTGCAGTTTGTAATCCCCTGTATTAACTTCATTCACCAGAGGCTGAGTTGAGTCCTGTGCTAAAGCTGCAATGGCTCAGCATCACCTCAGGTGCCCCTGGCACAGACTTAATGCTTCCCTTCTGACAGCTCTGATAGGGCCTCAGAGCTAAAGAGCTCTGGCCCCTTGCTTGTATCTAATATTCAGTTTTCTGGCTGCAAAAGTGGATGAGGAGAGAGGGCAGGACAGGGGTGAGCAGGGTGCTGGCTGCTAGGACTGCAGTGAGTGACTTCTTTGCCTGTGGCTGGGGACTTGGGGTCCTGTGGCACAGTGCAGAGCTAGGGCTGCTCATTTCTCCACCCCAAAGTGGAAAACACAAACCTTCTGCTTTCCTGCTCCCTGCCTGGAGAGCTTTGAGAGGAGAGTACTCAAGCTGTGCATCACTAGAGTCAGGCTAATGCAGCACCTTTGGAGGAGCTCGCCTTCCCCAGGGCTGATTTTAGGCAGCAGGAAGAAAGACATATTGCTACAAGTGATGGCACAGGGACCAGCAGGCACCAGGTACCTTTCTGTACTTCTTGAATTGGCCAGCACAGTTAATGCATCACTCATTAAGTAGCCAGGGAGAAATTGCCATATGGTCTGGCCTGCTGTTCCTCTACTAGAAGAACCAAAAAATCTGTGTACTCCAAAGGTGCAGCCTGTTCCTTTTCTAGCATCCAGGAGGGAGCAGAGCCTGGCAGGGACCGGTGGGGAGGGACAGGAGCCCCATTTCAGCCACTCCCTGTCTCCTGTGCCTGGGGTGCAAGGACACTTTCCAGGCTCCTAGTGGTGGCTACAGAGCTCGTATCATCCTTCTCTTTGGAGGCTGGAGGGAGTAACACACAGAATTATTCACCTCTTTTGCTGTGTGTGGCTGTGGGTGAAGCCTGGTGAGGCAGAGATATGTGCTGCACCACATGCCCTTGTTCCTGGCCTGCAGGAACATCTGTCACACATCTGGGCTGGCTGTCCCAGCACACTGCAGTGTGAGCCTTCACAGGAGAGGAATGAGCCTCATCTGAGTCTGTTGTGTGACCAAGGCACTTCCCAACTCCCTTCTGCTGTCCTGGAGGTCCTGGTTTTGTTGGGGTGGCTGTGACCGTTTGTGACTTCCAGACAGAGACACTGGGGCAGGGGCAGCCAGCCTGGGAGGAGGATTTGGCAAGTGCCCCTGCAGTGGCACTGGTTGGAACGTGCAGCCCAGGCAGACCTGGTCCCAGTGGTGCTGTCAGACTGGGCTGTTTGCACTGAAAGCTGCCACACAGCCCTGGGAAGGTGGGTGGGACCAGCAGGTAGGGCTGTGCCCTTGTTCCTGTGGGGTTGGCTCCTGCTGAGCCCCAGCCCAGCCCTGCTCTTGTGCCGGGCAGAGGCTGCTGAAGGACCTTTCCCAGCCCTTGGCCAGCTGCAGGCAGGGCAGGGTGTGGGCAGGGAGCTTCCTCTTGATCTGGAGGGATGAGGGCTTTGAAGGGCTGGTGATTCCTCTGGCTGCCAGCTCTGCCTGGGGAGAGCTGCACTGCTTGGACCAGAGCCCAGACTCTTTCAGCAGCTGTGGTGGAGTAAACTCGACTTGGATCATTTGTTTAACAGTGTAAATACAGATGTGTGGTCATTTCACCCCCAATGGGTAGGACGGTGGCAGCTTTCTCATGCAGTGGTGCAGCAGTGTGCTAGTTTGCAGTGAGTGCAGGGAAACCTTTGTTTGGGTGAGAGGGGGCCATAAAAATCACCTTATTCCACCCCTTGACAGGAGCAGGGACCCCTCCCAGTGTCCCAGGCTGCTCCCAGCCCCATCCAGCCTGGCCTTGGGCACTGCCAGGGATCCAGGGGCAGCCCCAGCTGCTCTGGGCACCTGTGCCAGGGCCTGCCCACCCTGCCAGGGAACAATTCCTGCCCAATATCCCACTTAACCTTCCTCTGTCAGACCGAAGCCATTCCCTGTGTCCTTCCCTCCACCCTTTGTCCCCAGTCCCTCTCCAGCTCTCCTGGAGCCCCTTTAGGCCCTGGCAGGGGCTCTGAGCTCTCCCTGGAGCTTCTCCTCTCCAGGTGAGCACCCCCAGCTCTCCCAGCCTGGCTCCAGAGGGGCTCCAGCCCTGGGAGCATCTCAGAGGCCTCCTCTGGGCTCTCTCCAGCAGCTCCAGTTCCTCCCTGTGCTGGCCCTGGGCTCACCTGGGCACAGGGGCAGGACCCCCCCCTCCCTGCTGCCCACGCTGGGCTCAGCCCAGACCAGGGAGGGTTTCTGAGGCCAGCACACAGGGCTGGGGCACACTGAGCTTCTCATCCATTAACATTCCCAAGCCCTTCTCCTCGGGGCTTTTCTCCATCCATTCTCTGCCCATTCTCTGGTTGTGCTTGGGATTGCTCTGACCCAGCTGCAGGACCTTGGACTTGGCCTTGCCAAACTTCTCAATGTTCTCACCTTCAGCCTGGCAGGGTCTCTCTGGATGGCAACCCAGCATCACCAGGGGATCCAGAAGATTTAGCATCAGCCCTCTGATTCAAGGCATTTCTTTTCTGTGACTGAAATATTCCAGGCGTCCTCCACATCCAGTGGTACAAGTGAACAACTCCAGTCCCAGTGTGGAACGGAGGGGAGCAGCTGAGCCATGAATGAGAGAGAGCAGACAGACATAACTCTGCTGGAGTCAGGGAAATCTCCAAGGTTCTTCTGCACTCTTTGTGTGTTGTTGCTGCTCCTGCTATCTGGACTTGAGTTTTTTTCTAGGCTGTCTGGGGCAGCAGCTTCTTTCCCTCCAGGAATTTTTTGGGAGGAAGTTTCTCAAGGCTGTGTGTGGGCGGCCAGTCTCTGCTGGCTTGACTCCTATTGGGGGAAAGGCTGCTGCAGGTATGGCCCCACAGCAGAACCCTGCCAAGCCTGCTGCCTCTGATTCCTAATGGCTTTCTCAAGGTATTTTTAGCTGCATGTAAACTTCAGGAAAAGCTTTTTTGCAGCTGAGGACACTGTGGCCTTTGTTCCTGCTTCTGGGAATGGGGAGGTGCTGGCTCGGTGTGGCTGGCACAGCCTTGTCCCCTCACAGTGATCTGTGAGCTGCCCAGGAGCCCCTGTTTGTGGGGTCTCAATGCCCCCCTTGAGCAGTGCTGAACTCCTGCTGACCTGCTGTGCTCTGCCCAGGCTGGGGGGTGCTCTGGCAAAGCCTCTGGCTCTGGAGGAGTGTGGAAAGGGCTGCTCTTCCCAGGTGCTGGGATGGCCATGGGTCCCCACCATGGCTGGAAACCAGCTCACCTCTGCCTGCTGCCAACAACAGTCTCTGTTGCAAAGTCCACTTGCAAATGAAATTAGCACATTAAATGTCCTGAATTGCTACTTGAAGCTCTCTGGGCTGGAGGGACAGGGGTGATGAGGGGCTTCCCATGGGCTGTGTGTTCCTCTTGCTGCTGGGATGCTGGAATTGCACAGCAGAGGCAGCTGTGGGATGGCTCTGGACATTCTGCTTGATGCTGCATCTCCCCAGCTGTGATTTGGGGATCTGTTCAAGGCACGTGAATGCCTGGTGAGATGCACATTGCCCTGTGTCACCAGCACAGTGGCTGTGCTGGAGTGACACTGCAAGTGTTCCTTGCAGGGAGCTGAGGTGGCGTTTGCTCCCATTTTCCATGGGAGAAATACCTGGATGTTGGCTCAAGATCAGTGTGTGCCCTGCCCATGCTCACAGGGAAGCTGGGACAAGGGAAATTGCAGATTTTCCCTATTATAGCAAGATTAGTCAGCATTTGGAAATGGAAGCTCAGCCTTTCGGAGCAAAGTTGCCAGCTGAGAGTTTAGAAGCATTTGCTACCTCCCTTCCCACTGTAAGGGTGTTTGGCTTGGGATTTGCCAACTTTCCACCAGACAGCAGGCAGAGGACAGAAATGGTTTTGTAATTCCAAGTTGCAAATGGAGCCTTTGCTGTGTCCATGCTGGAGGAGCCTCTGACAGGAGAAGCAAGAAGGAGCCCAGATTACTGCTAAATATCCACCTTTCCTCCTGTTGCAGTCAGAGGCAGGCAGGACCCGAGCTCACCTGTGGGCTCTGCTGCCTTGTGACTCTGCCAGGCACTCTGGATCACCCCTGTGCTTTCACAGGAGTCCTCTGTCTCGGTCAGGACCTTCAGCTTTTCTTCATCTTAATTTTGTTAACCCTTGTGTGTGAATTAGCTCTGGCACTGAATTCCTTTCTGCACCAGTGGGTGCCTTGGAATGCCCGCTCTGGGATACTGAGGATGCCTAAAGCTTCTGGGGGAAGGAGAGAGTGGGCTGGAAGAAGCAGGTCTGAAAACAAGAGTTGCTCTTAGTCACCTGCAGCATCTCCCTGCTCCATGGAGTGGGGAACTGGGCTCACTGTGCTTCCCTGGCTCCCTGCTCAGCTCAGGACTGGGGTCAGGGCTCTGTGGCCACAAGCCAGGCGCTGCTGTGATGCCCTTGGTGTGTGAACTGTGGCAAGACACAGCTTCAATCTGAAGTGGCTGGTCTGGGAACTCCTCTCTGGCTGCAAAGAGCAGGAATTGCCTTTTCCAGCTTTCAAGGGCAGCTTGTTGCAGGCAGGAGCTGCAGGAGGGCTTTGCAGGCTGTTCAGTGGATCACAGCCAACAGGTCACTGGGCACTTGGGCTTGGTCAGCACCATCAGGCTGGTCTAGGCTGACCTGTGGGCAGTTCTCATCTGGTGCCCTGCTCAGAGCTTGGACTACCTGTGCAGAAACTGCCTGAGTGCCAGACCACACCCTCTGCAGGTGATGCTGCCCACGCGTGTTCCTGGGAGAGTTCATGGCCTTGCTCAGTGATGCTGTGTGAGTTAGAAACTGTGGAAGTGCTCACAGGTTCACTTCCAGCCCAGCTTTCTGTTGGTGCACCTGAGCTGGGCAGGAGTTGGACAGAAGTGACTTGTTGGATGCCTGTAGCGTAGAATAGGGACTTCTACTTGGTGGACTCTGTGGGCTCATCCTAGGGGTCCTGGAAAAGCTGTGAAGTTTTGTGCTTCTAGCAGGAGACTTGGAATTACTGCCTGCATCTTCACGTGGGGCTCTGCAGTTCACAGAGCTGGGAATTCTCCTGGTGGAAACTTGGTGACCACTACCCTTTGGAACTCCCACCTCCCTCCCTTCTGCAGGGCAGGAACAGGACTTGCTCCCACTCCTTGTCAGGTAGAGAGATTCCCTGTACTGCAGTGCAGAAGCTACACAGGACAGTCATGTATTCCAGCTATCCATTTGCTTTCTGAAAGTAAGGATAATGGGTATAAGATCAATGTTGAATGGTGCCCATTAAAAGACAGAAACCCTCGGGGCAACAAAAATCATCGAGTGATTCACATTAACCAGGCTTTATCCCGGACCCAACCAGCCAGGGCACCCGCTGCACCTCACCTGGCGCCTTTACTGAGCCAGGCTGCCCACGAGGGAGCGGGAGAGGCTGTCCCACACCTGCCTCCCAGCCTGCCCGGCTCTGGAGCTTCAGGCCTGGCTTGGTGCCTCCACCTGGTGACAGCGCCGGGTGCTGCATTTTAGCCTACATAGCCCGTGTTTGTTTGGGGGACCGGAGGGCAATCAGCACGGAGGTGACGGCAGTGAGCAAATCTTGCTCCTCTCTGTGAGGCCAAGGTGTATAAATAGACATCTCTGATGTTTTGATGTTCTCCCTTTGCAGGGATCCGTGGTGAGGAGCGTGTTGGATTATTTATCCTGCTGTCCCTGCACTGCGGGGGAGACACGCTCACTGGGGTGCCCCTCGTCCCCGTGGGGTGGCTGAGGGAGCAGAGAGGCAGAGATCTGGCTTTTCCTAGCATGAATGATGCACAAGTCCTGCCTGGGCTGCTGTGTCAGTGTGGGGGGGTTTACTCTTCTCTTCCCCACCTCCCCCTTCCATGTAATCCACTTAATCCCCTGACGACAGGACTCAATTACTGTCAGCTCTGCAGAGCCAGCGTTGCTAACGGGCAAGCTGCCTCCTCCTGTCTTGCAACAACAAAAACCAGCCAGATCTGGGCTTTTGGTACCTCCAGCAATGATCCTACAAAGCAGAACAAACACAGCTTGATTTACTGGGCATCCAGGACTCCTCTCAGCTCTGCCACTTTAAAAATCAAAGCCTCTCGTGTATACATGGATTTAACAAATATGGATAAACCTCTGTGGTTTTCCTACTGAAGGCAACTTTAGGAGCTGTTGGATCACACTGTGGGTTCAGTTCAGCTCTCATGCTGCGCTGGGGAGTGCTGGAGGGTGGATGGAGTTGGGGAGTTGGAATCTGTTGTTTCAGCCATGCACTGGATCTTGGCTCTGCCCTGTGCCCTCAAGGCTGTTGCAGAGCAGTGGTTGAAGAAAACAAATGCTGAGGTTTTAATGTTGTGGCAATGTTTTTTCTGAGCTGCTGTTTTCTCAGCAGCCAGGCTGAGGTATTGCAGGTCCCTTCTTGGGTCTGGGTGGTGGTTTGGGTGGTGGCTTCTCCCTCCCAGAAGCTCACACGTTCCAAGGTATCAGCCTCTCAGCCTGTCCCATGTACACTTTGCTCTTGTTTCCACAGGGGTCCTGACAGCTGGAGAGCACAACTTTCCCTTCCAGTTCCTGCTGCCAGGTAAGATGCAGAAAAGTGGCTGAAGGCCCTGTAAGCCTTGGCTTCTGCATATACTTCCAGTTGAGAAACTGGCCTGACTCAGCCTTATGATCTCTTCTTTCTCTCTCAACTCCAGCTTCTGCTCCTACATCATTTGAAGGCCCTTTTGGCAAGGTCCTGCATCAGGTGAAAGCTGTGATAGACACACCTCGCTTCTCCAAGGACTACAAATGCAACAAGATCTTCTACGTTCTCTGCCCTCTCAACCTGAATGACATCCCTGACATCGAGGTAAGAACGGGGAGGGCCATGGCTGGGAAATGCCAACACTTGAGCACTTGTCCTCATCCTACTGTCTGAGGAGTAGTGACTCTGACTGTGTGCTGTCACTTTGCAAGAGCAAGGACAAGGACTCCTCATCTCTCCTGCCTTGCTGTTATTTCTGACTCTTGTATGTGTTACTTTGAAAGATTTATCTGAATTTTCAGCATGCAGAGAGACCAACAGTTTCAGGTGCTTGGAGACACTTGGGTTTGGGGAACTTGCTTTGGAGGGGAAAGCAACTAGTAGGACAGTAGAACTGTGGGGCTGGAGAAGTGAGACCTGTTTGTGGCACTGCCATGTTACTGGTTCTTTGCATCCTCTTAGATGCAAATATTTCCACTTGCTTGTTTTGAATCTCTTGAGCGTTTTCCCAGAGGCTCTCTGACTCTCTTGAGCCAACACCTCTGTCTCTGCTGTCCTGCAGCAGCCCAACACCATGTCCATCACCAAGAAGTTCAACTACAAGCTTGTGAAAAGTGGCAACATCATCCTGACAGCCACATCTGATCTGAAGGGCTACATCGTGGGCCAGGCCATCCAGCTCCGCACAGACATAGAGAACAAGTCCGGCCGGGACACTGGTGCTGTGGTGGCCAGTCTGCTCCAGGTGGGTGTCCAGTGGGGCCATTCCCTGGCTTGTGCTGCTGCTCCACCCCATGGAGGCCTCTGTGAAACGAGAAGGCCAAATCTCCAACTCTGTTCCTCTCTACTTTCCTGGGGAAAGAGGACCTAGAACTTGTCTTGCTTATCCCCGCTCAGTCTGTCACACAATAATGGGTATCCCTGCTCTGGAACTTGCCCGTTAGGTTTGTGCTTGTGCCTGTTGGGGTGGGTTTGTGTCCTGGCTTACATTTGTGGGAGACAGAAGACCACCTGCAGCCTCTGTGCAAGCTGTTTCCTCCTGTCTGTGCAGAAAGTGGCCTATAAATCCAAGCGCTGGATTTATGACCTGAGGACCATCGCCGAGGTAGAAGGCTCAGGGGTGAAAGCCTGGAAACATGCAGAATGGAAGGAGCAGATCCTAGTTCCAGCACTGCCCCAGTCCATTCTGCAGGGCTGCAGCCTCATCCACATCGACTACTACATCCAGGTGAGGTTATCTGTGTATCCCTGGGCTGGGCTCCCAGGCTGAGCAGTGTGGTGTGGCTGGTCCAGACATCAGGTGCACCTTCCCACAGCCATGTATGGATGTGGGATCACCCACTGAGGATGCCACATTTTCCCTTCTCTTCCAGGTTTCCCTCAAGTCTCCAGAGGTTTCTGTCACTCTCCCCATCTACATTGGAAACATTGCTGTGAACAGGCTCCCCCTGAGCCCCTCCCGCTCCATCCAGCACATCCCATCTGTGGTGGTCCCCAGCGCCCCGCCTGAGGAAGAGGAGGCTGCCAGTGGCTATCACCCCATGGACAATGTCTCCATCCCCACCAAAAGCCATTCCCAGCAGCAGCCCTTCAGCTATGCCCCAGGACTGAGCTTCCAGGAGATCCGGGCGGACTCGGAGCAGACGGGCTCCCCAAACCACCCCACGCTCTGCCTGTCCACAGGAGCCACTGTCCCCTACTATGCTGAGGGGAACGTGGTGCCTGTCCCCACAGCCAGCTCACTCATCCTGCCCCCAGAGTACAGCACGTGGGGATACCCCTACGGTGAGCAGCACTCCCGGCATCTGCAGCTGGGGGAAACGGCTCCTCCCAGCAGTGTCTGCTAGCTGTGAACTGCTGGGAATCTGGGGATTCAGTCAGTCTGCTGTCAGAGGGGATTGTGACATCTCTCTGCCTGCTTTAGCCTCTGGAGGAGTCCCCTCTTCCAGCTGTAAAAGCCAGCTGTCCTTCCCACATCCACGTCCATGCCTGCCCTGGGCTCACAGTGAGAGGATCTCCCTGTTCTTAAATGGGCTTTCAGCCTCCCACTGATAGAAAAACTTCTTGGCTTGTGATGAGGCTGGTGGGAGCAGAGCCAGGAAAATGATGTCACAGAAATCTTCTGTCTGACTTGGAGTGGGCCTGCAGCTGGTCTGAAGCTGTGGGGGAGGGAGTTGAGAAAGTGTCCGGGCTGGAACAGCTCGGGGAAACCCCAGTGTGCTGCATTCCTGCAGCTCTGCTGGGGGTGGCAGTGTGTGCTCCATTCCTGCAGCCCTGCTGGGGTGGCAGTGCGGGCTGCATTCCTGCAGCTCTGCTGGGGGTGGCAGTGTGTGCTCCATTCCTGCAGCCCTGCTGGGGTGGCAGTGCGGGCTGCATTCCTGCAGCTCTGCTGGGGGTGGCAGTGTGTGCTCCATTCCTGCAGCCCTGCTGGGGTGGCAGTGCGGGCTGCATTCCTGCAGCTCTGCTGGGGGTGGCAGTGTGTGCTCCATTCCTGCAGCCCTGCTGGGGTGGCAGTGCGGGCTGCATTCCTGCAGCTCTGCTGGGGGTGGCAGTGTGTGCTCCATTCCTGCAGCCCTGCTGGGGTGGCAGTGCGGGCTGCATTCCTGCAGCTCTGCTGGGGGTGGCAGTGTGTGCTCCATTCCTGCAGCCCTGCTGGGGTGGCAGTGCGGGCTGCATTCCTGCAGCTCTGCTGGGGGTGGCAGTGTGTGCTCCATTCCTGCAGCCCTGCTGGGGTGGCAGTGCGGGCTGCATTCCTGCAGCTCTGCTGGGGGTGGCAGTGTGTGCTCCATTCCTGCAGCCCTGCTGGGGTGGCAGTGCGGGCTGCATTCCTGCAGCTCTGCTGGGGGTGGCAGTGTGTGCTCCATTCCTGCAGCCCTGCTGGGGTGGCAGTGCGGGCTGCATTCCTGCAGCCCTGCTGGGGTGGCAGGGCCAGCAGTGTGTGCTGGCACAGTTCTACCCAGATCAACCCCTCTCTTTGCACAGGGGTAACAGAACACTGCATGTGTTCTTCAGCCCTGGGGTGGGGCACATGGAGCACAGGTGATCTGGAGGTGCTGGAGGACACGTGGATGCTTGGGAAAGAAAGGGAGGAACAGAACAGGACTGTGAGGTGGTGATTTTAACCTCTGTACGGATCAGGGCAGGGATGGGACTGGCTAGCTCAAATCCTGCAAACCCCATGTAACTCAGCTGGGCAGGCTGTGGGGCCCTGGCAGGGAGTGTGTGTTGGTGGGTTCCTTCACTCTGCACTGGGTTACACAGACTGGGGTGAAGGGAACCTCCCAAATGCCCACCATAACTTCTCTCATTCTTCCTTTTCCCCCACAGAGGCACCTCCATCCTACGAGCAGAGCTGCAGCAGTGCCAACTCCAGCATCAGCAATGGCAATTAGCCCTCCCCTGCTCCGACCCTGCCGGCGCTGCCCACCCTGGCACCACGGGGCACCCACCTGTGGCAAAGTCTGGTACAGCACAAGGCGTCTTCTTATTTCTCTGGCTGCTTTGAGGGGGGAACTGCCACATCCCAGCCCGGGCTTTTTAAGTCTCTTTCTAGGGAAGGGGTAAAAAACCAAAAAGGGCAGCCAGAGCAGCCTGCCTGCATGCATGTAGGAGAGGTCTGGAAAACTGAACTTGCCTCCTGCTGCTGCACCAAGTGCTGGAGAGCTGGGGATGCCCTGGGGATGCCCTGGGCAGCAGCCTGTTCCAGTACTGTAGTCAACACTAACTGCTTTACTATCAAAGCACCTGCGATGCCTTATCTGAAACGCTCCTGACTTGGCACGGCTCCACTCTAGGGGAAGGCTGGGCTGTGTGGGCTTTCTCTCCTCTTTCAGGGGGCCATGTGCTCTCCACAAATGGTTTTGACAGCCCTTCCTCCTTGTCCTCAGAGGTCCTAAGGGTGGCAGGAGGTTTCTTGGAGTAAGCAGGTTTGGAAGGTCAGGGACTTTTAAAAAGCCAAAAGCACAAGCCCGTCGCTGTACCTGAGCTATGGGGGGAGTGAGTGGCCATGGGCACAGGAGGGGATCTTGGGGGCACTTGCTGATAAGCCCTCAGGAAGATCCTGGTGTTCCATGGGGTGCCCTTTCCAGCACAGGTGGCTTTTTCCCACAGAGCCCTGTGGGACACAGCCCACCCTGGCTGCCTGCTGGGCCCTGGCACACAGGGGAGCAGCGCCGGTCACTGCGAGCGGGGGGACCACACTCCATGTCCCATCTCCTGCCCCTGCAGGGTGCCCTCTCTCCTCCCAGGCCGGAGCTACGTGACCATCAATCACAGAAGTCTGTCTGATGCTACCTCTGAGACTGCCCAGGGGCTCTGCCTGTGGGATCCCTTCCCTCTGGGCCCACTCTCTGTGGGGCTCTCCCTGGGAGTGGCTGTCCCTGCCCAGGCAGCCCACAAGGGTGCTGGGCCAGGGCCTGTTGTGGCACTGGTTTGCTGTGTGTCCCCTGAGCCTGAGCAGAATGTGACAATGAACACAAACCATGTGGGAGCTTGTCTGCAGTCTCCGCTGTGCCTGGCAGTCGGGGGAACAAGCTGGATTTTCCTGCAATTTTTCTTTTGCGCTTTTTTTTCCCCTTCAGCACCTTGTTTAGCTTGTTTAGCACTGCCTGCCCGAGCTGAGGAAACCACAAGCTACGTCCCTCAGAGCCACAGGTGCCCAGCCAGGCTGGAGTTGTGGCCTCCAGACCTTTGGCACCTCAGAGCTGGTCCCCACACAGCCCCAGGCTGGGCAGGCAATACCTGACAGATGTTTAGCAGCATTTCCAGCTGCTGCCTCCTTGTTCTGCCACCTCTGCACACCCCTCAGGCAGCTGGGACAGGCCCTGCTTTGCACTCTTTCTTTGCAAATGCTTTTTTATTTTGGTTTTATTTTAAGCATTGAACTGCTTTAAGGGTAGCGTAGCGAAGGTGCCGTTCTGAGCAGTGCTGGCACAACATGCACCGATGCTGATAGAGTGATTGTCATTGTCCCTGAATATATATAAATATATATATATATATGAGAGTAAGTTGTTTTTAATGATTGAATTCAGAAATACAAACTTTAATGCTGTATTTAATAAATTATTCTACGAGAAATGCTGTGCTTTTTCATCCATTTCTAATGCTGATCCATGTGCCTGTTCATGCCAAATCCAGAAATGCACCTTGCTGATTTCTTACAAAATGAAGGGTTTTTTTTGCTCTCACCAGGAAGGGTGGTGAACTCTGCCAAGGCAGCTCGGGGAAAACAAACGTGGTGTGGCCTGACCACAGTGCCAGGCTCATAATTCCACATGGCTGCAGGGAATTTGGCACCACGTGGGCTTGGCTCTAGAGACAGCAGCCACTGCACTTCCCAGGCCCTGTGTCCTGAAGCCAGGATTTGTCCAAGTGGCCCAGGAGTCCTGGGCAGTGCTCAGGGATGGACTGGTGGGAAGGAAGGGGAGAACAAGCTCTGCCTTTAGGAGATGGCACAGCCAAGGTCTGGCTGGAAGGGCTGGAGACCCAGCCCTCTCCTAAAGAGCCATTTGGAATAAACTTATTGAAAGAGGAAGAAGGCTCCTCCCCACAATCCCACTTTGGTGATCCCATGTCTGAAGCATGCAGGTGTTGCCTAAATTTGTCCCTGCAGGTAGCCTGGGGTGTGATCTGCATCTCACACACAAAGATCCTTCTTCATTCTCTTCTCAGCTTATGCTTCTGCTCAGCTTCCATGATTCAGACTCTCTTTTGCTGGGTGGTCTGGCCTGCCATGAGCAGCATTTTTCATCCACAAAGGGTCAAAGGCTCTTCCCCAGTGCTCTTCCTCTTGCTCCCACTTGGCTGAACCTGTCTTGCCTGCCTCTGTCTGCAGCTCCCGTGGTCTGCCTTGCTGTTGGCTGTACACATCCTTGAACCCAAATCCCTTCCACACCACTGGAAAAATTCCTATGAGGAATGCTTCTGGAGCTGCTGGGTTGGGCTGCAGCCTCCTGGCCCAGCCAGGCTCTGGGAGAGGCAGACAGGGCTGGGACCAGGACTGATCTCCCAGCTCCTCCATCTCTGGGGCTCAGCTGCTTTTCCAGCCCATGTTCCTTGGTGGGAAAATAGATTTGCTGTTTGGTTGCTGTGGCCAGAGCCACTGGGCTGTTTTTCCCAGCCAGCATCTGTCCTTCTTGTTCCACCTTGTTTTGGGAATGTCCCATCCATGGTGGAGGCTGTGGAGGAGGGAGCCCTCACCCAGCCCATGCTGTGCCCTCAATCTGCAGTGCTCTTGTGCGCCTCAACTCGCTCTCCCAAATTATATTTGCTCCAAACTGGTCTTTGGGACCTCTTGCTGTACACAGAGTCCCCTTTGCAAAGAAAGGAGCAAATGGGAACATTCTTGGCTGGTGAGGAGTGTCCATCACCACCGGCTGCTGTGGAGGGAGCAGGAAGGAGCTGGAGCTGCAGCCCAGGGTGGTTCTCATCCTTTTGGATGCTGTGCAGGGGCCCCTCTCAGCCCTGCCAGGTGGCTCTGGCCAGGGTGCAGCAGGGCATCACCCCAGGCTTGTCTCTGAGCAGCCTCGTTGAGCAGGAGAATTGACATAACAAGTGACAATCAGTGTTTTCCAACCCTCCTGCCCCGCCTTGCCTGTCCCAGGCTGCGCAGGGAAGTGAAGCCTGACACAAAGAGACTTGCTGATGTTTTGTGGAGCCCTTGGAAATGGGCCAGGACTGCAGAATGGAGGGGTTAATCCAGCTCTCCCCAAATCCCCCTGCAGGGGTGGCCCCAGGGCACTGTCAGCAGGTCCTTGGGGAGGGCTTTGGTTGAGCACAGTGGGGCAAACCCAGCATTTGGGTTTGGGTTTGAGCTTGTCTACTCATCCTCTGCAGAGAGGATCAATCCCTCTGTCCTCTGGCCACAGCTTTTCTGGCTTCCACCTCTGGAAGTTTTGGGGAGCTCACTTAGGCCCTTGGTCGTCCCTCGCTCCTCTTGCTGAACACTGAAATAAAGAGGAAAAAAGCTCATTTTTCTGATCACAGCCTGGTTAAAGAACTTCAGCACGTAGGGATTCATTCCAATTCCTGGCTCAGATTTTTAAAGCAATTGTTTTTGAGTGTGTTTGAAATGGGAAGGGGGAGCAGTGGGACACAAGAGAAGCGTGTGAGTTAATTGTTTCCAAACTCAATGTTCAATGGAAAACACCAAGAGTTTTGTTTTGTTTTTTTCCCCGTTGCTTTCATGTCTTTCATGGTTTTGTTCTTGTCCTGCTCTGCACATGTTCCACCTCTTTATCATTGGCTTTTTCAGTGTTGTTTGTGTCCTAAACTAAACCCTGCTTTGACATCTGCTGTCCTGTCCCTCTGTCTGCAGGAGATGGGGAAAGGGGAGTTGGGGGATGCAAAGGCTCTTCTTTCTTCTGGCCAATGATTCTTTTTTAGCTTTCCACTGAACTTCCAGGTGTTTTGTAAAACTAAGTATTTTCTGCTAGGACGTTTTCCTGTTGAGCCAGCACAAAACAGGAGATACAGGGTGTTCTAGGCTTTATTGAGACTGGTGGGGTAAAACCCTAAAAACTTGTGCCCTTTCTTGTACTCGTGGCTGTAATTCTTTATTCCTGTGGTTCTCTTTACAGATTTTGGGGTTTTATACAACAATTTGTGATGGTTCTGTACAACCTAAGACTTCTGTGCAATTTATAATTGGGTTTTGAAATGTAAACTCACAGTTTTCCATGTTTACCACGGCTTCTGGGGAGTATTTTTGTCCTGGATTTTAACCCCTCAAATGTAAAGAACTGGAAAAATGTAAATAAAGATGACTTTTTTAAGACCATGGGTGTTTTGCTCTGGGTATGTGATGATCATGAATCATACCTCAGCTGTCTGGACACTGAAAGCTGAAGGTGAGAAGTGGTTCAGGGCTGTCAGAGGAGGCATCCCCACTGGAGCTGGAGCTTGGAAATAGGTTTAGAGCCGAGGATGAAGCAAAGCCATGGCTCCTCCAGCTCTGCAGGGGAAGGGCTGGGGTGGGAAGACCCTGGTGGGCTGAAGGAGCTGTTGCTCGCTCCCATGGTGAATCGCAGAACCGTGGAATATCCTGAGCTGGAACGGATCCACAAACATCATCTATCCCAATTCTGCACAGAACCCCACCCTGGGCACCCCTGGCAGCGCTACCCAAACGCTCCTGGAGCTCTGGCAGCCTCGGGGCCGTGCCCATTCCCTGGGGAGCCTGGGCAGTGCCAGCACCTCTGGGGGAAGAACCTTTCCCTGCTCTGCAGCCTAAAATCCCCCTGGCCACAGCTCCGTGGGCAGGTGCCGCTGGAAGGAGGCGGCTGCGGCCGGAGGAAGCTCCGGGGCGCTGGGGCTGTGCTCTTCCTGCCGGCAGGAATCCCAGGATGTGGAGCCGCGGCTCCGCTCGGGCGGGAGAGGGCGATGTCCGCCCGGCTGGAGCTCGGCGCGGCTCAAAGGCGGCTCCGGCTGCCCGGCCGAGCCCCGAGCCCTGCCCCGGCTCCCCGCAGCTGCTCCAGGAAAACAGGGAGTTCTGGCACAGCACAGCTCATCCTCGCCCCGCTGCCCCTCGCTCAGGATGGGTCTGGGGTGGACAAGAGCAGTGGCCGGACGGGCTGCAACAGCTCTGTGTGTTTGTGGTTATTTCGGCTTCTTTTGGGAGCCTCTACTCTCCCTGATGGCTTGAGGAGGTTTGTCCCGGTGGCCGCTGCGTCTCTGTGTCTATCAGGGAAAGACAGAGCTGCAGCAAATGCTGGAGAGGAGCCACAAGAGCCCGTCCCGATGCGCGTCCGGCCTCACCCACCGCCCTCATCCCTGCCCCGGTGCCACCCCGGCCTGCCGGGTCTGGTTTGTAGGAGCAGGGATAAAGGCAGGAAATTCCCAGCATCTCATGTGGGGCATCCCCAGTGCGGGCTGGGCGATGCTGGGCATCCCCACGGCGGGATTTGGCCGTGTCCAGCTTCGCACCGGCCCTTGCTGGAGCAGAGGTTTCCAGAGGTGGCTTTTGGTGCGGGAGCAGTCTCCCCATCTCGGAGGGATCCCAGGGGAAGGGCACCCACCCCGCCACCAGCCTCCTCCGAGCCTTAGCGCGTCCCCCGGGAGCGATGGGACCCCCGGGGCCCTCTGTGTCCCCACCGAGGGGGAGGCACCGGAGGGGCCGCGCCGGGGGCTCCGCGGGGACGCTGCCACGGCCCTGCCGGTGCGCAGGGGGTTCTCTAGGGGGCTCGGTTAATTAATTAATTAATTAATTAATTAGCTGCTGCTGCCAAACTCAGGGAGGGGCTGCTCGGAGGGGATGGAGCGGGCGGGGGGCGGGTCCCCAGGCCCAGGGACTCTTATTTTGACCGCGGCGCTGCCGGGCGGGCGCTGCCGCCGCTGTCGGGCCGCGCTCCGGGGCCGCCGCCTCCTTCCCCTCCCGGAGCGGCCCCCGGAGCCGCTCATGGTGTCCTAGGGGCTTGCCCGAGGCACTGAGCGGCTTTGGGAGCCTCTGGGGGTCCCTCACACACCCCCGAGTGCCTCCGCTCCTCGGCACCCGCGGGGTCTGCAGGGTCCGGGTGTCCCGGGGTGACCGGGGGGACACACACAGCCCGGGGGGGCCCCGCTGGGGATGCTCCAGTGGAGCTGCGGCGCTTTGCTGTCACAGCCTGTCGCCGCTGCCCGAGTCACCGCGGTGTGTGCGGACAGCGGGGGCAGCGCAGCCCCAGCAGCTCAACCCCCCGGGGCAGTCAGTGCATCGAGACAAGCGACAGTGACAGCCCCAGAGCTGGCACAGCCGTGCCGGAGTGTCCAGGGGCTGAAGGTGTGGGATGGGAGCGGGATAACTCCGCAGCACCCGACCAGGGCTCCCCAGGCACTCGGCCCGGAGCGCTGCAGGGTGAGAGATTCCCTGCAAAGCAGAATAAGAACCCTCAGCGGAAAACCTCCACAGGATCCCCAGCCCAGCCCTGGCCCTGCCCAGAGCCCCCAACAAGCCCACCCTGGGCACCCCTGGCAGCGCTGCCCAAACGCTCCTGGAGCTCTGGCAGCCTCGGGGCCGTGCCCATTCCCTGGGGAGCCTGGGCAGTGCCAGCACCTCTGGGGGAAGAACCTTTCCCTGCTCTGCAGCCTGAGCCTGCCCTGGCCCAGCTCCAGCCCTTCCCTGGCTGCTGTCCCTGGCCCAGAGCAGAGCCCGGAGCTGCCCCTCGGGAGGAGCTGGAACAGAACTGCCCATGTGCCCACTGAGGAGCGAAGTGTCAGCTGGGGCTGCAGGAGAGCAGCCTGAGGACCAAGGGATGGAGTCTGTCCCTCCACAGATCAGCTAATAAATGTGTAAATTGACTTCAGAACACTCAAAAGCTCCTGTTTCCCTCCATGAAACACTAATTGCCCTGTCCAGGAGGCTGGTACAGCAACACCTGCCTGTGTCTCCCTGGGGCAGGTGTGACTTCTTCAGGGTGGCTTCTGATGCAGCTATGGGGACAAGGAGCCCTTGCAGGTGTTTATCTCCCGCCTTGTGCTATTTTCTGCTTTACTGGAGAGCTGTAAAAGGCATAATTGTTTTACAGTCATGGGTTTAGGGCCTGGGCATTAGGAGGGGCCCTGTGGGATTTGGAAGGGTTGAAGCTGTTGTGGGTGTTTGAGGTGTGGGAAAGGGAATGAAGAGGCTGGAAGTGATCCTTTTATGGGGCAGAGCCAGGGCAAGCTGCTCCCTCTGCCCCATCCTGGTTTTTGGGTGATACAGACACCAAAACCCTTGCATGAACTGGGATGAAATGACCCAAATGCGGGAGAAGCTAAAAACGGAGGTGATTTTCCATTGTTCATTTTTTGGCAGGAAATACTGAGGGACCTTTTGACTTCTTCTGGTATTTTTGCAGGGATTTTATGAATCCTTTTGTGCAAGTTGTGCTGCTGAAAGTTTGGGAAGCTCATTAACGCGCTCAGTCGGGAACAGCGGCCGCTCTTCCCCCCGCAGACTCGGGGTGTGCTGGGGACTCGGAGGTCTTGGTAGGATCAGTGAGGAGCTGCGGTTTGTGGGTGCCGGAGCGGGGAGCGCAGGGTCCGTCCCCACGCCAGCGCTGTCCCCGTGTCACCGCATCCCCACCCCCGCTCCGGCTGTACGGCACCCGCCGATGGCCGCCGCCATGATGCCGTACGGACGGCGGGACCTCTGGGGGCCGCCATGTTGCCGCGCGCGTGCGCCGTGCCGGGCCCAGCGTCTCCATTGAGAAGAATGAGGGGCAAGGGGCGGAGCCAAGGCGCGAGGAGCCGCCGGGGGGCGGGGCTGCGCTCCGGGGCTCCGGCCATGGCCACAGTGGATGCCGAGGTGAGTGAGAGCGGCGGCGTCCATCTACCCGGGCGGGGGGAAGGAAGATGGGGGAGCGTGGAGTGGTATCGCCCAGGGCCAGGCGGGTTCTGTCGGAGGCCGGGAGGGGGGCCGTGCCCCCGCCGGCCCATGGTTCAGTCCAACTCCTCTGAGGGGAAGAATGTGGGAGCTGCTGCCATTGTGTGTAGGGGGCCCGGGACTCTGTATAAGTTACACCCCTGCACGGTGAGTTAGTGGTGTGTGCCATACAGATTCCGGGGCTCCCCCCAATGGGAGCGGGTGCGTGTGGCGGAGGCGGGAGTGGGGAGCGGCGGGGTCGCCATCCATGTTCCGGGGCCGCCCCATGCGGCGGGGCGGCGCTGGCGCGGCTCTATCCAGAGTCNGGGAGGAGCCCCACGGGGAGCCGGGGTTGCGCGTCCCGTGGGAGCCGGACTCGGGAGTTTGTGCTCCCGGTCCGCTCCTCCGGGAGCACAGCAGCAGTTCTGGGCCTCCCCTGAGCCGCGCCGACCCGCCTGGGCGCTCCCGAGTGCGGCCGGGGCTGCCCTGCTGCACTGGGCATGTACAATCAGTCATGGCACGGTTTGGGTTGGAAGGGACCTGAAGATGCAGTCCCACCCCCTGCCATGGGCAGGGACACCTCCCACCATGCCAGGCTGCTCCAAGCCCCGTCCAGCCTGGCACTTGCCGGGATCCAGGGGCAGCCGCCGCATCCCTNGTGGTGTGTGCCATACAGATTCCGGGGCTCCCCCCAATGGGAGCGGGTGCGTGTGGCGGAGGCGGGAGTGGGGAGCGGCGGGGTCGCCATCCATGTTCCGGGGCCGCCCCATGCGGCGGGGCGGCGCTGGCGCGGCTCTATCCAGAGTCCGGGGCCCGGCCGGGCGCGGCGGCGGCGGCGGCGGGCGGGCCGGTGCTATGAGCCATGCAGGGTCCGGGGCGGCGGCGAGCGGGGGCCATACAGGGTCCCGGGCCCGCGGNGCTCCAAGCCCCGTCCAGCCTGGCACTTGCCGGGATCCAGGGGCAGCCGCCGCATCCCTGGGGCAGCCGCCGCATCCCTGGGGCAGCCGCAGCATCCCTGGGGCAGCCGCGGCATCCCTGGGGCAGCCGCGGCATCCCTGGGGCAGCCGCCGCATCCCTGGGGCAGCCGCAGCATCCCTGGGGCAGCCGGAGCGGCGCGGGGGTGGCTGTGCCCGCAGAGCCCCCGTCACCCCGCCGGGCTCGGGGGGACACCGGCCCCACATGCCCCGGGAGAACGGGCATTGCCGTGGGGTGGCAGCAGCAGCCGGGCTGAGGCTGTGCCCAGGGGTGGGAGGGCACACAGGGCTGCAGCACTCCTTCTTGTGTCGGGCTCAAACTCCTGCCCCGGCTGTGCGGAGAATGTCAACTTGTCACTAGTGTGTGCCCTCAGGTGAACGCTGGAGTGCAGCTGGGCTGCCTGCTGAGCCTCCGTGTACAAAGAGAGCCATGAGGTAATGACACAGGTGTGCGTCCTACACGGGCTGGGACACAGGTGTGCAGTGGCTGTCACACAGGTGTGCATTGTCCATGGGCTGTGGTACAGGTGTACACTCGTGTATGCACTGTCATAGAGGTGTGCAGTTGTACAGGGACTGTCATACAGGTGTGCATTGTACCCGGGTGTGACACAGGTGTGCAGTCATGCAGAGGCTGCAGTACAGGTGTGCATTGTACACAGACTCATACAGGTGTACTGTTGTACAGTCATACACGTGCATTGCACACAGACTATAATACAGATGTGCGCTGTGCACAGACTAATGCAGGTGCACAGTTGTACACAGGCTATAACACATGCATGTACAGCCTGTAATGCAGGTGTGCATCATTCTCACACTGTCATACAGGTGTGCGCAGTTCACAGACTGTGACCCAGGTGCACACTCATTTACAGACCAACTGGAGCTGAGGCTGAGGGGCTGCTTGTGGCCACAGCCAAGTGTGGCCCACTCTCTCTCTGCAGTGCCTTGTTGACAGGGCTGTGCCCTGGCCTGGAACATCTGCCCTGTGGGGTGAAGTTTGTGGCATGGCCAGTGACACCGTCAGTGCTTTGGAAGTGCTGCACATTTATTGCTCAAACAGCTTGGATTTATTGCTCAAACAGGATTCTCTTCATTGTTGCTGGGAGGTTGTCCAAGGCTTCTTTTATGTTTTCTGTTCCAACACAATTGGCCTGATCCTGCTGCCTTTCCCTTGTGCTTTTGGAGAGGATGATTGTTAATTTTTCCCTGTGACAGAGGAATCAGCCCTTGAGTGCCTCTGTGACTCCATGGTCCAGTTTTGCTTCCAGGAGAGTGGCACAGCCGTAACTGGGGCAGGAGTTGGCTCATAGGTCATCAACTCCTAAGGCACAGGTCAGTCCTCACCCTGCAGACACACAGGTTTTATTTTGGGAAGCATCTCCCAGGAGCCCTGGCTGGGTCTGCCCTGTGAGCAGAGCATTAAGAACCACTGCTGGCTGAGTCAGGCGCAGTATCCCCAGATGTTGCTGTGGATTATGGGGAGGGAACAGTGACTCATTTGGAGTTTAATTCCTCCCTTCCCCCATGAACTCAGTTCTGTCTGAGGCCAGATCTTGCTTATACCCCTCTGAGGCCAGAGGGGAAGAAGTTGGTGTTAAGTCAGGCTGGAATGTGGAGACTGGAGGAGAAGCTCTTTGCTTCCCCAGTGCTGGTGTGGGAGAGCAAGGAAAAACATCCCACATCCACAGTGTTCTGCCAAGTGCAATATGGAATGGTTTCACTTGGTTAAGAGAGGTGCAGAGGTGTGTTTTTGGGAGGAGATCCTTGCTCCCAGCAAAGAGCTGGGGGGGAGTGGGCAGGTTGGGAAGGTGATGTCTGTGTGTCTGCAGGGAGTGCCCAACCAACTCTGCTCCCAATCCAGAACAACTTCTTGCCAGATCTTAGTGTTGTTGGGATGAGGGAGAATCTCTTTGAACACCAAGTTCTTGTCAAAACCTGTGAACTTCAGCAGTTTTTCTCTTCTGTTACCTGTCCCAGGTGATCTCTGTGTTGGGGAATGGCTGTGCTGTAGTCCTTAGGTGCAGTAATCACAAGGCTGCAGAAAAATCTGATTTTGCTGTTGGATTTCTTTTGTAGATATCTTATATCCAGGCCAGTTTGGGGTTGTTACGTGCTTCAGACCTACTGCACTAAAGTTTAAACTTTAAGGAATTGAGTTTTGAGGAACTGAGCCTTGCTCAGCCAGCATGTATGGTGGTGCATGTTCATCTGATTTGATGCTGCTCCTGCAGTTTGCATCAGTTTGGTGAAGAGCTGCTCTTGTGTTTGTGTGTTTCCTAAAATACTTGTTTGGTGCAAGTCTGAAGTTCGAGCCGTGATGTTTTTCCTGGGGCTCGTGGTGACCTGGTGCAGGCAGCGAGGTGTGTGTGTGGCTTTGAGTGAAGCTGAGGTTCCCTTCAGAAGTCATCCTGCATTTTTCATCATTTTTTTTTCCCTTCCATCTGTTCGGATCTGTAAAATCTCTCTTCTGGAGGGGCAGCTTTGATCTCTAAAGCGACGAGCCGGCAGAATTCCTGGCTGGGGCTGGATCTGGGATGGGCTCAGCACCCAGCAGTTCCCCACGCTGGGGCTGAGCAGTTCTCAGCGGTGCTGAGGCTTCTCCCTGGCTTTGATCCCAGCTCTCATCCCCTCCAGCTGATGCTGGGAGCTCGGCTGAGCCAGCTCAGTGACCTCCCCACGGCATCAAGAGACATTTCCCTGGCTGTGCCTGGGGAGAGGCTCCTGCAGCAGGTGCTGAGTGCAGGAGGAATGGCAGGAGCAGCGAGCAGGGAGGGAAGAGCTGCAGATTCCCACTCTGTGTCTGGCAGGTGTTGCACAATCCAGCTCTGCTTTCAGGCCTGCCTTCCCTCCTGCCAGCCAGGAGAGGCCTCTTTGATTCACATCCCATTTCACTCACTTATCTCAGGAAGACTTGGTGTGTTTTAAACCCCACCAGCCCTCCCTGGAGCTGTGTCCTGCAGGGCAGCTGCTTCCCTGGGGATCCCGAGTGCTCTGAGGTGTGTTCACAGCACGCTGAGCACAGACATCACCCCTGTTTCACTCGTGTTACATTTCTGCTGGGGCACCAGGTTAATACATTTTAACTGTGTCTCTGTACAGGGAAAGGAGGTTTTTCTTCCCCCTCTCTGATCCTCGTGAGGAGGTTTTGGAACTTTTCTGAAGTAGGTACGTTACTTTATTAACATGATTATAATTACACACAGTCCTGGCCCTGGCGAAGTCTTACCCTGTGTCAAATTGGTGCTAACTTTTTCCATGAATTGTCAAATGTTGTGGGCTGGCAACGGCTCATGGGGAGCTCATCCTTTTCTTCCATTGAGAGAAACTTTGAATAATGACAGAATGAGCAAAGATGACTTGTGAATCTTTAAGTGAGCCTTAGAAGTGCCCTTCAGCTGTGCTAAGCTGATGTGACTGAGCCAATGTGACTGAAGAGAGCATCTAAAGAACATTTTGTCAGTCAAAGCAGTATCAAAGGCCTGGGTTATACTTTAAATAAACTCTTTCAATGTAATTATGCTGGTGGGAGAGAATGATTTCTTGTTGTTGAAATTGTAATAAAAGTCCTTGCTGTGGATACAGCTTTATTAGTTTAAAGGTGATCCCAGACCAAGGTGGCTTATTTTTTGCTTTCCAAAGCAGAGCCTTGGTCTGCGTTTGAGAAGTTTTGCCCACGTAGTTCTCTGTCCATGAATACAAAGCAATTGCTCTCCCACTGCTGTGTCAGCAGAAGCCCTGGGAGAGATGCAATTACCAGCAAAAACCCCAACAGCAACAAGGAGAAGCAGCTCCTGCGTGGAGGGAGCCTGTTGGAGTCTCTGGAGCTGGATTCCTCCCCTGGGAGCAGCTGGGTGAGGAAGGCACAAGCAGCCCTGAGCCTGCTGCTGGTGCCCTGGGTATCCCATTTCCAAATGTGGAATGATCAGGGACTGACCTGGAATGCCAGGCTGAGGCCTTGCTCTTTATCAGCTTGCCTGGCCTTTTGTGCTCTGTGCCTTCCCCTCTCCACCCCAGAAGTGCTCTCACCCTCTTGCTTTTCCCTGGCAAAGTGCTGCTGTGGGTCACTGCATCCCAGGAGAGGAGGTGAGAGGGGATTTTGTGCAGGACTGTGAGAGGTACAAGGAGTCTGGGTGCTCCAGGACATATTTTGCTGGAGAGTTCCCTCTTCCTGACTGTTGTGGAAACCCAGGGTCACCACGAAGCTCACCCAGCTGTGTGTGGATCAAGTGGAACAGGGAGCAGTCCTGTGAGTCTGTGCTCCCTTGCTGTGGGGCTGAGTGGGCAGGGACATCCCATTGCTGATGGCTGGAGTCTGGCTGAAGTGGTAAAGTGAATCCAGCAGGGAGTGAAGAGTTTGGTGTGGCCCTCTTAGCTTTGGGAAGTTCATAAACCCAGGATAAACCCTGCTTGGGAGAGCGCTCAGTGTGGTAATGCAGTGCCTAGCTAAGGTAGAAAAGCTTTTTGAAGCTTTCCTGCTTTTAAGTAAAACTTTGTAGCATAGCAGAGTATCAAGCACATCCAGCACATCCTCTTCTCCAGTAGGAAATGTTGCTCCAAGAGGATTCCTGGTTCCCTAATGTCCAGCGCAATCCCCACCATTGTCTTGCCATTTGCTTCTGTCTCAGCCTGGGTTTCCAGTCGGGATGGTTCAAAGCTGCTGCCTGACTCATGGCACAGGAAATCCTGAGCCAGGTGAGCCCACCTGAGCTGTGTGTGTGTACCAGGGGCTGCCTTGGGCGTGGGGATGGGCTGTTGAATGTTAAACCCATCCTTTTCAGTGTTTCCTCACAGGAGAGCTCTCAGAGGCAGTGTCAGTTCAGGACAGGGAGATGCTGAGTGGCAGAGCAGAAAATTCAGGTCCACTTCTGTTTGCATAAAGCTGATCATCCTGCAGAGCCAGCACATGGACAGGGAGGAAATTTGCAGGTGGTGCAACTGGGGAGGAAGTAAATATGGAGCGAGATAACCAGGCTGACATGGAAAAACCCAGAATAAAGCCAGGTAAGTGACTTAGCGCTACAGAGAAATGTGAAATTTTGCAAACAGGGATAAAAATAATGACAGTGATTATATATCCTCGGGTCAGCTGGGCCAGAACCTGCTCCAGAAGGTGCTGTGAGCTCAGTACAGTATTTACAGCAGCAGCAGAGACTGGGGAGCTGAGCTGAGTGCAGATCAGCGATGCCCAAAGACAGCACAGATCCATTCCCTGTGGGGTGGGGAGAGCCAGTCCAGGAGCCCTGGGATGCTGCAACAACACTGCCTGCTCCTGCTGCCCTTGCTGGTGAAGAGGAATGAGGTATTTATTGCTCCTGAGAGCAGCCAGGATCAGCCTGATGGGCTGAGCCATCCCTAGAGAAGGGAGCAGGGCATGAGGGCCCCTCCGTGGAGAGGGAATGGCAGTCCAGGTGTCTGAGCTGCAGCAGGCTGTGCTGGGGTCTTGATTATGGTAAAGGTTGTTCAGAATGCTGCTTCAGACTTTTAATTAATTTAGAATTCAAGGGCAGATGTGGACAGAACGATTTGAGTGTGTTGTCTTGCAGAAGGGAGCCCTGATCTCCCCAGGCTCTTGGCCATGACCTGCAGGTGCATCTGAGTACAGCCTGAGAGCAGTGAAAGATATATTCCCCTTCTTTTCGTTTTTAAACATCAGTTCGTTGTTTCTTGAGAATCTGAGTTACCTTCTTCCTCTTCAGTTGAACATTTCCAAGTTTTAATAGATAATTTCTCCCACAGGCTCCAAGCCAGAAGGCAAATTACCCCAATGCTTTATCCAACTTCAGTGGGAATTGAGGATGTTTCATACTGCTGACCCAGAGCATTCAGAAGCTCTGCTTCTCTCAAAAATCATAATATTGTTTCAAGAAGTGGGAAATTAAACATGCACATGGTAGAAGACTTAGAAAGGATTAATGGGTTTCAAAATTACATGCTTCATCCAGCTGCTGATTTGGGAATTGAAAGTATGCCTGTTGCAAGATTGGGAGGGAGGTACTGAAACGTGGTGTTCCTCAGCATCCAGTGAATGCAAATATCCCAAATCTGTGATTCCAAAGCCTTGCCCAATCTCCAGACTGACTCCAGGTTTCATGCTGGATCAGCTCAGCCCTGGTGGGAGCAGCTGGGTGGAAAAGCCCTCTGTATATTTTATTTTGTCTTCCCTGTAGTTTAATTTGTCCTCTCTTGATTATCTCAGCTCCTGGGGTGTCAGCCAAGGCACATTTTTAGGCGGCTTTGACTGAAGTTCATTCCCTGTGTGTGGCGTTGCTTTAGGCACAGGGAAGGGATCATGGAAGGCTCCTCTTGGCTCCTTTTTGCTCCTCCTGCCTTGTGAGGAGGATTTGGGATCTGAAGGGGCAGCTCCTCCAGCCTGAAGTCACTGGGGCCTGCACTAAATAGGAGATGGGTGTTGAAATCACTTGCATTTTTGGGGCCTGAGAAATTATCTTACTCTTTTGGTGCATTTCTTGTGTCCACTGGGGTTGGCAGCAGATTTACAGCCTGTCAAGTGTGGGTTTGGAGGTGTAGAGAAGAGAATATTGGCATTTGGGAGGTGAAAGCATTAACATGGGCTGGGAGCTGGTTTGTGTGGTTCCATATAGGATCCTGCCAGTTTGCACATAAACCTCCAGATAATGAGAATCTAAAACACGAGTCTGAATATTTTATTAATTGAAGAGTATTATTAATATTTGATGGCTTATATCAACGCCCAGAAGGCTCTGCAAAAAGCACCGCTGCTGAACTGGTAAGCAAGACATGAGGTGCTTTTAATGGCAAACTTGCTTGTAATGGCTTTTATCAGTTTTAAATGTTAAGGATCTGTGAATCCCATACATTAGAAATCCTTTTGTTCTTTGGATTAGGAAGGGTGTTATTTAGTTTTGCTAAGCAGGATTCAGATTGGTGCTTTAATGCCTTCTTAATATGCAAAGGTGATTGTTTGTAAGGTGTCCTGTTGAGCCTGGAGGTGACATCTGGAATATTTAATCCTTTTTGCCACACTTTGAGGACAAACAAGGACAATTCCTTTAAAGATGGCCCTCGGATGAGCTGGAATATTTCCTCTTGCTGTAGTGCCAGCTCCTGTAGCTCTGGGAGCATGTGAGGGTCCTGGCTGTCCTTTAATTGGCATCCCCCTGCACCAGGGAGATGCCACCAGTGAGCAGAGAAACTGCAGCTCTGTCTGCTTTGAGTTTGGGAATTCACAGCACCAGGAGCTAGCGCAGCCTCCGGCGTGCAGCGTTGGGAAAGGCCAGCGAGGGGGGATCATATTCTGTCTTTTATTTCCACTCTGGTTCCTAGGAGCTGTAAGTTGTATTTCTCATGGGTTTTTTCAAGATTTTTAAAGGTTTCTGCCACACACAGTGAACTCCATGCCTATCTCACACTTCTTCTGGGGTTTTTTTTTGTGAGTTTTGTTGTTTCCTTCCCTGTAGAATGTGCCCTTTGTGCTGGTGATCTGGTTATGTTCTTGTGTTTCTAGGAGTTTGCCTTTGATAAGAGCACATTGGTATTAATCATTTATGGCTTTCATTAGAACCTTATTGGTTTGATGTTTTCTCAGCTTTCCAGACTGCCCTCACCGAGGCTGCTTTATAGACATCATTTATCTCCTGCCCCTGTCTGACAGCAGCCCCAAATTTTCCCTCCTGCTGCACATGCTGGTGCTTTGTGCAGGGAGGATGTGCACATTATATGGCTGTTGCTGCTGGGACTGTGGCTCCTGTGTGGACTGGAATTGGGGTTTGAGGCTGTGTCAGGGACTAGGGACACACAGATTGTCCCCATCCCCATCCCCATCCCCATCCCCATCCCCATCCCCATCCCCATCCCCAATGCCTGGTGTGGTCCCAGGGCTGTGTGGGAGGAGGAGAGGGGCAGGAGGTGATGGGGAATGAGGCTGATCTGTCAGGTCTGGGCCTTGGCCAGTGCTGGCAGGTTTCCCCAGCTGATTTGCTTTTCTTCACCGGGCCTTTGTTCCCAGCCACGCTTCCTATGAAAGGCAGGAGCAGCGGCCGCTCCGCTGGCTGCAGGAGCCCTCCCCACGCTGCACAGCCCTGCAGGGGATGAGCCCCAGGGCTGCCTGGGGGCTGGGAGCCCCGGGATGGCACTTGTGGGCTGCCCAAGCTGCCTCCTGTGACAGGGAGTAGAACCAGCTGGGAGGGGGATTTCCATTGTCTGCCTCGGGATGAGCCTCAGCGCCCTGTGCCCCTTTAGGGTGAGCTAAGAAACGGCTTGGATATTCCCAGTGAGCTTCCAAGAACAGGGAGGTTTGATCTGGTCCCCCCCACTCATGACCCAGCAGCTTGAAGCCCGTGTGGGCAGAGCTGCAGAATTTGCAGACGTGGCCAAAGAGCTGCAGGAGGAGGCCCCGTGTCTGTGTGTATTTATACACTGGATGCCCAGGGATAGCCAAAATTCTTCTTGAAATGAGCAGAACTCCACAAGTGGAAGTTGGTGCGGGGCTGCCAAGAGTGACTCCTGATGCAGCAGTGTCTGTTCTAAAGAGAGATGTAAATGTTTCCTGCCGGTGTCCCGGTGACTCAGGGCCCTCCCTGCCCCGTGGTGATGCTGATGCAGTTGCTGATCCCTGCCAGAGCAAGCGGTCCTCACCGGGAGATTAGCCAGCAGCCCCTGCTCCCCTGCTGGGTGCTCGTTAACATTTCCTTGCTGGTGTATTATTAATTAAGGTAATTTGTATTGCCCTGTAATGTGGAGGGTGCTTTGCAAGCACAGAGCTTGTGTCCCAGGGTTCCTGAAGCTTGGACTGTGTGGTTGAGTGTTGAGAAAAGGTGAATCTATGGGTTTTTGGCTTTCTTTCTTTCTTAGCAGCTGCCTGGCTTCATGTCTGGGGCTGGTGAGTGTGGTGCTGTCTGAGCAGAGGGCTGAGGAAATGCTGTCTGTGCAGAATTAGTGCAGACAGACAACAGGACTGAAGTGCAAGCAGAGTTTGCAGCATTGGCCCTCCATAAGACAGAAGATCACCCAGAACTATTATATTAAAAAGAGTTTTGGGATCCAAACCTACAGAAGTCAAGGAGGGATTTGCCATCAGCTGCAGTGAGAGCAGCCTCCCTGCAGTGTGCCCAGGCAATGAGACAGGCAGCAGCTTAAACAAAAGAAGTTAAAGAGGTGTCCAGGCAAGGCTGGTTGAGGTTTTGCTGCCTCTGGTGCTTTTCCCAGATATAAAACAGAGGTAATATTTTCCCAAAGTTCAGGGGCCTGGCTTGGTGTTGGAAGCCTTTAACTGGGATTGTTGAAGAACTGCTGAATGTTAATTTTTAAATGTGCAGATTATCTTCATTAGGTAAGAGATGGAGAGTTACATAACAGTCGTTATTTTATAGGCTCTGGTTCTTGGCTTTGTTCCTTGACATCATGGCCAGGCCTGATGAAGGGAATAGAAAACTTCTAGAAGCACTTTGTAAAGTATGAACTATTTGTGATCAAAGCCAGTGTGAGTCTGACTCTGAATGTCCAGCTCCTCTTCTTTGGACTTGTGATAGCAGCCTCAGATTCACCTTGAAAATAGGACCTGTGATCTTTCATATGTTCTTATTTAGTTCTTAAATTAGGCTAATGCATCCTGTTCCAGCCGATGCAATTATTAACAAACCTGGGCAATTATGGCATCTATTGTACAGACATTCTGTGCTCCTTGCTAGGAAAAATACACTTTTGATAAACAAATCCACTTTGACAATCTGTCAAGGACTTTTCTAAAGCAAAATTGAAAGAGTCACCTCAGTGACCTTTCTTTTTTGTTCTGTCGTGTTTGGGTTTTTTACGTGGTCTTGCAAGAGCACAGCAGTTGCAGCTGGAGGTTCAGGGCTGGTTTCACAGGGCAGGAGAGTGGAGGAAGGCAGGGAGGGGATCTCAAGGGCTGCATCCCCTGCTCTGCTGTGTCACAGTGCAGGATCCTCCCAGCCACAGGCTGCATCTGGCCTTGCAGAAACCCTGGGAAAAAACTCTGCTCTCTTGGTTGGATCAGCTGTTTCCCTTTTTTTTTTTGAATGAGAAAAAGCCCTGAATGTTTTGGCACAAATTCTCAATTCTTTCTTTTATTCCACATGTGACAAACCTGTGTGGTTGCTCAGCCTGGGTAGGATCCACTCCATCGTGAGCTGCCACCAGGACTTCAAGGCAGATCTTAAATCCTACTTAAACCTCCAGCAGATCAGCTTTGTTTGGCTCTGGGCACAGGAGTGGGAAGGAGTATCTTCTGTTCAGTACCAGAAGTTAAATTGCATGGAAGAAAAATCAACCAGGATTGTTTTCTCGCTGCATTATCAGAGCTGTGTGAAGGTTTGGCCCAGTGGAGGGTTGTGCTAGCTGGAAACATCCCTGTGTGTCACATCACCCAGGGAGGAAAGGCAGGAGGAAAGAGAGGGTTTCCTGCCTCTGCCAGACATTCCCTGCTCCCTGGGTGTCTCAACAGATTGTTCTTCCCTTGCTGCCTGGGGACTGAGAGACACAGGCCACGTCTGCAAGGGAATTCCCAGGAAAATGGGTAACCACAGAATCACCGCATCAGTCAGGCTGGAAGGAGCACAGTGGCTCATCAGGCCCATTTCTTTCTGTGGGAATACTTGATTCAAAGTGATTGTTAATCTCCATGTGAGTTGAGAAGTGAGTTTTTCCCAAGCTGAGTTTCAGAGCTAATCCCCTGTAACCACTGCCGTTATCTGGGTGCTGTGTCTCCTCCCCTGAGCTCCCCAGCTGTGCTGTGACATGGGGCACATCTGGCCCTCCCCACAGGAGGCTGTATCACCTCACTGCTTGCTGGGCTGGACAGCTTCTGGGAGGAGCAGTTAACATCTCTTAACTTTTCTAGTGCATCCTCTGAGCTGCTGATGTGACAGCAGCTGCTTCTCCAGGGGTATGGTGCCCAAAATCAGATTAAAACACCTTGCCTTGCCCTGACAGCCCCCGGGGGTGTGATGAGTGATCTACCTGGGGCATGAGTTGTTTATATGAACACAATTCCATGGGGGAATAGCCCATGGTCCTGGGCAGACCCAAAGCAGGAGGAAGAGGAGCAGGGCTGTGCTGCTGAGGGCTCTGCTCTGGAATTACCCAATGAGGCCAGACAGGTGGGTTTGGCACTTGCAAACATGAATGCATCAGAGCAGTAATTAGTGATTATTACAGTAATACTATTCCAGAGCATTCAGCACTGCAGGGAGAGCTGTTTGTGGTGACACAGTGGCACAGACTCTGGGAACAGGCTGCAGGTCCAGGCCCTGGCTGTGTGGGCAGGTGTGAGCCATGCCTCCATCCAGGAATGCTGCCTCGGAATGCTGTGTGGGTGTCTTGGATGGCTTGAATGTGGCTGCAGTTTTTGCTGGCAAAATTAAGCCTTCCTGAGTGAAGTGAGCTGCTTCCACAGCATAAAGATCGTTTTGGATGGGCTCCTGGGCTCCTCCCAGCCCTCCTCAGCAGAGCAGGAAGAAGCAGATGTGACGTGTTTTCCCCTTTTCATCAGGTTTTTATCCACTGGATTTGTAGAAATAATTGACAGGATGATCATGGCAGTTCCTTTGCATGTTGAAAGCAATGACTGTTGATGAAGATTGTGTTTGTCTAATGTTAATACCCAGATTGAAGCTCTTTGTGGGAAGACTTGGGGCACAGCCCTGTTGGTATCAGCACATTCTGGCAGGAGAGCATTTCTGTTGGTCTAACTTTGACCTGTCTCAACAGAGCTGTCATGTAGAAAGTTGCCTTTATCAGGGATGGCTAAAAAGATGCCAGAATTGGCATCTTTAGGTCCTTGGATTAATTTACTTCTATTTTTTACATTATACAGCTCCAGCACTTGTCATTCTGTCTGTTTGAATTTTTGTATTTTTCTGTGTTTTTTGTTTTAATGGGTCAGACAGAGAAGAAGCTATTTTGGGATTGAGAAGCTGGACTGGAGGTGCCAGTTGAGGTGAATCTGGAGCACATCCCAGTGCTCTGCTCTGCATGCCATGGGAAAGGTGCATTGCTGAGCAGAGCACAGAGGGGACACAGCTTCTCCCAGAGCTGGGAGCAGGCACGAGGAGGCATCTGAGCTTTGGTGCTGGGCTGCTCTGGAAGGTCACAGTCACAGCCATGGATGTCAGGGCTTGGATCAAGTTCCAGCACACCCTTCAGTTCTCCTCAGGTGTGGAGTCTCTCTTGGCAGCCTTGGCCAGGCAGGCTCTGGTGCTGGGATCCTCAGCAGTTCATGTGACTGTTCCACCTCTGAATTTTAATCCAGAGGGGGGATAAATATTGTTCATCCTCTTTGCTGCTTGGTGTATAACCTGTACAGGTGGTCACAAGGAGGTGAGACCAGCTCTGAGTCAGGCTTCGAGCCTCACTTCCCTGGAGCTGGTCCTGCCTTTGCTCATTTTCATCCACCCATAGGATTTTTGTGTCTTCATCAGCTTCATTGATAAAGGATTTGCTTAAGCTTTGAAAAAAAATAAATTGTGTTTTGCTTTTATACTTCAAGCCAGACACCTCCAGGACTTCTCCTGATGCTGCTGCTTAGTTAGTCTGAGTGGTTTGTAATCCCATGTAGCAAATGTGACTCCTGCAAGGGACTCCCTTTCCTCTCAGAGCCTTCTGGAAGCTTTTGGCAGAGCCAGGGTTAAAGCCACAGGAGCAAGTGACAGGAAGACCAGGCAGGGAGGGACAGTTTTTGTTACATGACAAAGGTTGCCTTTAAACTGTTTTTTATCATGAGCTGCAAATCAGAGTTAGTGCAAACAAATCCAAGTGTGTGTGAAGGATCTTCTGACCTCTCCCAAAGTTCTCCAGGGTTAGGACTGGGCTGCAGACAGCCTGCACAATCCTCCAGGGCTGGGTTTTGACAGTGGGCTGCCATCACACAGCAGCCTGGTGTTTGCTGCCTGTCCCTCCCCAGCTCCAGGAGTGACAGTTCCAATCAGTTCACTCTCCACACATCTTGGGCACAGTGTCCCCGTGCTGAACATGCCAGGAGGGACAAAGGGAACCCCTGAATCAGTCAGCTTTGAGGATTATTTCCTAAAGCATCCATGTTCCATACAGCAAGGGCCACTCTGCTGAGCCACCCAGCTCAGTGGACTTCTGGGTTTGTCCACTGAGAGGAATTCTGACCGCATCTCCTGCTGCAAGGACAACCTGCTAGACATGCAAGCAGGGATTTACTCTGCCTTTACAGAAAAATATGTCCCTAATTCCCACCTCTGTGCACCAAAATCAGCTGCGAATGGCATGAAAGGATGGGTCATGGAGAGGAGCAATGCTCTGGTCAATCATGGGGCTCCTGATAAGAAGCAGACATGGGGCTGAGCAGCTGGAATTGCTTACTGAGATGATCTGCTTGCTAAATTACCATTCTGCCCGGCAGAGGATGGCAGATGGCAGTTCCCTGCTCTAAGGGAGGTCTCCTGGTCCCATTTTACATTGTTGCTGTCTCCTTGATCACATCCTCGGTGGGGCTGTGGAGTCCTTTTGTTCTCTGCTCTACTTTCCAGCATTTTTGTTGCTCTAGCAACACTTCCAGCCCCAAAGCAGCGGGATCCTGGTGCTAACACAATGCTGCATTTGAAAGAAGGAAGCAGAGCACGACAGGTGATCTCCAGCTTTTGTATGGAATGGCTGTGCCTTGAGCTGGGAGGATGAATGGCAGGTTGTGATATCTTATTGTCTTGCAACTGGCATTGCTTTTGTCATAAAAGGTGAGAAATGGTCTTGTGTTACTGCCACAGCTGTGGTTTGTAAAGTTGCTGTATTGTTTTCCTTGTGTGGAGTAGGACAGCACCAGTTTGAGTGGGGATGTGGAAGCCAGGCCCATGGCAGGCAGCTCCTTTCTGGGCAAATAAAGAATGTTTTCCATGCTTAACAACTCCAGCAGCTTTGCAGGCTCCTCCCCAGGGCTGTGCTGCCACTGGACTGTCCTTACAGCATGGATGCACTGACCTGCTGGTCATCTGCACATCTGGAGGGGGAAGGAAAAGGCTCCATCTTTTATATCAGAAAAGTGCAGCAATTGTGTGAAAACCTTTCTGGTAGGTTTCCTGCAAAACTCAGGAGCCACTGGTGCTCTGCAGTGTGGTTTGTGGGATCCTGTCAGCTGCTTTGGTGTTTTGTAGCTTCTCTATAAATGGTGAGAGTGATACAGGAAGATGCCTTTAACACCTTTTTTTTTCTCCTGAGTGCTCTCCCGTGCTTTGCCACGGCTCTGCAGGCAGTGTAAAAGCCACCTGTTAGTGTTCTGTGGGTAAGAAGAGAAGAAATCCTTTTGAGATTTTGGGCACAGCTTCCCACAGCTTCCTGCTGGCCCAGCCACTGCTGGAAGGACCCAAGAGCACTGTGTGTGGATGGAAGTGAAAACCTCAGTAGGCTCTTCAAAAAGTCTTCCATGTACAGCTGAAAGAATCCATTTTCTGCTGCCTTTCACACAACCTTCCCTCCCAGATCACTGAAAAATGCTGAAGACTGAGGATATTTAGAATATATCCTCAGATTGCTCATTTTCGTGGCAAATGGAGGATGAAGATGGAGTACCAGCTTTGGGATTGATATTGTTTCCAGTGGGTGACCCCTTTTTATTTAGATATTAGGTTTGGAATCTTGTTTTTTTTCAAGCTGATATGATTAAAGGTGCTCAATCTGCAAGATTCGGTCATCATTATACAAACTCTTCCCTTCCTGGGACAAATGGTAGGATATTCCCAAGTCATTCCTTTTCCTCTCTTTGGTACTTTGCACTTTTTGGGCCCCTGGCAGCCAGCCTAGATGGAGTCACTGTGGTGTGGTGGTGGAGCTGCCCCAGACTCGATGAATCTGGGACTTCTGTAGCACTGAAAGCTTCATAGGCTCCAAGGGGCTTGCATTTACTGTGCTTGGGCAGCTTTTGAGTGCCTTGGTTACATCCTCCTGTGCCCCTGGTGAAGTCCTGATGTGGAGGACACAGCTGCAGGCCACCATCCTCCAGCAGCACCAGCAGGATTATTGAAGTGTTGCTGTTCTTTTGGTCCTTTTGGGCTGTTTCCATGACTTGTGCAAGAACCCATGGGCAAACAGGGAAGTTTCTAGAGTCTCCAGAACTTGATGGGAGGTTGTGTTTGCCCTTGCAATGCTAGATAGATAGATAGGTAGGTAGGTAGGTAGGTAGATAGATAGATAGATAGATAGATAGATAGTTATTGGCATTGCACTGTGCTGGCATTCCAGCTGTGTGCTCAGTCTTTTGCAAATTAAATAGGCAATTTTTGTCTCTTTTCATACAAATGAGCCTGTAAAGGGAGTCTGTACTGAGAGCATAAAATGCCTCCATGAGTTTTCAGCTGGTTTTCTTTGTTGCACTCTTGGCACCGCCGGGTTTCAAGCGTTGCCTCTGCATCACACTGAAATGCTCAAGAGGAGCCTTTGGCTCATGTGCTTGTGTCATGTTTAGGCCATGGAAAAGTGAGGAAATGCATTTCCTGGGATGAAATGATTAATTGTACACCTAGGGTATGGAGGTCACAGCAGGGGGATAAGAGAGGTGCCATTAATTTGCTGTTTTGGTGGTGTTAAACATGTTTTTGTTTTGGTTTGAGGCTCCTGGTGAGCAGCAAGGTGTGTCCCAGGGGTTGGGGTGTGTTTTGGGAAGGCTGCTTTTTCCCTACAAGTCATTTTTTGAAGGAGAAGTGTTTTGCTTCTTCCTCTCTCTGTCATCATCTTCATCTAGCTGCCACTCATGCTACTCCTGAGAGATGAGGAGTGTGAAGGGTAGATTTCAGCACATCACCTTCTATCTCCTGTGCTGTAAATTAGTGATAGCCACCACACTGTTCTGCAGGATTCTCCCTGACCTGGCTGCTCTTCCAGCCAGTTTGAAGGCTGGGTGGGTTTTTAAATGATGATATTTTAAAATTTGAGAACAGCTTTGATTTATTGACCTGCTGCCTCCACAAATCGAGCTGTCTGCGCTGGCATCTGCAGATAAGAGGCTGTCAAGTAATTGCTTATTATTGACTGATTGCCAGCTTGGGCTGTTTGCTTGCAGAAGAATCAATAGTAGTCAATCTTCAAAGTCTAAACTCTCAGGGAGTATGACTGGTTTCCAAATTAGGAATGGCAGGTCAGGATAACTCCATAGTTGCTATCCCACCCTCACGCGTGGGTGTAATCCTGCCATGGAGGAGGAAGCGCAGGACATGATCTTCCTCCACTGAGGCTTTTTCACATCTGCCTTCTCCAAAGTCTGGGGTTTTCTTTGCAGGGGTTTTCAGGGTCAGATCCCACCTGGCTCCAGACCTTTCCTGGAGGAGCTGGGGCAGGCTCAGCAGCACCTGAGATCCGTGGGAGGTGAGGGCAGGATGAAGTGCAGCCATCAGTCATTTAAGTCCCCAAAGGACGGAGCAGGGAGGGGTGGCTGAGCAGCCTGTGCTCTGACACATCCAAACCAACCAGTTTGGATGCTTTATAAATAAAACAAAGCCTCTATTTTAATGCATGGTAACAGAAATTCCCTTTCTGGGGTGATGCTATTTAGGTGGCAACAGAGCAAAATATCCAATGTCACCATAGGTTTTATCATTTCTTGCGGGGACGGTCGCTATGGTGAGCGTGCATTGTCAAATGCAGCCATAGCCCTTCTTTAACACTCTCCTGACATCCTGCTTTTCTGTGGATTCACTTGTAGGGCTTAAAACATTAAAGGGGCTTCATGGCATCAAAGACACTCAAGATTTTTTGAAAAATAAATACACATTGAGGTGGTTGTAATGGCTGGGGTGAAGCCTGGCGCTGCATCTGGGAAGTGATCTCAGACCTAGGGCTGCAACCCCCTCTGGGTTTTTTCTCCCAGGGCTCAGAGGTTGTGATTTTTCCCTGGACTCAGGGGTTGCAGTCTGGTCTCTGTGTGTCCTAGACTCAAGCTGGGTTTAAAACTTGAAATAAGAGCCTTTTGGGGGGAGGGGGAGGCTTGGATCTCTTTCAGCTACAAAGAGCAATTAAGCAACAGGACATAAAATAGATAAATGGGAAGGGCAGAACCCTGGAATATGAGAAGATGAAAATGGAAGAAACTATTTTTGCAGTGTATTTGTCCTTAATTTTGGAGCTTTATTTTCACCAGGAAGGCTTTGAATTGAGGTACATCATTTGAGGTGGGGGAGAAATATCTCAAACACAGCAGTTTAATCTACAGTGGTCTAGGAGAGAATGGACAAGATTACTTGAACAGCCTTGTTTAGATACTGGATTTGTTGTCTACCAGCAAATCCTCATTTGCATGGGTCCTTAATCTGTGGAGTTAAATGTGTCTCAGGATCTGTTACCAACTGTGATGCAGAGTTGAGAACTAGATTTTTAAAGCTGTTCCTTTTTATATGAATGTTTCCCCTCCCCCCTCCCTGAACCCCAAATTATCTTCCTGATTTTTTCTGAAAAGCAAAGATGAGCCAACAAGTGATGCAAAAGGAAAAATCTGCCAGCGAGAAGAAGTTATTTTTGACTCCAGATTCAGTGGATGAACCGTCCACCAGGCTACAGAGAAAAGCCAAGGTCAGACATTTCAGACGAGTGTCGCAGGGAAACCACCGCCCCCCTCCTTCCTGAAAGGGGCCATGGACGTGAAATCTTTCAACCTCCTTGGAGCTGGAGGCTTGGGCAGAGATCCTTTGTGGAGCCCTGGGAAGGGCTTTAGCCCTTGGTTTGGGGGCTGCTCGCTCTGCCTGGAGCCCTGAAATGGCATTTCCTCATGTGTGCAGCAGCCCTCACTCATGAAATGGATGCAAGTGCTGAAAAAGCTCCCGCGTGAGCATGCTCACTGGAAGATTAATCCTTTAGAGGGAGTTGGAGAGTTAAGCTACTGTAATTTCTCTGCAGTTGGCTGCAGTAAACAACTGCTCTAAAGACACGAGGAAAAAAATTGACGGAGGTATATGGCATTAATGTACATATCTTTTTGTGTTTCTCCTTTCAGGTTGAGGGTTTGAGAAAGGTTTTTTTCTCTAAGAGCTGGGGAAGAGGGAGCTGTGTAATGATTTTATGGGTGACCTTCATGTTGTGGTTTCTTTTTTTCCTCCAGGCCAAAGTAATCCTATTTCCGTGCAAGGCCACACTGAGGCTTGGGCTGACTTTCTAGAGCTGGGCTTGAGCACCAGGGTGGCTTCGTGTTGAGTTAAGTGATTAGAGGAGGTGAGGCCTTGCTGCTCGTTGAGCTGTGTTGGCAGAAGGGAGCTGAAAACACCTCGTCCTGTTCACTTGTGAGCAGAACCCAGTGGGACTCGATCTATCATGCTTCTCTTGGGAGGAAAATGTGTGACAGGATTAGCTTTGCCTACAGAAGAATAGTCTTTTGCTTTTGATTATTACTATTATTTTGCTCCCCCTCCTCCCCATGCTTGAGGAGCTGCAATCCCGTGTCAGATGGGGGAAGGAAAGCAATCCTTGAGCTATTTTGGCTTTGCTTTGAAGGTTGATGACTCTCGGCGTGTTGAGGAGGGATGCCTTGGCAGCCAGGTAAGTGTTTCAGGCACAGGGATTGTGTCAAGGTGAAACTGAGCCCTTTCCTCCCCAATCCCTGCTTTGTGGGGGCATCCTGGAGGAAGGGAAACCTCAGCTGGCTCCTAATGAGCGAAGAGTGTTTTCTCTACTTGCCTCCAGAAGCGTGGGTGAAGGAGGATGTGATTTTCCATCCCTGGTGCTTTGTATCAGCTTCCTCTGAACGCAGCACGAGCCATGGAGGGCCAACCTGGGGCTCCCAGGACGTCAAGCAGAAATGCCTGTGTGCCTTGATTTTTGTCAGGCTGCTGGAGCTGGGAGAGGCAGTGCTCCCTGACCACGGCTTGTGTCTTTACCTCTTACAAGCATCGCTGTAATCCTTGGGGATGGTGAGGAAATGGAGGTGATCTGTCAGCAAAACTTGCCTGGCGTGGGGGCGGGGAAGGGCATTGTTCTGTTCTGTACCTGACTGGAATGAATGGGAGCTGGAGGGGCTGGAGGTCACCTCTGGGCAGTCCCCCAGGACTGAGCATGGCTGCAAGGAGGGCTCACCCTTCCTCCTTGAGGAGGGAATAACCAGGGGTGCAACTGCAAATCCCGGTGTTGAACCGGTGTGGAATTTTATGTCCAACGGCTTTTATCAGAAAATGGCTTCATGTTTCCTTGGAGTGGTGTGAAGAAGGGAATAATAATTCAATAATTTAGCAAATGTCAGTGGCTCCCACTAGGTTTGTCCTGAGGTTGCTGTCAGCTTCCATGTGATACCCAGGTGGATTCTAACACTGCTGGATGAGTTCAGAAGGGCAATTCTATTACAGACTCGGCTGAGCTCGAGATGCTGCGGATTTGAGGAAAATTTTGCCACCCCAATGTTGAGGTTTTTTTTGCTTAGTCCTTCCTTTTCCCCTCCTTTCCAGAAGCTCTGGCTAGCACAGACTGTCTGTTCTGTGGATGGTTTTAGGGAACATTGGTGGCTGTGTGCGTAGGGGGAATAATTAGCTACCAAATGCAAATAGATTGTTTCTTGCTGTTTCAAAATCATTGTAATTTCTATTGATGATGGGTTAATTATAACTTCATTGTGATGGGCGTGAGGGAAATGATAGAGATATAGCAATATAAATCTATACAGGGAAGGATGTTGTTATCAGAATATTGTTTTGGAGATGACTGTGAGAACAAAGACTTGTGTCGTGGAGGACCATGGTTGTGTCAGGATTTGGTGGTGCTGCTTGTTTCTCAGTGGTGGATGAATGTTTTCTCTTTCACATTTTTAACTGGTGCCAGCGACGTATCTGTCACCATGACAAGGGGTTTTAGTTCAGAGAAAAACAATCAAATTCTATTTAAAAGCACATTTGGTGCAAAACTGGGAAATAGTGGTTTTTGGAGAAGAAAAGTTGAAAGCAAGAAAGTTAAAGGAAACTGTAAAAAAAGCTGTGTTCGGGGTATAACAAAAATGCATCTTCAGGCTGTGGTGTGTGGGTGGGGGCTGCTTTACCAGCACAGGGCCCAAGGTCCTGGGACACCAGGACGGGTCCTTGGTCTGGAACGAGGTGCTAGGCCCAGTGCAGGTCATTGCTGTCCTTCCCTTTTCCAGAGGGTGACTTTAGGGAGCCTGGATCCATCATCTCATTCTTTATTTCACCCTCACTGGGAAGTGTAATCAAGTTCATCCCTGAAATGATTTGGACCAGCTTTAAACCTTTTCTTCCTGCTTCCAGTCCCAGGATGGGGGCAAGGCTCAGCAAAGGGACAAAGGTCACACTTAGTGCCATGGGCTTTGGCTCAAAGCCAGAGGATAAAGCCCTCCCCCTCTTCTTGTTTTAGAGTAAAATGGGGGAAATGAGCTATTTTTTCAGTGGCTGAGGAGAGTCCCCAGCACAGAGCACCACGCTTCAGCCTTACCAAGCCTTTGGTGGCCTGGGGACTCGATGCCTCTGGATCAGAACAGCTTTTGGGAGAGCCTCATCCCACAGCTGCCTCCCTCCTGCACAGGGCTCCTCTCTTCCAGGGATGCATTCAGCTCCTTTCCAGCAAGCCCTGGAACTGGTGAGTCTGAAAGGAAAAAAGTAGCTGCAACCAAATCTAATTTCAGCTTGTGGGTTTGTTCTTGGGTTCTGCCAGAGGAGTTCTGCAGGTCCCTGCTGGGTGTTCCCATGGAGTGGGCACCTCGCTGTCCTTGCAAGCCCTGAGCACTCTGATGTGGCTGAGCTGAGGGAGATTCTTCATCCCATGGAAGTGTGTCCAGTGCTGAGGGAGATTCTTCATCCCATGGAAGTGTGTCCAGTGCTGAGGGAGATTCTTCATCCCATGGAAGTGTGTCCAGTGCCTGCTGCAGGATTTAGGATGTGCAGGGCAGGGACTCCTGGATGCTTTCTTCGAGGTGGATGACTTGGACTTCGCAGGAGGATTCATTGCTTGAATTCTCACATTCCTGTCTTTAGATTTGTGTGAAAAGTTCTGCCTGTCTGGCCAGTTTTGTCTCTTTCTCCACCAGCACAGTTTTGTTCAGTGGAGGAACTGAAACCTGAATTTGGGACTTGCTCACCTTTTTGGTGTCATATCAGCCCAAGACTGTATTCAAACCAGAAAGAACAAGATGGAACTGAATCCTACAGGTGTATCTAAAAATCATCCTGCAACCTTGGCAGTCCCAGGGAGGAGAAAGGAACTCTGCTGGATATACACAGCATGCAAGTCTTTAATAATCAAATGGTGACCTCTTCAAAGCCTGATGGCTTTCTTCTCTCCCTTCTAACTGCTTCAGCCAACCTGGACTCAACTGCCTTTAGAGCAGGTATGACAGGAGACTTGTAATTATTTGCTGTGGTGAATGCTCTCTGTGGTGATGCTGTGTGGAAGGGTTTGATGTCACACACAGCATTTCTCCACCTTCAGAGGAGTTTTGTCTCCTGCTCTTCTGCCTTCTTGGCCATTTTAAAATCCAATTTATGGCTGAATTTTGGCTTCCTTAACACCCTGGGCTCAGTCCTTGCTGCTGCATCCTTGTTTTGTGTCCTTTGGCAGTGCCCAAATGCTCCTGAGTGGAACAGGGAAGAGTCTTGGGGCATCCTGTGCTCCTTGGAGCTGATGGAGCCCTGCTTGGAGAGAGGACCTCAGGAAGCCTGAAAGCACCAGCTGGCAAAAGGGACTCCTTACCCCCCTTTTCCCTGAGGATTAGTCAGTGCAGTTACAGCCACAGGGGAAAGGAACGGTGATTTTTAACCCAGATGTGGAATTATAGAATAACTCCATTCCCATGGTGGATGGGGTTTAATGCATTGACCAACACAGAGGACGGGGTTCTAAAGGAGAGAGAAGCAGTGCAAGAGGTACATCATGCTGGGAAAAATATGGTTGTGAGAAGGGGAAGATGGAAGAAAAATCATGCTTTAAGGACCTGCAGGGGAGAGGTGGAGTTAAACAGCTGGGAGGGAGCAGAAACACAGGAGACAGGGAGAGGTCTGGGATGGATGGATGGATGGATGGATGGATGGATGGATGGATGGATGGATGGATGGATGGATGGATGAGGTTTGAAGGTGATGGTGAAGTGATTTGGTGGCTCCTAAAACCCCAAAAAGGAAGAATAAAGGAGAGGAAGCAAACTGCGGGTGATTCTTCAGGCTCTGTCTAGTCTGTGACCTGCTTGCTGCCACAGTGCTCTGCAGCTGGAGCAGAAACAGAGGAAATGGCTGTTCCCTGTGGGAAGCACAGGGTGCTGGGATGTGCAGGAGCTCTTCCTTCGACTGCTGGGATGTGGCTGTGCCAGGGCACCCAGAGTTTGTGACTGGAGGAAGGACAGGGAGAGTTTGAGCCGTTTCCTGCTGGAGGGAGGCAGTGCTGGGTTCTGGAAGCAGGCTCAGGTTTGTGAGCTGCCATAAACACATGGGCTCCTGGATGAATCCTTTCCCTCAGGGATGTGAAGCACTGCAGGACTGTGCTGTGTGGCTCACCCAGAGCCCCTGGGAGATCCAGGGGGGATCACCAGATCCCTGGGCAGTGGGGATTATTCATCCCCCACCTCCTCCTAATCCACTGCACACTGAAAGTCTGCATTCTCCTGCTTCTGCTCCTTCAGGAGCCCCCACTAACCTGATCATTCTTAATCTTGTGTTATTTTCCAGATCATCAATTTGATTTCTCAGTACTTCTACAGTCCTTAGTGTTCCTGGGAATCTGTGCCTCCATCAATTATTTCTGTTTCTTTTTGAGGCTGTGGCAACCTTGAACCACAGTTTCCATCCTATTTTTATAACTCATTCTGCTTACTAGAGGAGTCCTCAAGATATAACTCTACAGTTCTTACCAAGATACCCCAAATTTTTCTCAGGAAATAATTTCATCTCTTGCTAATATGAACTTGAAGCCTCTCCTCTTCCATTTGTTCTCTTCTCCCTCTGGGTTTTGAGAGTGAAATACCTTTAACTTAATTCATGTATGTAGATAGACATGTATGTCATGGGGTGTCAGATCTCCCTTTAACCATATTAATTGTGATGCTGAACATCTGCTGCCAGAGGCTGGTGTTCAATAGTGGGTGCTTCAGATTTACCTCTGGTCCAAATAAGATTGGGAAGTGGCCTCTCTGTCTTTCTGGGGGGCTGCTCTGGTTTGCTGTATTAAATAAATATATAAAGTGGCTCTAAAAGTGAAATGCCAGCCTTCCTCCTGCTGAAGGCACAGAGGCAGTGGTTTGTGAGTCAGCAGTCCAAGGTTAACTCCCAAACTTCTGCACTCCCCTTGCAACTGCCATCCCAGGAAATCATTTCTTTGGAAAGGAAAATGAAAGAAACCTGTCCTCTGTTTTTCAGAAGTTGTGAATTGTGCTCTTGTTTAAGCTGATTATTTGATTTATTCCAATAATCCTCTCTTCCAGAATAAAGGAAAATTAATTGTCTTCCTATTTCCATAATGGTTTGCCCTTCAGACAGTTGCCAGGCAAAGTGCTTAAAACTGAAATGAAAAGATGGTGAATGCTTAAAATCATTGAGCTACTGTTAGGAACATGTTTGTATTTAATAGGGTGGTATCACACAGTCCCAGAGTGTTATTTGCTCTGGGTTCTGTAGGATTAAGAGGGGTTTTTTTGCTTCTGCATTTGAAGACGGGGTCAAGCCTGCTGTGGGAGATAGTGCAAGTCTTAGGTAGGATTTTGCTGGAGAGATGGACTGTCTGCAGCTGAGACCCTAAAATTATCCAGCATTCATGGAGAGAGTTGTCATTGGGCTTGGTTGTGTTTGTCTGCAGGGACAGTGCCTGGACATGGACAAGGACTTCCTTCCTTACAGGTGTGATGGGACAAGGTTTTTCCCTGCTGGAGCTTTTCACTGACACCTACCTGGATCTTGGTTATTTTTAACTGTCTGGCTAAAAAAATATTACCTGATCACTGTGGGAAAATGCTAGAATGTTTCCTTAAAAGGCTCCAAAGTGATGCAATATTCAGTGATGAGTCTCAGAGCTAAATGAGTGCTGTGGTGGGTACATTGGCTGGGGAAGGGAGTTCTGTGTTTTATCACCCAACACATTTATTTTTCATCCCAAGGCTGTTCTGGGGAAGGTGGTGTGGGAGCACTGACAGAGCTCCAGCTCCAGGTCAGCATCAGGGCACTGCTGGATCTCCCCTCTGCTTTGCTTTCCTGTTTCATCCCAGCAACCTTTGGGAAATAAGTAAAAACTTGGAGCTGGGGATGGTTGTGCTTCTGGTGGGGTTTACCCTGAGGGTGGGTGGAGACAAAACCCCAGTGTGGTAACCCAAGAGCCTCGTGCAGTGCACAGGGTTTGTTGCCCAGTCATTCGTGCCCCCACGAGCACATCCAGGTGGGGCTCCCAGGCTCACAGACAGTGGAGTTCATCTCCTGTGAATCCAGGGAGAAGCTGCTGGCACCATCCACACCTGGATGTGGCCCTGGCTCATTCCTCATCTTGCGGCGTGGCCGCAGGCACGAGGCAGTTCCAGGGTTGTGTGTCCACACAAGAAACCACATGGGAATAAATTCCTTGTATCTCTCCTATGTTGCCCTCTCCTCTTATGTGGAATTGCTGTGCAGGAGCAGAATGTAATCCATCACAGGAGAGAGAAGGGCAGGAGTTGATTCATTTCCATGATCTCTGTGTCACACTTACTGCAGCTAATAGGGAATTGTCGTGCTTGGCCGCTGCCTAATCCCATAAGGGACCCACTGGGGGAAGGCTGGGCAGGAAGGGCTCGTGGCCCCTGGGTATTGACATTAGCTGAGGAGCACATGGGATCATCTGCTGCATTTCCAGCCAGTTGTCAGCTGCCGTCCCAAGCAGGAGAAAAACAGGGGCATCTCAACACCGCCCAGCTCCAGGAGACCACTGTGGCTCATCACCTGAGTGTCCCTGGGCACAGGGCAGGGAGGGAGCCTCTCCTGCTTAGGGAATATAAAACCAGGTGTGTGAACAACCTCCCCAGGTCTCACCTGCTCTGCCCTGCATGCAACCATCTTTTCTTTTCCTTTAAACATCATAAACCTGGCAGGGGAATTCATTAACACGAGTCCCCACAGACTCTGATTTTGCCAAACATTGATTTCAAATCGCTCTCCCTCTTCTTAATTGGTGAGATCTCTCTCCTCTCCCTGATCAGACATTTTGGGAAGGTGTAGGTGCGGGCTGCTGCAGAAACCTGCCCAGATTTGTTCATTCTGTAGCTGTTAGGAATTGCTTTCTCTTGCTGTTGGTGCCTTTGGCTCGTGCATAGCATGGAAGACGTTATCCCAGACGGAGAGCACTCATGTGGCCAGCTCCTGTCTGCTGAAAGCTGCTGTTGATTTCAGTATTTTAGGCTCAGTCTCTTCAATCCCAGATGGAGCTGTATTTCCAGCTAGCACACACTCATACAGTTCACTGAGGGAGGTGAAAATGCTCCAATTTACAGCAGTTCCGGCCCTGATCCGTGGGCAGGAGAAGAGCCTGGATGGATCAGTCACGCACTCGTGTAAAATAGCTCCATGCTTGCTGCTGTGGCTGCCAGAAGGACTTTTGAAATGGCAAAGGTTGTGAAATCGTGGCAGGAAACACCAGAGGCCAGAGCTGAGCCAGAGGAGGAGCTGCCCCTTCCTACGGCACAGCCAGGACTGGAAAAACGAGTGTTTGTAGCTTTATTTCTGCAAGACCCCTTCCTTGTGCTGCAGGCATTCCATGTGCCAGGCAGTGGCCTGTAGTCCTCTTTCAAATGGCAGGAGTTTAGCAGATGTAGCCTTTGCTCCTGTTCTTGGATGGCTCTGTGCAGCAGGAGCTGTTTTTGGGACCTGGGGCTGTTACTGCTCCTGGCAGACAAAGCAGCTTTTGAAAATCAGTAACTTTTTTCTAGTCCATCACTTGTACTGATAATCTTGTCCTTTTGTCTCCTGCTGCTCCCTGAGAGGATTTTTGCCTTTTCTGGATCTCATCCTGATCCCTTCTCGCAAAAATAAATCCTGGACTGGTGCTGAAATGCGTTGTCTGATGTGCTGCACTGTCTGTGGCTGTACAGGTAGGGAGGAGCGGGTTCATGTTAAACATTTTTCTCTGCATCCTGTCTAGCTGAAGGGAGAGAAGTTGATCATATTTGGGCATTGGAAAGCATTGGAAGAGGCTGCCCAGGGCAGTGGTGGAGTCACCATCCCTGTGAGTGTTCCAAAACCATGTGGATGTGGCACTTGGGGACACGGTTTAGTGGTGAACTTGGGAGTGGTTGGACTTGATGATCTCGGAGTTGTTTTCCAACCTTAATGATTCTGTGATTTTCTTTTGGTCCTGTGGTCAGGATTGATTATTGCACAGCATTTCCATCGTGTCCCCTCCCAGCACATCAGGGCAGTGTCACACCTGCACAGGATTGAGGGGGCTGATAGATGCCCATCATTAACCAGGAGCCTGTAAATGAATGTTTAGCACTGGCAGGATCACAGCAGGTTCTGGATTCCATCCTCTGCAGCTCATGGACAAGAAAATCACAGAATCCCAGACGGGTTTGGCTTAAGAAGGACTTTAAAGCCCATCCAGTGCCACCCGTGCCATGGCAGGGACACCTCCCACTGTCCCAGGCTGCTCCCAGCCCCATCCAGCCTGGCCTTGGGCACTGCCAGGGATCCAGGGGCAGCCACAGCTGCTCTGGGCACCTGTGCCAGGGCCTCCCCCCCCTGCCAGGGAACAATTCCTGCCCAAGATCCCATCTAACCCTACTCTTTTCAGTTTGAGGCAAATCCCCCTTGTCCTGCCACTAAATAATAAAAATGCTGAAGAGCAGGTGTTGGTAGGTGCTCTGGGCTTGTGCAGCTCCCTCAGGAAATCCTCTCCTCATCCTGCCTTTGGGTGGGAACAACTTCTTCCCACTCTCCGTGGAATGGCCTGGACTGACTGGGTTGGGGTTTTTTTGTGCCCCTTTGCTGATATCCAGGGTGGCAGCTCCATCCTGGTCCTGTGGGGACTTCAGGAGGAGAGAAATTCACAATGTAGGCTGCATCTGTATTAGAAAATAGAGTTTTTTCTCTGAGTTTTGTAGGATCATTACTGTTGTTTGCTCTGAATGCTGTATTGTGCCCTTTCATTGTTGTGGTTTCCTTTATCTCCTTGCACCTGTAATGTCACAGTGCTGAGCATGAGCTTTAAATATAAAATTTGAGCCATCTGGGAAGTCTGGGACTGGGCAGGAAGGGGAGGAGTTACTTCCAAAAATCTGGTTAAAAATCAAACTGCCGGGTTTCGAGTGACATTCAGTTGTAGCTGCTTCTCTGTTTACTTTTCCTTGGGATTTGGAAACTCACACAGGGCCTGGATGCTGCGGCAGGAGATGAACACCTAAATTTGTGGTGTTTGCTATTGAGTCTTTAGAGAGAGAATTGGAGTAATATATTTATATATATGTACACGTTATACATCAAATTGACTGAACAAACTCTTGTTACCAAGTCACTGCTGCATTTTGAAGCAGGTGGAAGAGTTGCCATGGCTGCAGTGATGGTTATTGGGCCTTTTTGAGGTTTTCATGGCTCAACAAGGAAAAAAAATAAATTATTTAGGTTTAGGGAAACACTACCAACAAAACCCCCCAAAACAAACAAATCTTTATCACATTTCCAATCTTCCATCTCCCCCCAGTTCCAAATGTGCTTTTTAAAGAGTTACAAATGCTTGTTGGCATAGAAACTGCAGAATGGAAGTGAAGCATGCAAATGAAAAAGGAGCCATTCTGCTGAGCAACATGGCCTGAGCCTCTGCAAAGCTGACTGAAATCTTTTACGAGGCCAAGAAAATTGTCCAGATGTTGCTTGAATTATAATGGCACTAAATATTTCAGTTTTTCAATTTACATAAATCCAAAGCAGCTTGAAATGTAGGGAATGCAGCTCCATTACCAGTGGGCTTTCTTTTCTTATGAAAGAATTTGTAGTCCAAAAATATTGCTAAAATGTGTTTGGCTCCGAGTAGTGCCAAATCCTCATTAAAACATGTGGATATTTCTGTGGTTTAATCTGTTAGAAATGCATTCAGGATCCAGTTATGTTAAATTAAGCAACAATATTGGCCTGGATGTTGTTTGAAATATTAAATGTGGCAGTCGGAACACCAAGCAAAATGTTTGCACATTTTAATCGCTTGAGGAACAGTTTTTTTAAAATATTTTATTCCAAGGAATGATCAAGAGTGCTTAAAAACTGTCCCTGCTCTCCTCAAGCTGCTTCCTTGCCCCTGCCAGGTTTGTGAGCATCCTGGCTCCTCCATCCCACCATGGGATGCATTTGTGTTGTGCCAGGAGGGTGCTGCTCCCTTTGAGCATCCTCCTCACCCCCTTCCACGCTGTGGAGCTTCTGGGTACACCCTTGTAGGCCTCCAAAATCCTTCTTGGGAATGGTAAAACCCAGCATGGCTGGAGGGATTTGTCACCCCAGACTTGCCCTAAGAGGTTTTTCCTGCTGATGCTTTGCTCCTTTGGGGTTTCCTACAGATTTCCTGGCACGAAACACCTCTGAACTTGCCTGGCTCCTGGCTGGTTTATCCCTGTGCTGGTGGCTCTGGCAGGATGGAGGGCTCCTGCCCAGCAGGGAAGGTCGTGGATTGCAAGGACACTTTGGCTTGCTGAGAATTTATTTCCTCTTTATTTCCTCCCCCTCCGAGTTTTTAACTGTCCTGTGGTAAGGCAGGTCCTTCTTCCTGCTTTAATGCAGCCATGCCAAGGAGGGAATTTGCAGTTGGGAATGTGGGAGTGGGTGGCACAGAGAGCATGAAACTCTGCCTGTGCCCTGGGACACGTTCATAATACATGGGATATAGAAAATATCCCTGTGGGAGGGTTTCTAGTGGGGCAGGAGGGCTGTTTGATTTTAAATCTGACCCATTGCCAAAGCAATTCTACTCTGGAGCCTTTGTAACCCTCATTTAAAGTTAAAAATGAAGGGAAGTGGGGTATATGGGCAGGTTTTCTAAAGTCTTTGGGTTTGGGACTTTTGGAATTGTATGGCAGCTTGTGCTGCATCAAAATGAGCAGGATGGTTCTGCCTGTACCTGTGTGTGATTTGATAGCATTCACACCTCTTTGTTGTCAGACATCAAAAGGGTAGGAGGTTGGTAGGCTCAAAATTCAAACAAGTTTGACTTTCCCTTTTTAGTATAAAGTTGATATTTTCTGTGGGATGGTTTTGCAGCTTTGTTAAAAAAAAAATCAAAACCCCCTCCAAACCCTGAAGTTCAGTGCAATTTTCTTTATTCTTTTAATTTCAAGCATATGCAAATTT
>VWYI01006467.1:147114-199267 GCA_013399455.1 Anthoscopus minutus | reverse complement strand
GCTGAGGGAGCTGGGAAGGGGCTGGAGAATCCCTGAGGGAGTTGGGAAGGGGCTGGAGAATTGCTGAGGGAGCTGGGAAGGGGCTGGAGAATTCCTGAGGGAGCTGGGAAGGGGCTCAGGCTGGAGCAAAGGAGGCTCAGGGGGAATTTCTGGCTCTGCACAGCTCCTGGCAGGAGGGGACAGCCGGGGGGGTCGGGCTCTGCTCCCAGGGAACAGGGACAGGAGCAGAGGGAACGGCCTCAGGCTGGGCCAGGGCAGGCTCAGGGTGGGCAGCAGCAGGAATTTCCCCATGGAAATGCTTCTTCAAGGTTGCCAAGCATTGGAACAAGCTGCCTTGGAAGTGTTCAAAAACATGTGTCCCCAAAAACTTGGGCACTTGGGTTAGTGGTGGCCTTGGCAGGGCTGGGGGAATGTTGGGACTTGATGATTGTAGGAGGCTCTGCAGACCTCAGTGGTTCTATGAGCTTTGGGAGGTTTGATTAAGCAGTAAACCCTGGGTTTTTTGAAGGGGGTGCAGCTGGGGCACTCACTGGGCTGTGGGGAGCAAGGGGAGGTGTCAGTGCCATCCCGTTTTACCCACCAGCTTTATTTTTATTATTTGCTGCAAAGGGATCTTTCTCTTCGAGTTCTGGTTTTGCTGCACTAATAATTGTTTAACAGTTCATTTTCCATGTGGGATAGGGGCAACTGTTTTAAAACTGAATTTCCTGATAGGGTGCAGTATTTGCTTAAGAGAGAAGCATCATTGGCTGGGAAAGACAAGTTGGGCCAGGCCTATAGAAAAATCTTAAATCTGAAATTAAGGCACTTAAGCCTTGTTGCTGCCTGTACCTCGAAGAAAGCAGCAGCAGGGCCCTTGTTTTAAAACCTACCCCAACAGGAGAGTATGAAAGGATTAGAGAGAAAGAATAAATTAGAAGTGTGAGGAAATACAGGAGTTAAAAATATGGGAAGAGAGTTTTGAAACACAGGAGGGAACTAAACTCTGAGGGACTGGGCATCTGTGCATGTGAACAACTGCAAGGAGGAAAACCTTATTTCAAAAAATGTTCAAGGGAGGCACTTGGGGACGCAGGTAGGAAGGTGGAAAGCAGGTGGGGATGGCAAAGGACTGGGAGGCAAATGCTGCTGGCTGTGTCTGCAGCAGCTGCAGAAGATTTCCTTTAATTGTCCTTTGGGCCAAGGACTAAAAAGTGATCCCAGAAAGTTCCCTGAGCCCTCAGTGTGGATGGGGTGATGAGGGGAAGGACTGATCCTTCCTTTCTCCACAGGGAGCATCTCAGAGAGGCTGGAGAGGACAGGGCCCTACCAGGCTGGGTTTGAAGGTCTCCCACAAACCCTGAGAGTGGTTGAAGGAAGAGGAAATCGAGCACAAATGCCTGGGTGAAGAACCTGTGGAAGTTGGTGTCCAGCACTTGTTTTATGGTTTTGCCACAGTCTTGCACTGTCCCCAGCACCAAAAGTGCCGTGTTTGCACCAGGACAGGGAGCTGTTCCAGCACTGCAGCCCAGTGCAGACAAAACAAAGGATATTTGGACCTTGAGAGACAATTTAAGTTAATTTCCAATTTGATCTTTCCCAGCAAATCAAGGTAATATAATTTTAACTTTCATGTAACCCGTCTTCAGGTAGCCCTTTCAGCACAGATGTGGCTTTTGCAGCGAAGACAGAGCCTCCACTTAATTCTCAATTATGTGGCAAGAAAGAAGTGAGTAGATTTTGTGTCATGGTAAGTCTGGAAGGCCTGAGCTCCGTTGAGTTTGGCTCTCCCCACAAAACTTGGCTTTCACCTCTAGAAAAATACGTGACAAAATATTTGGTGAATTCTTTGATGAGATACAGGCCGAGTTGACCTTAATTGTGGAAAGATCTTGTTGCAGTGCAGCTGTGCAAATCAGCACAGCTGGATCTACAGGGAAGTAGCTCTTCAAAACAAAATGATGGCAACAACCTTCCTTCTTCCCAATCAGACTGACTGAAGGTGAAGTCAACTGCTGAGTGCAAGGCAGCATTACTGGGATTGAAATGAGGTGTAAGAACCTGGGAAAAACAAATGGATATGAATCCCTGGAATCACTGGGCTTGGTTCCTTCCCTCCCTGCAGTTTTTCCTGCTGTATGAACACCTGGCAGTTGTTTGGGCTGCCGTGTGCTGATGATGCTGTTGCAGGAAGATTTGTGTGTACTTTTGGGTTTTTTACTTGTGCATTGCAGTGGATGCAGCCTCATCCTGAGTTTTTGAAGTCAAACTTTGATTTATGTTATCCATTCATTCCCCTTGGGAATGGGGCATGTTTAGATTCACAGAGGGATATTCAGGGCTTTACAGGACCTTCTGCAATGCTTGTTTCAGGAGAGGAAGAGGAGTATTAGATGCAGTTTAAAATGACAGGCACTTTGGGTTGCTTTAGAGTTGATCCTTAACTCTGTTCCTTCTAAAAAAGGACTTAGAAGAAAAAAATATTGGTGCTGCAAGCAGGTCACAGCATATTGACCTGTAAATATCCAGCCTTGCAGGTTTTCCACATGGCAGGAAAGGGGAATATCAGGGATAATGCAGTGATGGTGGCAGTACCTGAGGGATATTCCCTTTATATCCACCTGCCTGATGCTGTTGTCGTGATCTAAGTGGGGCTTTCTCTCCTCCTTCCTTAAAAGGGGTGAAAATGCCACGGAGCAATTCTGCTGCTGGGCTGGGAATGTTGTGCTCAAGGCTTAGAAGCATTTGTGTTTATCCCAGGTGCCTGCTGATAGCCCTGATCCAGGAAGGAGGGGACAGGACAGCTGTGCCCAGGCTGGCTGGGAAGGTCCCTCTCTGTCCCCTTGGGGCTGCCAATGCCTTGTGGGTGGAAGAACAGGGCAGGGAGTGCATCCAGGGAAAAGATCATGAAGGATTTGACTTCCTCACGGGTTTTGGATTTGAAACACTGTATCACTGAGCCTAAGCGGGGGCATTTTTATTCGGAAGCTTTCCCATGAGTGAGATTGTTCTGGATTGAGCAAACCCTTTCCATCCATGCCTGTGGCTCCCAGTGCTCTCCCAGTCCAGAGCCACAGCTCCCATGGGAGCTGTCCTGAGAGCTGAACACACCAGGGAGGCAGTAAAAGCTGAGTGGTGTTTTTCAGGTGCTGCAGCAGCTCTGGGCTCCACTCAGAGTCTGGAGAAGGATCGTGATGATGCCTGGAGATCCCCCTCTGCTCCTGGGCCTGGCTCTGTATCCTCAGCTGCTCACAGGAGGGAATCCTGGAGATCTTTTTTGGAGGGCCATGTTCTACCCCCCTGGTTTTTCTTGGCTTTTGCATGAAAACACTGCTGCAGCTCCATTCCCCAAGTGCAGCAGAGTCATTATCAAAGCTGCCTCGGTGCCCTGCTCTGGGCCTGGCTTTGAGGTTGTGATCCAGCTGCTGAAAAGTTTCGTGTGAAACTCCAGAGCTTTCAGCTACCAAGTTAATGTCTTACAAGATTGCTGGAGGAAGGGAAGCTGACACCAGCAGTCCTTGAGTTTGTTTAACTGGAGCTCAAGAGTGATCAAGGCTGGCATTTGACTTCCTGTTGCAGAAAAGAAATACTCAGGATTAATTTTTATTTTATTTTATTTTATTTTATGTCCTGTCACTGAACTAAAACCAATGACTTCTGCTTGTTTTACCTCTGGGTTGAGGCTGTATAAGAGTGGAAGTGAAAATTCCAAAGGCCCATCATACTTTTGATGCACATTTGAATTCAGCAGATCAGCACTGGGAGGGGGACTCTGGGTCCTGTATCTTTCCTGTTTCTTGTGTAACAAAAACAGTGCAAATGGTCTTTTTTTTCAGTGTGCAGAGCTTCTCCCTGGTAGAATCCTGCCTTCCCTTGCTTTGCTTCCCAAACAGATTCTGCTTCCTGTGGCCAAGAGTGGGCAGAGGAGGAAAGGGGCTGCTGGGCAGACGTTCTGCAAAGTTCATCTTTCCCAATCTCTGGTTCACAGCTCTGAGAGCTGTTTGTTATTGCAGCATTTTGTGGTTTGTTTGGTTTTTTTCTTCCTAGCATTTTGCTGTATTTTGACTCCTTCAGTTTAAAATGTTAACAAAATGAAGTTCTGTGCCTCCTTGTGAGGTAAATGAATGGGTTTTATATAGGGAGGTGGGAAGGGGGGAGAATTGGAGGGAAGTTATTTTTGAAACAGTGGTTTAATTTTTGTTGTGAAACCACTGCCTAATTTTGAAGTGTACTGACCGTTTGCCTCTTGCTGTAATGTCTGTTCATGGGAAGATGTTCTTCCAGAAGAATGGAGTGGAGCTGGGCTAGGGCAGGCTCAGGCTGCAGAGCAGGGAAAGGTTCTTCCCCCAGAGGTGCTGGCACTGCCCAGGCTCCCCAGGGAATGGGCACGGCCCCGAGGCTGCCAGAGCTCCAGGAGCGTTTGGGCAGCGCTGCCAGGGGTGCCCAGGGTGGGGTTGTTGGGGGCTCTGGGCTGGGGGATCCTGGGGGTCCCTGCAGCTCAGGAAATTCTGTGATTCTAAAAACAAATTTGAAAAACTTCATCTGAACTGGCCACCCAAAATCTGTGTATGACTCTTGATTTTAAACTTATTATTTTGTTCTACAGGGATTTCCTGTGGGAAGCATCACAGTGAGCTTGTCAGTCTTAGCCTTGAGCTCCACACACTGTCCTTGCCTCTGTCTCCCAGGATACAGCAAAGCTGTAGTGTTGTGGCCCTGGGAGCCCAAGCAAATAGGATGGTTTTATGCTTTGGATACTTAAATAAATCCCATGAATGTCACCCCAAATTCAAACTTGAGTTCAGAGATCTCCAGACATACCTGAGGCTCTCAGCATCCATCAGGTCATTGTCCCTCCCACACTGGCAATAGTTAAATTTGATAGGAAGTGGTGCCACCTCCCCCTGTTTCCACATTTCCTTTTGTTTGATCCCATCTTTTCACCCAAGCCTTTGCCAGGTGTTTCATGCATCTGCATTAAAACCCCATAAGGAGCTCATGCCGTTGCCCCAGGGGCTTTGACTTGCAGCCCAGTTATCTGACAGAACATTTCTAAGGAACTTCTCAGAATTTATTGCTGCTGTTGGTTGATTCCAACGTGTCTGACTCCTTTTATGAGTCTGGGCTGTGTGCTGGTGTCACAGATTCACCCACATGGCATCCACCCACTTTCAAACTTGGCAACTGCCATAAAGAGCTCCTTAGTGATTGTAAGGTCATTGTTCTGAATAAATATTTCCCCTCCCCTCCAAAAGCATGTTGGTTAAGGGAATATCAGACAGAGTGAGAAAGCACTGATGTGTTTGTTATGTACATTATGTGGTTTGGGGTTTTCTGGTTGTTTTTTAAATAATGGAGGATTTTATTCAAGGGAGCTTGAGGTGCTCAGACTTCACTGGAATTCAAATTTGACTCATCTCATATGGGCTGTCCAAACACATTCCTTGCTGGCCCAGCTTGGCCAGCTGAGGTGACTCAGTAAATCAGCAGCTGAGCATGACTTCACATTGAGTTCTCCTGTTCCCTGTTCCTCTGCTCCATACTTTTGTGAAGGATCACTCCAGAAATTTTTGGCAGTTAATTCTCCAAAACTTGATTTTCCTATCTGCAAAAATGGATACAGGAATATTGCCTGCTATTCCCATCTTTTATTATAAATTGCTATATAAAGTCCTAATTATTGTTACAATATTTCTATGCAAATCATCATGTATCTATCAGGTTCTTTTTTTCCTGGTGATGTTTAGATGTTTTTTCAGTATTTGCTCTGCTTTTGATCAGGAAGAACTAGATGACTTTTCTTGGTCTTCCCCCAGATTTCATTCAGCAGTCTCCAAAACTCCTTCAGACATTGGTTGGAATAAAATTTAGTAATTGTGGTACTTGGGAAAAGGGTGCACATTGTTGGTAGTCTGGGGGATTTGTTTCCAGGATTCCTTGACAGCACTTGAGCTGGAGGTGCTGAGTGCTCTTCAAGTCAATGTACTGAAAAAAAATTTAATTTATGAAGTTTGAGGGTGAGTCCCTGTGGGAATTCTGCTGGACATTTGCAGGGTTTTGGGTTTTTATGGTACTTTTTGTTTACAGATTGCCCTCCAGGTGATTGGTCCTATTGTGGGCATGTTGAAGAGGAGAGCAAGGCTCCTCTGTCAGGAAAGTGGCCTTGCCAAGATTGGAACCCCTTTGGAATACCTGGAATGCTGGAGTCCAAGGCCTGGAGTGTGGAGCATCCACAGTCCATTTCAGATTTAGTGCTGGCCATTCAGTCCAGGAACAGCTCTGGGATTCTCCAGGGACAGGGAATGGTGAGGCTTTGTCCCTTATGTGGAGGAAGGAGGGTTTTCTTGCTCCTGCCACCTCGTGTTTGTGCGCTGATCCTAACAGGAACAGGAGAATTTTGGAGCTCTGTTCCCTTGGATGTGAAGGTCACCTTCTCAGGTAGAGATTGCAACCCAGCCTCAGCCCAGGCGTGCTGGGAATGACATCTGTGCTGAGCAGGCCTTGGGGAGGGTGTGTTTGAGGAGCCATAATTTTATTTGCTGGTCTCATGTGTCCATTTTTTGCTGTATCTGACGGATTTGTGAGGGGTGCTGAGCTCCTGACAGAGGCTCTGGGGGTGGGGGCACTGACTCCCTTTGTAAATGAGCCTATGGATAATTCAGCTGTGACACTTTTGCCCTCCCTCCTGTTTCACGCCCTCACAGAGAGGTTGTGTGTCACTGCTTTAGGATTTACTGCCTTTCCCAGCAGGGTCTGGTGGGAGTGGGTCTGGGAGAAGAGTTATGGCTGCACAGAAGGTCTGGCTTCCCACTTCCCTACTGCGTGTCTCAGGGAAAAGTTGGGCTTAAAACTGCTAAAACATATCTACAAGATGTCACCACTTCTGATTTTTATGAAGCTTGTGATGACTCTTCAGCCTTTGTGGGAGGCAGGTGTGTTTGAGCTGTGTGTCTTTTGGAGTGATGTGGACAGCATTTCCCTCTTAGATTGGTCTTCTACTGGACCCACTATCCCTAGCACAGGGTAAGGAAATCACTCTGGGTTTTCCTGTTTTTTTCTACAATATAAATGCTATGCCTCGAGCATGCATCCATTGAGGGAAAACAGGATTTTTAAATAGTAATGAACTCTGGTTTTCCCTTAGTGCAGTAAACCAATGGTTCATTAGTGAAATACATTAATAATTCTCTTATGAACCCTGTTGGTAGGTGAATCTGCTTTAATTCCTTTGTATCAACAAGAGCTGCAGGTATGGATGTCTTCGTTACATGAAATAAAAAAAAAGGGAAGAAAGCAATGCTTGCAAATTGGTCTTTGTTTCCAAGGAAACAAATTTGACATGCTTGAGCTGTGCGAGATGCAAACACTGCTCGATTCAGCAGACATGCCTTGGGATTTTATGGTCTGAATATTATTTTTAAACTACCTCCAATTTCCAGGCAAGGCAGAGGATGGGAATAGCATTTGTTGGCAGGGTTTATCAATCTGTGCTTAGTGAAGGCACTGGGCGGTGTCTGGGATTGCCCAGTGTGCCGTGGAGGGAATTGCTCCTGCACTGGGAACAGAGGGCCCTGATGAAGGTCCCTGGGAAGGGACAGCCTCAGGCCAAATGGCCTTTGGTGACATCCTTCAGCAGGAGGAGAGGTCCTAGCGGAGCTCAGCACACTGAGGTAGTGTGGTTTATCCTGGGTCACTTCACCAAATGTTTTGTGCTCTAAAAATATTTTAGTGAAAAGCAGCTCGCCAGCGCTTGGCATGCCTGGCTGCCTGGCGCTCCTGAGGCGGACACGGGCCCAGAGAATTTGCTAAAAAGCTGTGACTTGGGCTGAATTTATCAGGGAAGGGATGAAGGAAGATGATCATGAGTTGTTTCCATGGTGCATCTGGCACAGATGTGCTGGGGCCTGATGAAAATCTTGGCTTGAACTTGGCTCGTGGCATTGTACAGAGCGGCTGTAGCGTTGTTGTGATTCCCTTGGAAGTTTTGTTCAGGAAAAAACTGGTTTAGTGTTCAGCTGCCACCCTGGTGTTTCCTGAAACGCTATGTTGATAAAGTCACTTGTTTTATTTTTGAATTTTACTCCAGCTCTGGAGCAGACAGTGCTCATGTTCCACGGGAAGCGAACATTGCTCGGCAGAGCACACACAATTCACGGATTTCAACATCCAGAGTTGATTTTGGCCTGGACCCAAAGTGAGGAACAGGATATATATGTTCCAACTTTGTTGGGATTGAATGACGAATTTTTGCCCTGGCAAAGCTTTACTTTTGCACCGACTGTCTTTGCTTTCTGGGGTAGTTCAGTGAGCTGGAAGGGATCTCTAGGGGACGTGCAAAGGATATGTAGGGAAATACTAGTTTTTAAGAAATAATCAAGCTCTTTTGCACATCACTCAGAGTATGCAGAGTTTTATTCCCCAAGTGTGATCCGACATTGGGTGTCTTTCATATTTTGTTGTTTGGAAACCTGGGAAGGATTTAAAAAATAAAATCCTCTATTAATCTTCCTTGAAACTGTCCTACTGTATCGAGGGAACAAGGCAATGGTGGAGGAATTTCAGAACTGAAGAGTGAAAAACAAACCTCTCTTAAAATTCAGGTCCTTAGGAAAGCATAGCATGAAGTGTGTTACATTGCAGTCTCTTTCTCTCTCTTTCATCCTGCTATTTAACTTTCTTGCAAATGGAGTTAAAATAACCTTCAAGGAGTTCAGGATAGACTGGGGTAGGTTTAGCTTTAAGATGGCTGGGAAGCACTATTTGCATTGCCAGCTGAAAGCCTTGCTTGAAGCCTGTTGAGGGAAATAATAATATTAATGGCATTTCATGAAAATATTGTAATTTGTGGAAGGCCCAGAGTGACAAATTGGCTGGTTTGAGTGTCACTGAGAAATGCTCCTTTTGCACAAGGCTTGCCTGAGACAGGATTTGCCTTGCTTTTGTTCTAAAACGAGATGCTTGCTGCCTAAAAATGCCTGCGATCCGCGCAGCGAGAGCTTGGCCTCTTTGACAAGAGGATGGGAAGAGGAAGGTTGGTCAGATCAGGGTGAATCATGCACCTTTTTTCTCCCCCCTTTTTTTTTTTTTTTTTTTTTTTTTTTTTTTTTTTTTGCTAATGACACTTCCTTATGCTTACATTTCATTAAAGCTCTGAAATGGCTGAAGATCAGCCCGTACTGAGCATGCTCCGGGGTGGAGGCTGCACCCATGGAGTGAGATGGATTTGTGGCTGGAGGAGGGATAGGCCTGGAGTCAGGACCTGGAGGGACCCGCAGCTGGGATGGAGGTAGGGCAAATCCATCGGTTCCTTGCCGTGCCCCTGGGCTGGGGCAGCCAGGAGACCGGCTGGAGTGCAAACTGTTGGAATTGATTCAAAAGCAGCGGAGTTAAAGCACTGACACGAGATGGCTTCAAACGCTTCCTGCGGATCTGCGGGGAGGGGATGGGAATACTGACCTTTGCTGGCTGGCCAGCCTGCGTGGAGAAGGGACCTGTGCAACGTCAGGGTGGTGACATGAGGTGACAGCAGGCAGGGGCTGCGGCCAGGGCTGAGCCTTCATATTGGCAGGCACGTGATTGCGTCTCATGGTGGGCTCGGGTGCTAATTGTTATTAATGAGGAGCCTTGCAGGGCTCAGACCTGCTCTGAGTGGCTTCAACCCAGATCTGTCTGGGACTGTGGGAGGGTGAAAGAATGTTAAACTCAAACTCCCCTCTTTCAGACTTATTTTGCATTCCAGTGATGGCAAACAAACCTTGTCATATCAGGTCCTCCAAACTGGCATGGAGAGGAGGGAATATGCACGTTTATTCCTTTGGCTGAGAGATTTTTCTGTGCTTCTTGCAGGGGTTCAATGTGTTGGTGAGGGGGTTTGGGGAAAGGCTGAGCGAGTTGTGCTCGGTTGGGCTCTTGGATTTCACCCCTAGCTGCCAGCTTTTTACAAGGAATGTGTAAGCACCAGCGGGTATGTGCTGCATGAGCCGATTGACTCCAGTTGTTGTACAAGCACTCTGCGTGGTGAGGTGCCAATAAAACATTTACATTGGCTCTGGGTGTTTGTGTTAGCGAGGTGTAGGGGAGCTCTGGGTTGGTGTGGAGCAGGGGGACATCAGCTCTCTCTGCCCTGTCCCCTCGCTCATGGGAGGTGTGGCACAGGGGGCCCAGCTGTGTTCTGGCCTGGCTGTGGGCACAGGTTAAGGCAAGGGGTTTGCTCTGGCAGCACTGTGGATCCTTGGGTGGTACAGAGCTGTTGTGTTTGACTTTCTGAGCAGGAATCTCTGTGATCATAGGCTGTCTGTGTGCTGTAAGGTCAATCAGCTCTTCCTTCAGGGCACCTCTGGCTGCTTTTCACAGCACAGTTCAAGGGGTGACTGGCATAGATTTGATTTTATTGCTGTCCCAGGTGATGGGCATTCTGCATGATGAGTCACTTCATTACCTAAAGTAATTTGCCTGTTTATTGCCCGGTTCCATCTTTCTTGTGAACTCATCTATTCCTTGGTGCTTTCTGGGCCTGTTTTGCTATGTCAGCCCTGTGCTGAGCTGGTGACCAGCTTGCTTACTGGGCTGACTTTTATGTTCCCTGCATAAAATCCTGCTGGAGCCCAGCTTGCTGGCCAGGCAGAACTTCTCCTACTCTTTAATGGTCACTGGCTTGTTTATGGCTGGATGAATGCACAAAGAGAAGCGTTTCTGTAAAACAAACAGCACTGTGATGGTACAGCGAGAGGGAAAAGGGGTTGGTTTTCTTTGGCTTAGATGGGGGCTGCCTTTATGGCTTTGCAGAATTCACCCCTGTGGCTTTTCTTCCTTGTGTGACTCTGGTAGTGGAGGTGATCTCAGCCCCAAGTTTTCACGTAGGGCCTGGTTCCCTTGATGAGGAAATTTGACTTAATCGGTTTCAGCTGCTGGAAACCCAGTGGCGTGCTCATTGCTATTGTGCTGTGGGAAGGTGTAAGGTAGCCTTAAAGACCCACTGCCACCTTATGGCAGTTGCTGAGAAGCAGCGTCTGTGGAGCCAATTCCGTACACACATCATGCTCACTCTGTTTCTCCGCTCCTCTTAACCAGGGATATTTGCATGGAGGCAGGAGCTTTGTTTTTACGGAGTTCATCTGCTCCTTCTGTTCCTTGCAGAAATTTGATAAAGTCAGCAGGATGGCTGGGAGAGCCATCAACAGGCACTGTTCCATAGGAGCTCATGATCTGGGGAGAGACACAAAGGCTTTGTGGAGCACTCTCTCCTCCAGTGAAGAACTTGCTTATTTTCATGTCAGTGCCTTAATCCTTAAAAAAAAAAAAAATAGGTGTGAGGTCAAAGAACAGGGCCACGCTGAACACGTGAGGCTTGTTGGCAGGATCTGCAGCGCTTGTTGCAGCAGGAGGAGGATGGAATGTGCACAGCCATTTTCCCAGCCTGCTGCTGGCAGGGCGCTGCAGGATGGCTTTGCACTGACAAATGGGGCCACTGTCCCCAAATAAACCAATAAAACTTTGGTCTGTGGAGCAGTGAGTGTGCTGGAAGCATGAGCCTGCTCGCTGTGCTGGGGGTAGGGAATGCTGGATTTAGGACCCTTCTCCAGCAAGGCTGTGTTTGTACTGTAGGAGCTCTTGATATGCCATTGCTGGAGGAAGTGGAGAAATGGTGGATTTAGAGCTTCGAAATAGAAGGAGATGTGGTTACTGTAAGTTGAAGCTGAAGGAATTTATAATTGGGAGCTGTTAGGAATACAGTATGTTCTAAATTACAGCTGTCTGGCCAATATGCTGCTAAATAAAGTTCTAGGATTGCCCTGTAAATGAAATATTCAACGCATATTCTTATCAAAACACAGCAACATCTCCCAGAGAGCTCACATCTCAATTGCTGTCCAAGAGGATCTTTTTCCTTTCTCTTTTTTTTCCTTTTTAGTGTGCATGATTTACTCCATGCAGCATCCCAGGGAAAATTTCTTGTTTCCTATTAAGTAAAAACAGTTTTCAACTCTGCTGGGGAAAAGGAGGGAGGAAGAGAGATGGCTTGGAAGCTGTGGGGGAATAAAAGCAGGTTTTGAAAGATATGGAAATCTCTGATTCCAGAAGATGCATTAATGACTGCCTGTTCTTTCAAAGCTCTTACCTGGGCCTGGAGGTGGACATTGGAGGGTGCTGGAGATACCCAGTGTGTCCTGGGACATTCTGTGTAAGAAATGTTGTATGTCACAGTTGAAGAGCAAAGGGAACGTTTGAATAGCTTGTGGTAGAGCTAGAGAATGGTTTATAGCAATGCAGAAACAATCAGAATTCCAGCAGAAATGCTCATCTCATACCTAAAGTCTCTTCAGCTTCTGAGGCTGAAGGGAGCATCAGATTTGATCAGCTGGAGGGTCTGCAAGAAGAGGAGCGTGATGGAAAAAAGGAAATAAGGAAAACCCTCTGTATTTTGCAGAGCTAAATATTGTTCTTCCTATTAAAAAAAAACCCTCCCTTTTCCTCCTACTTGGGCTTCCCCTGCAAGGGAGCTGTGAAAATGCTGGACTTAATGGTGTCATTAAGCAAGAGCTCTGAGGAACCTGTTGTCCTTTGTGAAGGGAGGTGTTTGTGCTGCTCCTTTCCTCCTGAAAATGTGGGATTTCTGAAAGGGATGTTTGAGCCTTCAATCAGAGAAGGGAGGCTGGGGAGCCATGGAGTGAAAATGCCCTGTAATCTGTGTGTCCTGGCAGGAATGTTTGGAAAGGGGGGTGCTGGGCATGGTGGGAAGGCTGCTGGAGGGCACTTGGGTTAAATAAAGGGCACAGCTTCTCAGGGCACAGGCCTGTTCTCATCCTCCATCATCAGCAAAACCTCTTCCACAGCCAGCCTGGAAAAGGACTGTGACTGCTGGTGTGCAGACCCAACCCCTGCCAAGGGGGACAGGGGAGTCCTGGGCAGGGGGCACCTGTCCCACTGCTCATGGCTGTGCCCTGGAAGCTTCTTGCTCCTTCTGGATGACAGAAATGTAAGGTTTCACTGACTGACACCCAGGCATCCCCCGTGGCAGAGATGCTGCTACGGCGCTGATCGATCGCTTTACTCAAGTTGGTTGTTGAAGCATCTGCAGTGCCCTGATGAGCTCTGCTTTTTCCTTTTTGTTTCTAAACAGTGTTTAGTGCTTTCAAGGATGGCCATGAGATGTGAAAAGCATCTCTGGTAGCATCTGCTCTCAGTGTATGTTTAACCTCAGCAGTGAAAACAAGTCTGGTGTGGAGATGCAGTGGGGAGGCTGTGGCTGTGCCACTGCTCTCCGGCGTTATTTTATCTCAGAAAGGGAATGTTGACTGTGGTGGATCATTGACACTGCCTTTGTTAACATCTTCGTTTCTATTTCTGGGCTTTTAATGAAAGCTTGGTAATTTCATGCTGCAAGGAAGGGCAGCACGTCAACTGTTTTAAAGCCATCTTTGGTTTGAAGTACAGTAATCTTTTGATGCGGTGGATAATGCAACTTCTGTCTGCATAGCCAGGGTTTGTTGCTTTTGTTTGGTGATTTTTGAATTTTTCTTTAAATGAGTTACCTCTACACCTTTCAGCAACTGAGAGAAAGGCCAGGAAAATCTCATTTTGTGTATATTAAAACTTAAGATTCAGATCAAACAAAAACCCGGTGGGTGAAAGAGCGATCCTTTCTTTATACTGTCACCTCAAATACTCCTTGCCTGTGAATTTCAATCATCTCGATTTAGCCTTGTGTGTTTTAACTGTTTAGTAGTGAAACTTCTCCAGAGTGTGGAGAGGAAAACAACATTCTCATAGCTGAGGGAGGTCAGTGGCAGCTCTTTGCTGCTTTAATTATTGCAGCTCTCCAAATGTGCCTGGCCACGGTGGTGAAAGAGCTGCTAGGACTGGAGGAAACGTGGCTTGTGGATGTTTCCAGCCTGGCAGAGCCGGCCATGGCTCTTATGCTGTGCTGAGGCCTGGACTCCCTTGGTGCTGGGGCAGGGCAAACATCATCCCCAGGCTCCTCCAAACCTCCCTATGGATTTGGATGGCTTTTTCCTCCCTACACTGAAGGTTGCTCCCTCCCCTCTCCAGCTCACTGTCACACATTACACACCACTCGTCTTCACTGTAGTTTCTACTCGTTAAGACAACTCTCTCTTAAAGGAGGACGCTCTCCTGTGCTCTCCTCTTTTGGAAAGCTGTTTTTTCCTTTGGCCAAGAGCATGCGGGTGGTGCCACGGGGCCATGTCGGAGTTTCCTTTTCCTTCTGGCCTCTTCCCCGAGGCTGCCGGCCGCCCTCCCCCTGCTCGGGGGGAGGTTCTCCAGCCTGACACCCGGCTCCAGCAGCCTCCTGCTCCTGCCTCCGATAAATGCCAGTCTTCCTTGAATCCCTTCCAGCCGAGCTCTGCTTACAGATGTTCCTGTGAGCTGCTCTGGCAGTTTTACTGGGAGCCTGAGCAGATATGAAGGTTGCCAAGAGTTTATGCTTAATTGTGAAGTGGAACAGAGACAAACTACTTTTATTTTGAAGCTAAACTTTCTTCTGTTGTCTTTCTGGCTGGGCCAGCAGTATTGTAGGGTTTGACATAGGCTGAGCTTAGAGCTCCTGCACCTCGTAGTGAACTATCCCTTCATTACGGTGAGGATGAGGATGGATCTATGAGGATGTCCCTTCATTCCATTCCCCCCCTGCTTTTCCATGACTGTGGTTGTGATACCCATTCAAAGTCAGTTGTACCAGGTCAGGTTATTAATCACCAAGGTGAAAATGATCTCCCCTTCAGATCAGCAGTTTGAATCTCGAAGACACTGTCTTGGATGCTGCTCACTGCATCACTTTAACCCATGTGCCTTCATCCCAGCTCTCAGAGGTGGGGGGCTTTGCTAAGCACAACAAAATCAGCCCAGGGACATCCCCAAGCCACTCACATCCCTCCCTGTCCCTCCTGCCTCTCCTTTTCCCACGGGCAAGCGCTACTCTTGAAGGCCACAAGACAGCACTCTGGTTTAAAAAGCTTTCTCTTTTTTTCAGGCGAGTGATCAGTTTTGAGGCCTGGCGCCCTGTCAGAAAGTTGACAGATGATCTGCATTACCGGTGCGTCCCCGGGATGCCCGGGATAATCGCGCTCCAATGGACGCCCTGGAGCCGGCAGGTTCTCTGTGAAATGGCTGCAGTGGAGGGAGCAGTGAAATGGGCTCTTCTGGGCATGCTCACTCTGTAGAGGGAGCTTTATCACATGAGCAGAAACTGAATCACTGCTCATGAGGATCTGGAATATGCAACTCTTGGAGTCTTCACCAGAAGAAGACAACAGCTGCCCGCAGGTACCGCAGGGTCCATCCACCTCCCGTGCCTGGCGAGGCCCTGGCAGGGCAGGCTGCGTCCTGCCGGGGAAGGAGAGGCCTTGGAGAGAGGAGGAGCAGAGGCCGGGGGAAGCATGGCCGGGGCTGTTTGTTCATTTGTTTGGATATTCCCGGTCGTGGCTGCCCCGTGCGCGGGTGGGCAGGCGGGCTGGGATGGCCCATGCTGCTGGGATGGCTGTGCCATGGGCTCCCGGGGGCCTCAGCAGCGGCAAAGCTCGGGCTTTGTCTCCTCGTGCCTTTCGTTTGTCTCCTGGGGTGGGGAGGCTCGCTTGGGGTTGGTTTGGTTTTGGGGGTTTTTTGGTGTTTTTAGGATTTGTTTGTGCTTTTTAAGTGTGAATTTTCTGGAAAATTCTCCCCAAGGAGCTCTCCCTGCTTGTAGCTCTTAGAAGAAAAAGGAGCAAAGCCTGGGGTGCCCAAGCTGCTCGAAGACAGAACTTCTAAAGGGGAGGAGAGGGCCTGTGGCCACATGGCACCTCCTCGATGGGTCTCTTTTGACAGCCTCTGCCTATGGCTCACTTGGGTGGAGGCCAGAGGCAACAATATTTTACCAGGAAGAAACAATCATTTTTATTTCGGGGTGACTTCCTCCTCTCTTTTTTTTTTTTTTTTTCATAGTAGCAATCCAAGGAAACAGCTGATTAAAAGGAAACATCCCTGGTTGTTTTCATGGCAGGAGGTCCATGCCTGCAACATCTTTTAAAACATTTTTAAAACTCAGACCCCTGGTTCTGCCCTTGCGATATTTTTTTTTTTTTGCTCTGTGATTTGTGTTACATGCAAGAACTCTGTTGGCTGCCATCTTGGTGAGATTTGGGATGGACACAGAAGGTCCCAGGGCCGTGGAAGGCACGGACACCCCTGCAGAACACTGGCCTAAGCTTGCTGTGCTCCAGGGAGACCCTCGAGGCTGCAATGCAGACACAATATTGAATTTTCAATCAAGGAGCAAGATGTGAAGATGGCATTTAAAAGATTAGGGAGCTTACACAGGACAATCTATGATACCTAATCTAAATATCTATCGTGTCTCCACTGGACTATAAATGTGCTCGTTGTTCGTCATCCAGAAGAAAAGGAAAAGGCATCAGAAGTCACAAGGAGAGAGAGATGAGCTTTCTCTTTAACAGTGAAGAGCTGAGGCCTTGACCTGCTGCCTGAACAGCAACACCCGGGGAGGAAATGGGCTTTGGGCTTGATAAAGGCTGAGGAGACAACCAAAAACCTGCTGAGGTGTGTGAGGTGTGCTGCTGTGTGGTGGTGATCTCGGTGACGCCGGTGTGGCACCGGCCGAAAGCACCCAGCGCTCCGTCCCTGCCGGCTGGGGCTCTCGGGAAGCATCTGCAGAGACGCAGAAAAGCCTGACCTACTTTGGAGGGAGGAGAGCTGCCGAGGCCCGGGTTTGGCACTGCTTCTCAGCAAGGGTTAAGAGACCAAAGTGGAGCCTTTGGGTCTTGATTTTGTTCCATTTCACGTATTGAACTGACTGTGCAGTGCCAGCACGAGCTGTTGTCCTCATCTCAGAACATGTTTGGGTAGAACTGGGCTGTGTGGCACACATGGGGCATATTCCTGCAGCTCAGCCTCTCTGAGACCAGTCCTGGGCAGGAGGCAGAGGCAGCTCCATGACCTGGCTTCCCTGAGCTCTCCCATGTGGTGCCATCTTCCAAAGTAGGAGGATTGTGTGCACCTCATGCAATGGCAGAAATTTGTTTTATTCAGGTAAACAAAGAGTTTGAAGGCGTTTCACTCTCCTGGCCAGCTGGTTTGGGGGAGGGCTGGCTTGGTTCCTGCTGCTCCTCTTTGTTTTCCTTTTGCTGCTTTTCCCTGAAGTTTTTTCTTCTCACCTTTCCACTCGAGGAGCTGAGAGTGGTCGAGGAATGGCCACAGCGGGAGAGTCACCGTGTGTTGGGGTCAGCCCAAAGGCTTGGGGCACTGATGGCGTGTGCTCCCTGCTTGCAGGCCTTGGAGGACCATATGTTCCTGCAGTGACATGGAATGTCAGTGTTTTGGAAACGAATCCCTGAGTTTATAATGCTCAACTCCCATTTTCAGCCAGGTTTTTTTTTTTTTCTGACTCCTCTGAATTCAGAGTTTTGACACCAGGTCCTATTTGCAGACCCTCACAGCCCCTCATGTTTCCAGTGGGATTTGTCCCTCTTGTGCCCATGTGAGCTCCTTGGTCTCTTGGGTGGAGGATACGTGTCTGGCTTTGCTGTAGAGTGGTGTTGGTCCTGGAGGGGGGCAGAGGAGGAGGGCAGCCTGCCAGGATTTACAGTAGTGAGGAAAGCAGCAGGAGCGAAGCTCTCAAACTGTACAGGCTAATTGGAAAGCATCCATTAGAAAAAAGAAAAGGAAAATATAGAAGGGAAGAAAATGTTGAGCAAGCTTTTAAAAAATATCTTGGACTCCAACACAACAGCTTGCATCCTCCAGACCAGGTGATTTATTTATGTTTTTCCTCCAGTCCCCATCAGGAGGGGGAAGGACGTGGAGAAGGGTTGAGGCAGTGGGGGTTAAAAAGGTCTGACGTGCAAGTGTCCTCCCTGCAATGCTGCCATACTGTGCCTGAGCAGCACAGTGGCTCTTGCAAAGGAAGCTTTTCACAACTTGTCCTTGTTCCAAGGATGAGGAAACCTCCAGCTCTTCTGGCATTTTCTCTCTGTCATAAGTCAAAGCTGCTTTCACCTGTGAAGTATGATCAGCACAGGGAGAGAGCTGGAATGGAGCGGGGCTCTGAGCAACCTTGCAAGGCTTTTCATGGAGTTCTTGGTGTTAAATGAGGAACATTTCCCCTCCTCCTCTCCTCGTTTTCCTGTGTGCCTGCAAAAATACTCTGGTTTGCATTTAAAGGAGAAAACTGTATGTGCTGGGACTAAGCCAACTTGTTTATTTAAGGGAAATACCGTATTTCCAACCGCTTCTCTCACAGAGGAAGGCTCGGCAGAGGATGGCAGACTGGGCTGGGGATTATATTTTTAGGTGACATCAAAGCACAGTTGTGATTCGAAGAAGCTAAAAATCATGGCTGGCATTTTGCATCGAGCCCTGCGAGTTCCTCCTCCCCACAGCCCCCACAGGGATTAACCTCTCCCTCCAAAGCAAGTGGATTTTCACCTAAATCAAGAAGGAAAAAAGGAGAAAAAAGAAACAAAAACCATCAGAAAAAAAAAAAAAACAACAAACCAAAGCAACAAACCCACCACCATCACCCCTCAGGCTTCTACTTTTCCACGCTTTCGCCGTTTGCCCGTCCCCAAGGGGGTGTTTGTGGCGGGGGCCGGGGCGCTGGGCAGGGACACGGGCCCTGTGTCCCTGTCAAAAGATGGCAGGTCCGTGTGTCCGTAAACAATGCGGTTATGAAATGGCAGCGCGGCCGCGCTGAGCATGCTCGGGAGCTGCCTGTAGGGGGAGGCGAGCCAGAAAGATGATCTAATTCCGTGCAATTCTTGGGATTGAAGGAAAAGACCAGGCTCCACTCTTAATGACAGAGCAGAAAAACCAGGCCCCACGCCGGGGACGAAGCCCGTAGGCCATGGAGGAGAGGGTGTGAGGATCTCCCACCTCCAGGACTTCGGGTGCTGGGCAGCGCTGTGTCGCTTTCTCGCCCTCCAGCAGAGTAAGGCCTTGGTGAGGTTTTGCTGTAGTTATTAGAGGGACAGGCCCGAGGGTGCAAGTTTTATGATTATGATTATTTTCATTATTATTTTGTCTTTTTTTTTTTTTCCTCCCCCTTCTCCCCGTCCGCTTTCCCGGCTCGCAGGCACCGCTGTCTCGCTGCTTGGCCGCGCGATGGCCGGAGGTGGCCCAGGTGGAGGTGGTGTGGGCAGCTCAGCCAGCTCCTCGTGGTCCCATGGGAACCCACGAGGGGCTTTCCATCCTCTGCTGCCCCATGTGCTCTTTGGCTGGGCACCATGGGGATGGGCAGGGGGACAGGGACCTGCTCCGCTGGCTGCGGTGCTTTGGGGTGGGAGGAAGAAGAGCGCGGAGGCTGAAGAGGTACCTGAGCCCTGTTGATGGGGGTGAACTTGCCTCCCAGCTTCCCTGCCCTGGACTGCTGGAATCTGCTTGTTCCAGGCTCCTCTTGGTGCTCTGGTTTTTTCTTGGCTCAGCCAGTTCCTGGGGACTGAGTGTTTCTGAAATGGCTGGTTTGCTTTTGCTAGAGATAGTGATGAATCTTGGTCTCCATTTTAGGGTTTTCTTCCCCTCCTCCCCTCCTAGGGGCTAGGAGGAGGCAGGCAGCAGCTGGAATCCTTGCTACCCTCAGCCTGTGGAAGGAGGGGACGCCTTTGTCTGCTGTGGATTTACATTTGCCTGCACACATAAGTTGCACTGGCTTTAACTCTACTGGGATGCAGCTAGATGGGCCTGGAAGCAGTGAGGAAGTGTAAATCGATCTCCCCTTTCCAGGAGGGCACGGGCTCTGCAGACCCCCCTCGCCTGAAGCCGGCACGGCGTCGTGGAATGCCTTGTCTTGGGAGAAGTCACTTTGAGTCCTGTTGTGTTTCATGCACGTGTCTCCGTGTTCCCAGCTGTTGCATGCAGGGACTTGCACCTCTTTCTGTGCTTCCCCCCTTCTTGGGGAGTTGACGTGTGTGGCTGGAACAGGAGAGAGGACATGGGGGTTGAGAAGGAAATGTTTCTTTTCTGTGGAGAACAGTCTGGATGAAAGGATTTCAGGAGACAAAAGAATTGCAAAGAATTTGACTTGGGAGCAAACTTCGGGCTGAGGGCAGTGCTTGTTGTGAGCTGCAGATAAAATTCCATGTTCACATGATTGCATGAGGCTTATAAGGAAGTGGCCTTAGCCTGAAAAAAAGGAGCTTTGAGTCTGGTGACTGCTTTGTAGGCCAGGTATGCTGGTGGTTGTGTTTCCTTCCTTCTCCAGATCAAATGCTTCTGTTGTTTCTAATGACAGGCCCGTGGTCAGCGTCCCCACCAGCCTTGAGCCCAGGCCTTGCCCAAGCACAATGCTGAAATGAGCAGCCTCCCCATGCCTACAAAGAAAACATTCTTTCTACAAACATTCTCTTAATCATTACTTCCTATATAATTAACTACAAAATGTTTGTCTTCTCTTCAAGGCAAAGGTTATTACGAGCAGGCTGGTTTGGGTTGTGTTATTTTCATTTATTTTTTTTTAGGAGAAAGAGGGAAAAAATGAGTGACTAAGAATCTGCCGCTGCTGGGGTTGCATCATTTGTTGAGAGATTTGCCTCTGCCTTGCTCCGGCGTTGCTGCAGCCCTCATTTTCCTGGCTGGTGGGAGCTTTCCCTGGGGCTGTGTCCTGAGTGGGGTCTGGTGTCACCTCGGAGGGGTTGGTGGCCATCTGGAGGCTCCCAGGCAGGATCAGTGCTGTCCATCCCGCAGAGGCATTGGTGCATCCGCTGCCCCGCATGGGAACAGGCACTTTGAGGGGTCTCCTGCTCCCAGCCCTCTTCCAGATGGACCTGCTGTGTGTGCACGGCTCTGCTCACAGTAACGCTGCTGCCGAGCCTCAGGTTCCCAGACCGTTGATTTTTAAGACATAAAAAAAAAAAAAGAAAGGAAAAAAAAGACCCTGGTGAAGGTAGACATCTTGGCACCTCAGCCTGCGCTCCTTCCCGGGCTGCCGGGAGAGCAGAGAGCTCGGGCTCATGATGTAACTCTGGTCCCTTGGGCTCGGTAAGCTGCAATATGTTGGAGTTTTGCTGTGCATGTGTTGTCTTTGCCTATAAAACCTGCTTGGACCTTTGCGAAGGGCACCTGGATTGCTGATGAAAATGCCAAGGAGAGGAGGCTGCAAAAGCTCTTTCCGTGTTTCCTGGCTTTGTTCTTTTTCTCTTCTTTCTTTTTCTATTTTTTTTTTAAATTTTTTTTTTGGTATGCTTTTCTTGCTTTTTGGTGGATTTTTTTTGGGTTTTTTGTTTGTTTGTTTGTTTTAAAGGCACCACTGTAGTTTGTAGTCATCATCTGTTTGGAAATGCTGCAGAGCCTTTCCTTGGCCGGTCTGACCTGTCTTCCATCCCCTCCAAAGACCTCATGGAGGACAGGAAGCTTGTTTTCTTGTAAACAGAGTCAGAGAGGAAAAAACTAAACCAGCAGTAGCTCCTCTGCTTTGCTCCTCATGGCTCTTAAAACCCTTTCAAAGACCCAATCAGTCTTTCTTCAGATGCACTAATTTTTTCTACCCTTTGAAACCTAAACATTAAGGATTGGGGTGGGGGGGCAAGAATGCTTCGTGGCTGCTGGCGTGTGCTCTTTATGGAGGTTCTCCATAAAGCCACGGATGGTTAATAATCAGTCTGGGGTGGGCGAGGGAATGGAGGCAGACGGCTGCGGGAAAGGGGGAAAGGAGGAAAAAAATAAATGGAGCGAGTGAGACTTTTATTGTGAAGCAGCGTGTGCTTGGCAGTTGGCTTTGTTGGGACTGCTGCAAGAGCAGACATTTCTCGGCGGGGAGGGTGGGTATAGGATTTCCCTGCCAATCGGGAGCGGACGGATGGGGCATGGGGAGGGTGAGCAGAAAGGGAAGTTTGCTCTGGATTTAAGGGAGGGGAGGGCAAAAAAACCCAACACACACACACACCCACACCCACACACACCACACACACACACACACACAAAAGCTGGAGGTATTGGCACTTGCGGTGAAGTTGGTGCTAAGTTGGCTGGGTGGAGCTGGGTGGGAATGAATGGTGCTGGGTGCCCCATGGGTACCCCTCGGTGCTGGGTGCTGGTGGAACAAGGATGGGAGAGCGCTGGCCTGGGGGGGATGAGGCTTCGAGCACTTTGCAGGGGTTTCCTCTAGGTTCCTTCTGATCAAAATGCTTCAGAATTCACAGTTGGCTTTTTATTTTTGCTTTTACTTATTACTTTATTTTCTACCTTGATGCCGAGTTTTTGATGGGAAGTTGTAACGTTGTTGCCTCTGCTAGCGAGGGCTTTGTCTTTGAGGTAGGTAGCAAGAGAGCCTGTGAGATGCCACCTCAGCCAGCCTTGCCTTGGTACCCAGCTTTTGTACTTTCAAAGGACACAAGTGATGGTTTCTCTCTTGGAGTTGGGAATTCTGCTTTTGAGAGCTGGGCAGGCAGCTCTGAGCTGCTGGTGAGTGCAGCAGGCAGGGAGGAGAGTCAAGTTCTCATTGACTCCAGGGTTCCTGCAGTGGCTTTTCTTCATGGATGAGCAGCAGCAACACCTCTGTGGAAGGGAGAGCGTGGGTGATGTGTGGAGTGAGGATACGGCTTAGAAAATACAGAAAAACTTAGGCTCAGATGGCTAAGAATGGCCCCTGGACATCCTGGGGCATCTTGTATGAGTCAGTGGAGTAGCAGGAATATCAAGACCTCTCCTTGTTGCAACAAAGGTTGGAAAAACAAACTGGTCCCTGTTAGACTGACTGAGACTCTTTATTTGCTGCTGGTGCCTGTGGCGAGGGCCTGGGTGCCCTTGGCTTTGGTGGGAGCCAGAGGTGCCCTCGAGCACTCTGAGCTCTCTTTGCTCAAGCCTGGAGCAGGATAATCCATGAGAAAAACCAAGGTTATTCCCAGTTTACAGGAGGTCTGACTAGAGGAGAGGTAGGGTTTACAAGAGTTTGCAGCAAGGATATGTATTACTGGCTCAGCAAATAAATAAATAAAACAGCTGCTCTACGTTCAGAGTTTGGGCTGTGTTTTATGATCATTTCTCAATGGAAGCTGTTGGCCAGTTTCTGCTGAAGGTAGGTTCTGTTCTGGGCTGAGCTGAGCTTTCCAATGCTCACAGCAGCTCTTTGGTCTGTGAGGTCTGAAGGTGCTGTGCTCAGAGCAAAAGTTCCTGGTGCTGAGAGCACTGAGATGTGTCTGGGTTTGTGTCTGATTGTGCTCAGGGCAGATTGGGGACAGGCAGGGACAGGCAGCCACCCACAGCCTCTGTTCTGTGCTGCAGGAGCCATCCTTGAAGTGCCCTTAGCTTTGGGCCTGGCAGGGGGTGGAGGCTTTCCCAGGAATCTGTCCCCCTCCTTCCCTTGCTGAGTGTCTCTGCCATGGTGGATTTTTCGCAGGACAGGGTGATCCTGCAGGGATCTGGAGCTGGATGAGCCCTGCGTGGAGCTGGGGGCTGCTCTGCAGCACCTGCCAGCACAGGGCATTGCAGTGAGCTCAGCAGCCTGGCAGGCTGGCTGGTGACAGCAGCAGCAGCAGCACCAAAGCCCATCTCCCCTGCCAGCTCTGGACAATCCCACTTAGGCATGGATGAGCTGCTGGGAAGGTTTGGGAGCTGCCACACGGGCTCCATGCGAGTCTCATCCCCCTCACTTGCTTTAAGGGAGGTGGGCAGGTTGTTTTTCTTTCTTTATCACCCAATGGCTTTAAACCCTGTGATTTGCATGGCTGCAGGCACCATCTGCTCCCCGTGCTGGCCTACAACAGTTGGCTTGACCTGGGCTTATTCTTGTGCTGCAGCACTGAACCGAGCACCGACCTCCAGCTCTGCCTCCACACCACTTCTGTCCTTAATCACAGCTGTGGCAAAGACCCCTTCTAGTTATTTTTTTTTTTAATACTGTTTTCCTTCTGGTTTATTTTGGTAGGGTTTTGGGGTTTTTTTGGTTGTGTTTTGTTTAAGGTTTGTTTGTTTGTTTGTTTGTTTGGTCTTGCTATTTCAGAATAGAAAGAGAACGTATTAAGGCTGCAAACCTGATCTAACAACATGATGCCAGGCATGTGAAAGGCAGAGGAGATGAGCAGGTGTTCCCTTTCTGCATATTTTTTTTAAAGAGGGGGAAAAAGAGAAATTGCTTTTTATAGAATTAAAAATAGAGCTCATTAACTTTAATAAACATAGATGCTATGAATGAGGAGTTAGCTGTAGCTGACTGATGGTTTGCATTTTTGGATGTTCATTTGAATGAACTGCTAAAAAACCCAACCAAGCCACCAAAAGGACATGGGCTGGAAATGCTGATAAATGAGGTCATAGTGAGAAGTCTGATAGATCTGCCTGCCCCACCCAAAGCCTAAAAAGTTTTGGGGGACGCAGAGTCACCTCCTTGAGATGCCTTTCACGCAGACAGCCTCAGCTGGATTCCCAGGCACGTTGCACTGGGAAGATCTGTCTGGCTGCATCCAACCCAGAGCTGGGAGGTGGCAGCGCTGGGCACAGCCTGGAGCCCCTGTGCTCCTGGGGCTGTCAGCCAGGGCCAGCCTTGCCGTGTTTTGTCTGTGACCTGTGCCTTGGTGGCAGCTTCCTGGCAGCCTTTATTTTGCAGAGGGAGGTTTGGCCGTGCTGTAAACAGGATGTGTCCATGATTGTCTCTTCTTTTGAATGCGCCGTGTCTCTGAGCACTTAGCTCAACCCTGATATTTTTGTTTTTTCTCCCCCACCATAGCGAGCAGTGCTGAGTAAGGGAGAGCCAAGGAAGGACGGCTGCATGAAGACTGAGCTGCTGAAAGACATCACCAACAACAAAGAGGAAGGTGAGCACCTGCCCTGGTTGAGGGTCAGAGCTGGCTCATGAGGTGGGCACGTGTGGGGACAAAACTGGGGGCTTGGAGATGCCCGCAGTACCTCAGGTGTGCTCCCACAAGCACAGATTCTCTCCTCCTGTGTTTATTCTCAGCAGGGCTCTTCCACTGAAGATGCAGATTTGCTTTTCAGTCCATCCCTTGCCACTCCCCTGAAGCAGGAGATCTAATTTTCACTTCTGCTTTGGTGTGAAGCTCACAGGTGTTACTTTGAACTTCCTGTGTGTGACTGGTTTTAGCTGAACTCTGATCCCTCCTGCACTGACTTTTTCCTCCCTCTAGGAACGTTGGCTTCTGTTTTGCTGTGGGTTTCTCTCTTGCTGCAGAGCAGCCCCAGTGGCTGCAGGGTGGCTGGAGGGGTCAGACACCCCACACCTCATGGCTCCTGTGTGGGTTCTGCAGCTTTTAGTGTGCAGGATGCAGCACAAGTTCTATTGACAGAGTCTTTTCCTGCAGGGCTGTCTGTGAGTTACATGCACACAAATCTAAGGGCTTAATAAATGTGTCAGTGGGATCAGGGAAAAATACCCCACCACCCTTTAACTTTCCCTCAGCTCCCTCCTTTCATGGTTTTATTATTCCTGGACTAGTTACTTCTCATAGCTCTTCAGGGATTTGGTGTATTTTTGTTCTCCTTTCCATAATAGAGCATTAGGAAAGCACTGAACTAGCCCCATCGAAATCCCTACTCTTATCTAGAAGCAAAATTTTGGACTTAATTCAGTTGTGTGCTGTGAGTACAACATTGCTTTTTCTTTCTTTTCTCCCCAGCATAATCTTTTGTCAAGCTGCTCTAGTTAGAAAGTAAAGCTCAGAACAGGCAGAAATACTGAATGCTGTGTCAGGTGCTTGGATATTAACTGGGAGCACTGGAATTCTGCTGCCAGCGTGGTAGCATAGGGACCTATGGTCTGGGCAGAGCAGAGACAAAGTCTGAAGTGTCAGGGGGTGCCAGTGGCAGGTTGTGTTGCTCTGGGTAAACTCACATTCATCCCTTGCCTTTCTTAGCTCAGGATTATAAAGCTTATTTGTGTAGCTCTTGGTTGATCTTGAGGTGTCAAGAATCTGTGGAGGTTAAAAATCCCAAAGGAGGGTGGGAAGAGACATTTCTGTGCCTCTTGACTTTTGATTTGGAGCAAATGCTGTGTCAGAAGGAAGCTGAGAGCCCTCCCTGTGCAGGAACAGTCTCAGTGCTTCACAAGGTGCTGAAATTCCAACCACTCCAGTCTATTGTCCAGCCCTGTTCCCAGGGAGGCTCCTCAGTGTGAGTCTCTGTTCTTCTGGAATGTTCAGGACGTGCCTCTCCAGGCACACCACGAGTGTCACAGACCATGGTGAGTGAGTGTGGTGCTGTGCTGGGACATTGTCCCTGCTGCCCCTGGCTCCCCAGCTGGGATCCTGGGAGGATCATCACCACCAGAACATTGGTTCACAGCCCGAAAGCGTGTTAATAACAGTGTTTAGTGCTGGCACAGAATTCACATTTTTGACTGTTGCATGAACATGAAATCGTTCCAGCAGACTTGCAGAATGGCATGGAATAGTTTCTTGGAGCCCAGTTTCCTGGCTTTGGGATGGAGCTGGGATGTGTGGACTGGAAAAGCATCCTGAAGCCTCAGCTTTCTCTCTTCAAGTGTTCTTGAAGAGTCATTTCCCTTTAGTGAGGAGGATGGTGCTGTTGAATATCTTTGTCAGTGACACAACCACAGGTTTAGTTTGGGCTGCTGAGGGTGTGTTTGGTGGGAGCCATGGCCTGCAGTGTGACTGAGCCTGCTCTGGGTTGTGTTCCCTTTGGGAAAACCCCCCTGGCAGGTGCCCTGTCAATATTAAACCTGGCATCTAAACTTCCAGAGGCTCAAAGCTGCAGAACCAAAAGCTGCCCAAAGGTGCTGTTTTGGGCTAAAAGCTTACAGTGAATTTCTCTGCTTTCTCCTCTTTACACTCCCCCCAAATCAGAAAGGTGCTGATGCTGAGGGCAGGTCAGGCCCCCATTGGGATTGTGTTAGCACATCCCATAGCTCCACTGCTTCCTCTCAATGGCCTTGCACCAGTTCCACCTCTGTGCAAACTTGAGCTTTGCCTGACTCCAGTTCAAGACAGGAAATTCAAGTAGCTTGAAGCCTTGGCTGATGTTCAGGGGTCTGACCCCAAGCAAGGCCTGTCAGCTGCAGTGGTGCCTGTGAGCACTGCCTGGCTCCATCATCATGCTGGAGGTCTCCATGAAGATCTGTTGCAGGGAAAGCTCCTGCTCTGGTGGGGCTGTAGCTGAGCTGCCCCAGTTCATAGTCCCAGAATCACAGAGGGATTTGGGCTGGAAGAGACCTCAAAGCTCATCTCATTCCACCTCCTTCCATAGAGCAGGGTGCTCCATGCCCCATCCATCCTCACCCTCCCTGATGTGCTGCTTTGAGGCAGTGGACCTTTCCTGGTGGTCCTCAGCCTGTCAGCCTTCATTTGGGACATCTCAGTAGCTGGGGGTGGGTTGTTGGTGTTTGGGATTGGGTGGGTGCTCTCAGGGAACATCCTGAGGGCTGGAGCCTTTTGGGTGGGCAGTTGTGGTGTTCTGTTCTCTGTTCCTCAAGAGGGAGGTGTTGCAGAAATGCCCTGGGCTGTCTTTTCTGCCTTCATCCTGATAAAGAGAAATAATTGAACTCTAAATGTAGCATGTATTTGTAGGAACAAGCTCTTTGCATGTTCCAGTGCTTTCGTTTCCAGTTCTGGGGGTGAGTCTCAGCCTGTGGAAGTTGGTCAGTAGGCTCAGTGTCCCTGTCTCTGTAGAATTGCTCAACACTGATAGAAAAAAGCTGTGGATGAGGCTGTTCTGTGGTCCGTGGGAAATGTTCCAGTTCAGTGTTACATGTGGGTGTGAGCTTAGGTCCATGCTTCCCTTTGACAGGGTGGGGAAGGGGGCAGGGAGATGGGAGATGAGTGGAAAAAAGCTTTTATTAGGCCATATTGTCTTTAGTCTGACTCAGAGAGAAACTATTAAAAAGTGGTTTCTTCGCAAGAATTGCAAGTGAATTCAGCTCTCCTCATATGCTTCACTCCCAGCTCTGTGTCTCCCTTGACCTTTCAAGGCAAACCACTCCTTTTCTGATTCCCCAAGCCCAGGGGTGGAAAGTTCCAGTAAAGAAGCAGCACAAAGGAGCAGGAGTGGGTGTTGGGAATGAAATTCTCCATTTGCTCCAGTGTTTCTGAGCCTTCACCCAAGGCAGCCGCTTCACAAGAGCCACAGTGCTGGAGCCTGGTGCTGGGTGAGACCTGCACAGTCACTGCTCTCAGATAAACTTCAGCCTGCTTTCAGAGACTGTCAGGGGTTTAAACTCCTGGAGAGGCCTGTTTTCTTCTTTCTCCCTCTTATTGCAGGTAGGAAGCTGCTGTGAGTACAGGAAGTGCTGCTTTCCACTGAGCAGCTGCAGCCTTGGCATTCCCAGCTGCAGGGATGGCAGCTTGAAAGGAGGGAAGGAATAATCTGCTCTCCTCAGGTACTTGGCACTGGGATCCCCTGCTGAGGCTGACAGCAGGAGGCCAGGCAAAGCAAAGTGATGCTGCAGGATTTTCCATGTTCACCCAGCTGTGCTCCAAGCACTCCCTTGCTTCAGGAAGGATGTGCCTGTGGTGGCCCTGGAGCAGGAGCATCCCTTGGACACAGCTGGGCTCAGGGCTGGGACACCATGGCCCCATCCCATGGCAAAGGGATGAGTGAGTGTCATGGAGGCTGCTGTCCTGCTCTGAGTCTTTGAACTGTTGAGCCAGTTTAACTGTTAATGTTCAGACTGTGTCCTGGGGGCTGGGAGGGCCAAGGGAATGCTGGAGGTGTGGCCAGCAGGTGAGGGGAGATGATCCTTCCCTTCCACTCAACCAGTCTGGAGTTTTGGGTTCAGTTCTGGTCTTTGTGGTTCAAGAAAGTCAAGGAGCTGCTGGAGAGGCTCCAGCAGAGGCCACAAAGGTGATGAAGGGTCTGGAGCATCTCTCACATGAGGAGAGACTGCAGGAGCTGGGTCTGGTTAGTGAGGAGCAGAGAAGTCCCAGAGGGGATCTGGCTGGTGCACATAAATATCTCCAAGGGCTGTCAGAGGATGGTGCCAGGCTCTGTTCAGTGGTGCCAGTGACAGGACAGGGAGCACTGGCCATAAACTAAAACACAAGTTCCGCCTCAGCATGAGGAAGGTAAAAAGAGCTCTGTATCAGGTGCCCAGGGATGTGGAGTTTCCCTCTCTGGAGGCATTCCAAACCCACCTGGACATGCTCCTGTGCACCTGCTTCAGGGAGGAATGACATCTGTGGGATGACATCTGTGGGCTGGAATACCTGGACATCACCCATCTTCACAAGGGGTTGGGAGGAAGAAGAGAACATCAATAACTCACCCCAGAGAGGAACTTTTGCCTGAAAACACATTTGTCTGTATTTCTTGGCTTCAAAATGCTCTGCTTTTTGGCTTTAATCCCAAAATCCCAGAATCCCAGACTGGTTTGGGTTGGAAGGGACGTTTAAGATGATCCAGCTCCAGCCCTGTGCCATGGGCAGCGATGCCATCACTGGGTCAGGTTGCTCAAGGCCCCTTCTAGCCTTCAGTGATGGAGGAGGTGCTTTCCCTCCCAATGGATTCAGGGTCTCCAGCTGCCACCTCCCCCTCATCTGTGTGGTTTCAGCCTCAACATCTTCATCCTGATGGCATCTGGGCTCTTCTCTGCTTGGCAATTTTCCTTTTTGTTGGAGTTAGAGGAGGAAGAGGGATGGGAACTGCTGGAATACAAAGATTAAAAGCAGGTGCTTTTTTCACTTTTATCCAGCAGGACAGTTGGGTATTGAATCAAAGGCTGTGGGGTCTGTGGTGTTTTAAGGATGATCTACAAAGTGGTTAAGGTAGAACATCTGTGAGATGTGTGTGTGTGTATAAATACAGCTGTATGCACTTCTTGGTTTGCACTTCCAAATCCTGAGCTTTTCCTTTAAGCTCCGTCTTTGCTTAGTTCATTTAAGCTAAGTTCATTTAAGCCCTGTCTTTGATTAAGCATTTCTCTTGCAGCAGCTGGAGCCTCTTGGCTCTGCTTGGGTTCTGTGCTGAGGGCTCTGGAAATGCATGGAAATGCATGGAAAATCCCACAGGCAGAGTGTATTGTCTCCACCAGTCCTCAGCATCAAGATGCTCGGAAAAATGTGTAAAAGTTCCAGATAAGATAGTAGTGCATTTGTTGCAGAATATATTTTTATTTCTATTTTTCATTTTCACTCTCTTTTCCCTCACACCTTGTGGCTGCAGTTTAGCCTAGAGTACAAGGGCTCCTAACATTTGCATATTTTTCTTTGTTTCACTGAGCAGTGAACTCCAAACTTTAAAAATACATTTAAGCCTTTATTTTTTTCAGAATATTGTCAAAGTAACACTGAGTTTTGAGCTGATACCTGGCCTCCCTCAGATGGGAAGTTCCTTTGGGTGCTTGTCCTGTTGGGTCCCCAAAGAGGTGGTTGTGTTCCCTCTGGCTGTGCAGGCTGGCTGATGGGGACAGTGACACATCTGTTAGACAGCCTCTGCCCACAGATAAGTTTTGGCAGGCTGGACCCAGCTCTGGCGAGCTCCAGGGCAGGACTGGAGCCAGGTCTGGCTCTGCTGAAAGGGCTGGAAGCCCCAGCAGGCAAAGCCAGCGAAGAGGACCTGGGCTGGGAGAGCAGAGGTGCCTTTAATTTTGCCTAATTTAGGGGTTTTTTTGAAGTTGTTGTTCTAATTCTGAATTACCAGGTCATTTCTGCTTAGATACGGTCCAGGCAGGGCTGAGTTTTCCAAAGATGTTTAAAGTCAGCCTGTGCTGCTTTAGAGCTGTGGGTTCTCTCTGCTGGTTGCAGTGGTGACTTAGGGACCCTCAGATTCTGAGGTGCCTTTTAGACACCTAAAATTAGATGGGGTGGTGTCATCCAGTCTTAGCTTCTCCCCTACTTTCATCTGAGTCTGTTTTCTTTGGGGGAATTTTAATTCCACTTTGAATGACTGTGATGTTCTGAGATGAAAACTTGAGCCTGACCCTTCTGCCTGAGCCTGGGGAGGGCTGGGAGCTCAGCAGGGCTCTCAGGGAGTTGTTAATTCAGAGGGGAGATTTAAATCTATTATTGGGTATTCTCTGCCACATGGAGTCACAGGGATAATGAAATAGCCCAGCTTCCTGAGTCTTAAATTCATTGTGGTACTAAAATGTACCCAGCCCCTAAATAATATGTTTTTACTGAAGTTTGTGCCAACTTCAGATACCACCAAAAAGTCTCTTGGGCATGTTACCTGGGTTTTAAATGAATCCAAGCTCAGATGGGCATTCAGGCAGTGTTGGGATCCACGGGAGAAGCTTTTCCTACTGCATCTGGTGTTGGGGATGCCTAAAGGAGCTTTGAAAAGACTGGGATGCTTCTAATTAATAAGGTTACACTTCATGGATGCAGGCTAGAACTTTTTACCTTTTATTTCTTTTTAATTAAAGAAAGGATGGTTGTAGATTAAACAGCAGTGAGTGAATTGGAGAGAATACTGAATGTGGAGAAAACCTTGTTTTGGCCTACTTAGAAGGGATGAATGCTGTAAAGTCACAAAGTTTTAGAGAAATACTAATTTTAGTTTTATAATTCCCTTGCACTTGCAGCACAGGAGCAGAAAAGCTGCTGAGCAGCATTTTCAAGGGAAGAACCCACTGCCACAAGGTGTATTTGAAATGAGGATTTTAGCAGGTTTTCAGTGAAGCTTTTTTTTTTTTTTAGAATGAAAAAGGGTGGGGTGAAAAGGTCACATCAGGAAGAAGTGTTTCTTTAGGTGTCTGGAGCTGTTGAGGAGCTTCTGTGGGCTGTTTGATTCAGTATTGTCATTGTGAGGCTCCTGCTGGCTCTGGTTTTTCTGTTCCATCCCTGTCTGTGGGCCAGAGTTCAGCCAGGGTGTGAAAAATGTTGAGCTGTGCCTGTTCAGCAGTGCTGAGCAGGGGCCCTTGCTGAACCTGGGAAGGCAATTCCTGTTTTCCTGTCACCAGATCAGGTGTCTTGGTTGGGAAAACCCAACCAGCTCACTTGAGTTGCCATACAAATTGTGGTGCAGCTCTTGACATAAACTGATTCTCCGTGGGCAGCTCTTCAGTTTGTGTTTGAAATGGGGGTGATGGGGTGGTGCTTCTTGCAGGAGCTCAGTGTGTAGAACACAATGCCATTCCAAACTGTCCATGGGTTGGTTTTAGTGCTGCCAGAGGAGGGAATGGGACAATGGAGGGGGTTTTAGCCAAAAGAAAGGGAGGATCCTGCTTGCAGTGTCTCAGGCCTGTTGGAGGCTGGAGGAAAACATGGTTTCTCTTCCTGTTCAGGCCTCTGCTGTGAAATTCTGTATCTCTGTTTCATCAAATCTCTGCTCACACAGGTTTGGGAGGCTGGTGCCACTTCCACGCTCAATCAGATTGCATTTCACAATGAGGGAAATGAGTGTGTGTGATTTTAATTTTAGCTTCATGGATTTTTCATAAAGCCCATGATGCTTTCTGGAGTAATACAGTTCCTTTTTCCCTAGGGCAGTGCTCTAATTCACATTGTTTTGGTTGCTCTCATGGCAGGTAGAGCAATTCTTGCTCTCTGCTTACTCAGTTTATCTCATAGTCAGCCACTGAAGTTATTTGACTGCTTTGGTGAGAGAACACAGTGTTTAAATCAACAAATATTGAAGGCTTCATTCGGCCAGGTGCCTAAAGCTGAGCTCTAGAAACCTCCAGCTGTGGCTAGAGAGTTTCTTTTTTCTTGCTTTTCTTTTTCTTCCTGGCACTGACTTTGCTGCAATAATTGCTTAAATGGCCTTTTAAAGACCCTGAATGCAGAAAGAGAAACAAGAATTGAAAGAATAAAGGCATAATTGTGGCTCCCTCTGCCCACAGCTTTTCAAATAGTTAAATAAAACTGTGAGAAAAGCAGCACTTTATCTTCTCCCAGACTTATTGCTATCAAAAACAAAGCCTTGGGACACAGGGAGGTCTGGGTGGTGTGAGAGGGAGCAGGTGGAGGTGATAACTTTGAATCCTGCTTGGAGAGCCCTCAGTTGCTGCTCCTGCAGGTGAGATTGTGGTTCTGTGCTCCAGAGAGCACTGGGCAGCAATTTTTGGATGTTTTGGAGCTCTCTCTGGAGGCTGTGAGCCAGCAGAGCCCACGTGGGAGGCAGTCCCAGGCTGGCTTGCCTGGAATTAGGGGGATTGGATCTCTTAGTGCAGTTTCTCATCAGGAAAAATGTCCAGAGCTGATGCCCAGAGCAGAGTGACCACCCAGGGTTTGGAGAGAGTTTCCAGATCCATCTGGAAAGATGCTTTGTGCCCAACATCTGTGGCTTTCAGCTGGAAATCAGGAGCATCAGAGGGAATGTCCCCCTCTTAACTGATGGGCAGTCTGAGGCTGGAGGGCTCAGATGCTGCAGGAGGTCTTTGAGATGCCTCAAAGATGGGTTTTGGGAAGAGCTGTTCTGGTGAGTTGGGTGGTTCTGGGTCTCCTCCATGCTGACCTTTGCAGGGAGCTGCCTGTGCTTGGAGCTGGGCTTTGCAGTCAGCTCAGGCATGCTGGACTTGTCATCCCAGGACCCTGATGGTCCTTCATGCCTGGGACCAGGTTCTTGCCAGTTTAGGAGAGACATTTGTGAGGCAGCTGAGGGAGCTGGGAAGGAGCTGGAGAATTGCTGAGGGAGCTGGGAAGGGGCTGGAGAATTCCTGAGGGAGCTGGGAAGGGGCTCAGGCTGCAGCAAAGGAGGCTCAGGGGGAATTTCTGGCTCTGCACAGCTCCTGGCAGGAGGGGACAGCCGGGGGGTCGGGCTCTGCTCCCAGGGAACAGGGACAGGAGCAGAGGGAACGGCCTCAGGCTGGGCCAGGGCAGGCTCAGGGTGGGCAGCAGCAGGAATTTCTTCATTGGAAGGGGCTGCTTAGGGAATCCCCATCCCTGGAGGTGTCCAAGGAACACCTGGAAATGGCACTCAGTGCTCTGGGCTGGGAACAAGGTGGGGGCTGGTCACAGGTTGAACTTTATGGTCTCACAGGTTTTTCCAACCTTGATTCTGGGATTCAGAATGTTGTTTTCCTTGCCTGTTTGCTAAATGGTGCTGATACCCAGTGGTTTGGCTGTTCCTCCAGTGTGACTCCAGGCTCTTTGGATCCTGTAGGTGAAAATTGCTTTGATGGGAGCTGGTTTGATCCCCTCTGCTCTGACAGAGCTCTCCCTGTACTTCTTGTGTTGCTTTTCATAACTGTCTGGTCTCTGGAAGGAAAACAAGCCAAGGAATCCCTAACAGCAGGTTGATGTGATCATTGCACTGAGCGTGCCAGTGAATTGTTATCACTCCTGATAGCCTGGGGAGCTGCTGGGTTGTCATGTCAGAAACTTTCCTGCAAGTACATGACATTCATGGTTGGATTATTTTCAGCTTGGATTTGAAATCTTTGATGGGACAAAGTCATTGATGGAGGAGCAGGGAAATGTTGGGAAGGGAAGGAAAAGGAATATTTTATGTGGGCATTGTTGTGCATGAGCTTTGTCAGGCTGCAAAAACCTTGTTGCATTTGAATCACAGAATTATTGTAGTCTAGAAATGCATTTACCATGCTTCACTCCTGTGTTTTCTCCTGCTGTTACCTCTGAAATGAAACCATGAATCCTGGTCCCGTTGTGCTTTGTCATGCTGAAAGAGCCAATTCCCACTGAACAACATTCCCAGGAGAGCTGGGATAGCCAGGGAGTGATTCCTTGTGATGTTCCCTGTAGCAGCAGAGCCCTGATGTGGACATTTGGCTGCTGGGCTGTGCGTGTGCCATGAAATCTCACTGGGACAGCCCTACCAGTGAAGCTTTTCTGTGTCAGACTGGCTTCGGGAAGGGCTCTGCCAGAGATCCGGATGCAAGATGGGGCAGAGTTTTGTTTGCCAGGTGAGGTGTTGACATATGGTCCAATAAATGCAGTTGTTGGAAAAGGCAGAGATAATATTTACCTTGAAAAATCCGTTGTTGGGAATAAATGGCCACATCTGCAGCTGAGGCAAGGGGGAGTAAGTGCACTGCTGTCACCTGGGCCACCCACTCCAAATGTCACTGTGTGAGGATCCAGGAGGGCCAGGCAGGTGGGTGAGGGAACAACCTGGCACTCAGTGCTGTGGCGTTTGATCCACAGTTGGATGATCTTGGTGGTCTTTCCCTACCCCAAATATTCTGGGATTCTGTGATATACATCAGAATATACATCTGATATACATCAGGCAGGGTGCTGGAGGAGATTGCTCTTACACTGTGAGTAGCTGTACCTTCCCTTGGGAGTTTCAGCACCATTTGTGACCCTTTTCTTCTCTCTTCCTCCCTCTCCCTCCAGGGTTTAATGCCATGGCTGCAGATGAAAGTGCTACAGAAAAGCAAGTGGGGGAACCAAAAATGGCAGTGGATGGTGAAACCAACGGTTCCTGCGAGCACAGCGAGGGTGGGGGCCACCCAAACCCAGCTAAAAACACTCAGGACAACACAAAAGTGAGCCAGCAGGACTCTACTACTAAATTAAATAGGATAGCAGAAAACGGCATTTCGGAGCGGGACGGCGAGCCTGGGAAGCAAAACCATCTGAAAGCAAATGACTTCACACAGACTTCTGTCACAGGGAGCAATGGATATATCCTAACCAAGCAGATGGCACAGGAGCAGCCTCTAAGGACTACCAGCTTTGCTTCTCTCACTGGCCACGCTGCAAAAACCCTGCCTGGAGGAGCAGGCAAAGGCAGGACTGTGGGGTCCTTTGCCCAGCTCCAAGCCACGATGCCAAGCAAGCTCGGGGAGGGCAGTAAGGACACGGATGCTAAAAAAGCCCCCGCTGCTAACGCTGAAGTCAAGGTCCACCGAGCACGGAAGACAATGCCTAAACCCAGCCCCAGCCTGGTAATGTACCTGCCCAGCACAGAGCTGCTGCTGCTGGGCTTGCTCTTGGCTTTCTCTGGGGGTGTGAGGGGTACCTGCCTGCATGGCAGCCCGTGGTGTTCAGAGCTTGCCTGCTGTGAGGATTGGTGTTTTGTTTTATTTTTTTTTTTATATATATATATATATATATATATATATATATGTAATTTTTCTATCTTGCTGCAGACAGAGATGTTAAAATAGATGGTCACGTGGCTGCCACCACCTCCCGTCCCCAGTGTGTTTCTAAATATATAATTGATCAATTGCCTCCTCCAACAGATCTATGTGAGACACTAAATGGCCTTTCTCTCATGGCTCTGTTGCTCAGCAGCCTCTGCTGACATCCAGAGATGCTTGTGAAACAAATTAGATTTCTTCTAAGGTCAACCCAAAGGAAATTAAGCATAGCATGTAAACTTGAGGCTCCTCCTAAGCTCAGAAGCTGTCAAGGAGCTGGTCTGAGAGGCAGCTTGATTGCATTGCTGTAGGAATCATAGGGCTAAAACTGATGATATTTTCTCACCATGTCATTGGGAAATGTTCTCCCCAGAATCCCTAGGGATGGATTTACCATCACTTAAAAAGCAGAGCCCTGCTTTTTTTGTGGAGGAATAAGGAGAGGTCATTCTGTGCATTCATGTTCAGTGGGGAGGATGGAAATGGGCCTTTCTTTGTCATGGAACAAGTTTGGTTATTTTTTTGGTTCTTTGCCTGAGGTGAGGAACAGATCATGCAACAGGCAGATCTCCACTCTAAGCAGTTGTTTTTCATCCCTGTGGTGCTTTGTAAGACTACAGTGAGCTGGATCCTCTCACTGTGCTGTGTCTGAGGGTGGAGGGAGACTGGCTTTTAGGTCAAGGAGAGGATTAGCCATGGGAGTCATTCCCAGAAATGCATGGAAGCTGCTGCAGCTTTGTGAAGGTCGGTGGAATTCATTGATGCTGTGATCCTGCAGATGCAAAGGGGCCCTCAGATCCCCCTCATATCAGCACAGCAGTGGTGAGGTGTGAAGGGCTCAAAGCTGTGAGTCCCTGTGGTCTGGAGCAGGGAAAGAGAGAGAAAAAAGGGAAAAGAGAGGGGTGGCACCTCGCCAGCTGCAGATGGGGAAAGGTCCCTTGGCTGTGGCACCACCTGTGCCTCCGGAAGCAGCTGGGAGTCCAAAGAGCACAGCAAGATCAAAACCTGTGTCACCAGGCTCAGGAGAGGGGCAGAAGCCACAGCTGCCTGCCAGGGTTTCCAGCCAGCCCCCCAAACCACTCATTTCCCCTCTGTCTTTCCCTGGCTGCGTTTGAATTCTCTGCTCTCACCCCGGCTGTGTTTCCTGCTTGCACAGGGCAGCCCAGCTGCTGTCAATATCCCATCAGGATGTCTCTTACCCAGGGAAGGCTTTGCAGCCCAAACTGCCTCCAGTCCCCAGTTCTGCGCTGGAATTAGGCTGGGCAAACCCCCAGGCCCTTGTGGAATTTAACACAGAGAAAGGTCCCATGGGGCTGAGCAATTGAAAGAGGCAATTCCCTCCTAAAAGGCGACTTCTAGGTTGGGAGGGAGTGTTTCCCTCATTCATATTTTATGATACATCAGAAGAATATTTATATTCAATCCCTTGGGCTTCAAGGTTTGTCTCTGGGAGGTGGCACGTGGTGTTGGGGAGCGCTGGGATGCAGCTCACTGGGATGGTGCTGGTGATCCTTCTTTGCTCACATGACAAAAGCAGCTGCAAAAAACCAAAGCCTGCACTTGTTGGCCTGCTCCAGAAAGTGCACAGCCTGTCCTCAGCTCCTCTGGCCATTTGTCTTGGGCTTAAAATAGGGAGAGAAGCAACATTCCCAGGAAGGGTGGTGAGAAGAGGCTGTTCCCATGTTCTCCAGCCTCTGCAGCTGAATGGGAACCCAAGATTTGATCTCAGTTCTGCAAGACAATAAAACATCTGCTGTGTTCAGCCTTCCTGATAATTGCTGCCTTTTTTCCCCATTGTCTCTGGAATTTACATGCTATTTTCTTTGGAGCAGCAGAGTCCTTGCTAGTTGTCATTCTTCTGTCCCAATTATTTCTTTGTTGAGCTGCTTGGAGGAGGCTCCTCAGCTCAGGAGCTTTTCCTGCACCAACTTTCACACCTTTTCCCCTTCAAAACCTCCATGAAATCAGGTGCTGTATCCCGGGAAATAAATTGTGGAAGTCACCCAGAAGCTGATATTACAGGACAATAATATTTGGCTAATATTTTTTAGGGCATTGTTGTTTTCTTGGTGAAACTGTTCTTGCAGAACTGTTCTGCTTGGGAGGAGGAGGAGAGGAAGGTATTTTGCTGCCTGCAAAGTGTGAACATTTGTTTCCCCTGGCTCCTGCAGAAACCCACTGGGGCCAAAAAATTGTTTTCTGTAATCCAATAGCTGTCAGGGGACCTTGGTAATCTTTTCCTGCACATGTGAATTGGTCTCTGAAAGAAAGAAGAGAATTTTCTCACCAATTTAACCAGCTTTTTCTCTGTTTAGGAGTTGCTTCCTGAATTGGGATCGAAGCTGAATCTGAAACAGGTGACAATTTTAATTGATGTTGTCGCATGTTAAGGTGGTTTTTGAACAGAGACCTCAAAAGAGTTGTTGACAGCATCATTTCTGCTCCCCTTCTGAACAGAGCAGGAACACAAGCATTGCCCTTTTGGAAGAATATTTCTTTCACTCCTAATCCATTTTACAGCCCTGTTAAGAACCCAAAAGTTTCCAGGGCCAGGCATCAGACTGGAAGGCAAGTGTGTCTCTGTGTGTGTGTCCTGTGCTTGGAGAAGGCTCCTCCTGCTTGGGAACCACAATTTCTGAGCTTAATTTCAGTAAAACATAAGGGATAAAAGATGATAAAGGTAGTTGGAGCCTCCCAGAGTTACCTTTGGAGACAGAGTTACATTTGAAGGAGCAGATGGATGAATTGGGAATTCCAGGTTTTGTTTCCTTTTCTTGGTGACCACGAGGCTGGAGCTCAGGGTGTGTGTCTCTGGTGGTATTTTTTTTAAGCTGTGCAGAGGACTGGGTGCAAGGAAATATTGCAAAAATCCTTTAAATGAGTGTTTTGGCCTGATTCACAGTGTGTCCCCAAAATGCCAGGTGCCAGTTTAACTGGGCTTTAACAGTGTGGGCAGGGAGGAAGAGCAGGAGATGCTTTGCTTATGTTGGTCTTAGCAATATTCATCAAACTATTCCCTTAAGTAACATTGCCATTAAATACCTGAACCCAGAGCTTTGAAACTGCCTCCTTTGTGTGTGCACACAGGTGCTGCTGTGCTGACCTGGGCTGGGGCTGCTCTGCAGGAGCCTCTGGCCTAGGGAACACCCTGTGCCCATCTCTTGGGGCCAGGCAGGTGGCAGCCAGGGGATTGCAGGGGTCTGGGATTGCTCAGCAGGCTCTGACCCTCCCATGTGCAGGAAACATAAAGCAAAAGGGTAGGGTCTGATGGAGATGATGGTAATGGGGATATTGTGTCCTTGGGGAGGACTTAGAAGGCCCATCCAGGATCCTCTCCAGAGGGATGTCCAGGTGTGTTCGACTGGACTGAAAGAGTCTGAGCTTGGGCAGAGTTAAATATCACAGGATCACAGAATTTCCTGAGCTGCAGGGACCCCCAGGATCCCCCAGCCCAGAGCCCCCAACAACCCCACCCTGGGCACCCCTGGCAGCGCTGCCCAAACGCTCCTGGAGCTCTGGCAGCCTCGGGGCCGTGCCCATTCCCTGGGGAGCCTGGGCAGTGCCAGCACCTCTGGGGGAAGAACCTTTCCCTGCTCTGCAGCCTGAGCCTGCCCTGGCCCAGCTCCAGCCGTTCCCTGGCTGCTGTCCCTGGCCCAGAGCAGAGCCCGGAGCTGCAGCCCCGGGGAGCTCTGCCCTCAGTCTGCTCCAGCTGAGCAACCCCAGTGCCCTCAGCTGCTCCTCATGGGCCCCTCCAGACCCTTCCCCATCTTCCCTGATGGGAAATCTCCTCCAGGAGTGACAATGCTGCCACTGGGCTCCTCAAGCAGAGGGGTTGCTGCAGAGGGAGGTGAGAATGAAGGCTGTTGTGCAGTACATTTAATTTGGTATTTAACTGCTGGTGCTGGCTGGAGGTGCTGCCCCAGCTCTGACCACAGCCCGCAGAAATAACGGCCCTGGCCCCAGCAGAGGGGTTTGTTTCTGTCAGGAGCCCTGGTGGCACATTTGGCTTGGGCTCCCCTGTTTTGTTTTGAATGATGTTTGACACTTCCTTGCCTTGGAGCAGCTTGGTGCAGGAGGGGACAGGGATGAGACCCACACCTCACTGTGAGTGCTCTGCTTCAGAAACACATTGAGTGCAGGTTTGGGGCCACATCTACGCTTAAGCCCAGTCTACCTGGCTGCCTAAATTATGTTTTTATGTGGTTATGTGACTGCACTCAAATCAGTGCAATTGTAATCAAGTCACAGTGGAATCTCCTCTCTAATGGGCACATGTTAATCAGCAGATGAAAGGTGGCTCAGCCTTGCAGCTGGTTTGATCTAGACTAAGACCAAAGCCTTGCAGGTTTGTTGCTTCAAGGTGAAGCTTGATCAGACTCCTGAAATTCAGCAGTGAAAATCACAATCCTGCAGCAGCAGAGAAAAGGCAGAGCAGCACCACTACAGCTTCTACAGGCACTATCATCTGCTTGTCATCAATTTTTTATAGCAGACTGATATTTCTTGCTTAACCACCACTCACCAGTTGTAAGAGGCAGATCCCCCTGGGAGCTGCTGCTTTGTGCTCTTCAAAGGCAGTGCCTTGGTACAAATCTCCTGACCCTGTTCTGAAGGATGGAGAGGCAGAGCCCTGTTCCCAGTGGCAGCTGCCCTGTTCCCAGTGGCAGCGCTGCTCAGCTCACTCCTCCTGCCCAGCTGGCTGTGGTTTGCAGCTCCTTGCGTGCTGAGATGAAAGTCCTGCAAAGCAGAGAGCTAAAGGAGCACACAGGCTAAGCCTGAGGTGGTTTCAGGCATCAGGAGCCTTTCTGCAGGGCTCTTGGAGCTGCCCTGCTCCCAGGTTGGACCTGTGTTCCAACCACCAACACTCTGGTTTCTCTCCCAGCTTGCTGGTTTTAGTGATGGAAAGACCCTTTAAATGCTGGGCAGTGGGAAAATGTTGTGAGGAGTTTGTAGAGCCAACATGGGGGTCCATTACTGAGGTTGGTTGGTTCTGTAGTTTTGCTTTCAGGAAAAAAAACAAAAACCAAAACAGCTGAGGATATTCTGTCTTTTGCCATTTTAATGACTTCCCCCTGCTGCTGTCAGGGACTTCTGTGCCAATAATAGAAATGTGGTTGTTCCCATTAAAATGTAGACAGCACTTGAGTTTTAATTTTTGTAAACACATCAAATATTGTGTTCTTACCCCAATCTAAGCAATTTTCTTGGCTATATTTCTCACAGTGGCGCTGGACGTAGTGGTGGTCCCATTTTTGCTGTTTCCAGGCACAACCATTGCTAGAAATGCTGGAATATGTGCCCACCTTCTTCACTCTTTCCTGTGACCTTACAGTCTTTGCACAGATGAGCTGATACCACATGAGAAGCTGCAAGAATTTCTTTTTCTCTCTCATTTATAGTCCTTTCTTGGCCTCCACTGGCCCACAACGTGTGACCACAGGGAGCTCAGACTGCATCCTGGAGTTTCCTTTGCATGGGATTCTGCTCTCAGTACTTCTCTCAAACTGTGGATAAAACTTGTGTGATAAGAACAGCAAAGATATAACTGTTCTGTGTAGCTGAGAACAAGGAAAGGTGGTGAAAAAACTGACTTTAAAATTTATGCTGATCCTTTTGATTACAATCATTAGAAGTAATATTTTTATACACATGAGGGATCTCTTCACCCCTTTCTGGGAATTCTTGTTTTTTGCCATTGCTGCATATGCCTCCAAGTAAATTTTTATTTCACATGACTTAATTTGATTTAAAAAAACTTTCAGCAGAAGTGCCATGAAAAAGTCACATTTTGCAGTTGTGCAACCTGTTGAATATTTTAAATTTATTTCTGTGTTGTAATTACTGAGGGAGAGAATAACCCCAAGCTAATAACATAATACTTTTTAATTTAAAAATTGGATTGTATTCTTCCAAGCAGCCTGGCATGGCCTGAGTGTTAATTCCCAGTGTTTGGGAGTAACAGCACCTTTTATCAGAGGCCAGTTACAAAAACCTGCACTTAAAGGGCACAAAATGCAGCCCTGGTTTACACTTGTGTCAGATCTGCCAGTCCCAAGCTCATTTTTCTAATTTTAAGTTAGAAATGGAAAGCATTGGATATTTCAGGGGACTTGGGAATTCTCAGAATAATTTTGTAGCCAAGAGTTACTGTTAACCTTTAGATCTATAAACTCAGGACTTTTAAGAGGTATAAATAGTATTGTTGAGACTAGTCTTGGCATGCTGTACCCTGCACTCCTGACAGGCATTTTTTAAGGGGTAGAAAAACTGAGAGCAGACTCAGGAGAGATCCAAGGTCCAGAAAATGATCCTGTGGCCACTTAATTTGTTTGTTCTATTAAAATTACTGAAGAGAAAGTTAAAAAAAAAAGCTGGTCACAGTCCCTAAGTATCTCCTGGGAGTGAGAGGTTCTGATGAGACAGGGCTTTTTAGTTTAGTTGCAAAAGCATAATGCATTTAATTATTTGACAGTGAGAGCAATTAGGCATTGGAACAACATATCAAAGGCTCTGGTGGATTTGTCGTCTTTGAAATCGTTAATCCAAGACTTGCTGCCCTTTTAGAAAAGCTGTGGCAATTGAGCCATAAGTTATGGGCTTGATGCAGGAATCATTGGCACTTTGGCCTTTTGCTGTGGGTCATTTCTGATTATCATCAGAGCTGTGCTAGGCCTGGCTCTGCCAGCACCACACACGTGGCACAGCCTAATTAGGGGAATCGGCCTCTTCCCAGTTTGTTCCCAAGGTCACATTGCTGGAGAGCAGTGGCTGGGGGTGCCTGTCTGAACCTCACTGCTTTTATTGCTTCCTGCTTTTGATTCCGGCCCTGCTTCCTCCTGGATTCCTCTTTCTGTTTGGGTTTTTCAGCTGTTGCTTCTCAAGTCCCTTAAGGAGAGTTCTGCTGCAAGTGGGCAGCACTTAAACCTCACAATCACGGCAGGTTTGGGTTGGGAGGGAGCCCAGTGCCACCCCTGCCATGGCAGGGACCCCTCCCAGTGTCCCAGGCTGCTCCCAGCCCCATCCAGCCTGGCCTTGGGCACTGCCAGGGATCCAGGGGCAGCCACAGCTGCTCTGGGCACCTGTGCCAGGGCCTGCCCACCCTGCCAGGGAACCATTCCTGCCCAAGATCCCATCTAACCCTACTCTTTTTCAGTGTGAAGCCATTCCCCCTTTGTCCTGGCACTCTGTGCCCTTGTCAAGAGTCTCTCTCTTTCTTGTAGCTCCTTCAGGTGCTGGAAAGCCACAATGGGGTCTCCCCAGAGCCTTCTCCTTTCCAGGCTGAAGTATCCCAATTCTCCCATCCTTTCCTTGTGTTCTGCTGCTTGTGCTCTTGTTTTGCTCTGCCAGACCTGCCTGCTGTAGAGCTGGATGCAGTGGGATAACTCAGAGGGCAAATCCAGTGTAAAATGTCACAGCTGAGGCAGCTTTTGCCCCAGTGTTGCTGAGCTGTGGGGGCAAAGGACAAGCAGAGACTTTGTTTCATGTTCCTCCATGTTTCCTTTTCTCACCAGGTAGCTCCTTGTGAGGCTGTAACAGGAAAATGTTTCAGTGAACTGGACTAAGGGGCCTTGCCCTGACCTTGACTTTCCTTTGCCACGTTTGACACAAAAGGCACAGGAGTAAAAGCACCATTAAACCAAGCCATGCCTGTTAAAGAGTAAACACAGATGGAAAAAGGAAGTACAAACACAGTCTGGACCTCTCTGTCTGAGGGTTTTAGGGTACATAAAATAGAGTTAGATGCTCAGGAAGGGGATTGTTTCCTGTATTAGAGGAGGAAGCCATTGAAGTAACATCAGACACTGAGAAATGGCACTCAGGGACATGGCTGAGTGGTGGACTTGGGACTGCTGGGTTAATGGTTGGACTTGGTGACCTTAAAGGTCTTGTCCAACCTAAAGGATTCTCTGTGGAGCTGTAGGAACTCTTCTTTCATAATCAGAGGTGCAGGATTTGACTTTGTGTTGAGTACAGGCTCAGATCAGAGCAGGTGTGAGTGGCTGTGGTGTCTGGGAGGGGCTGCAGGTGCAACTACAAAATGCCCTTGGTTTGCAGTAGGAGCCTGGAGCCTGCCTGGGGCTTGGAATAGCAGCAGCTGGAGTGGGAATATGTGGGTTAAAGAAAGCTTGGACAGCTCTCTGTAGATGCACTTCAATTTCAAGGAAAGAGCTGCTTTGGCTGTGTTTGTTGTGTGCTGGGCTAGAGGGGGGAGCCTTTGCTGAGGCTCAGTGGTGCCAAATGCTGTCCAAAAGGGAAGATCCCTTTCCTTTGCTGCCTGCCCCTCTAAAACAGCTCTGCAGGAGTGTTGCAGAGGACACTCAAGGTGTGTTCCAGGGAACAGGTGCTTTGGTTGAGTTGGTTCCTCTTCTCCAGGGCCACTCAGAATTAAACAGGTGTCCTTAAACAGGGTCTGCTCCTTGTCATTGCCTCTGCGAGCTCCCTACCACCTGCACAGCCTCCAGCTCGGGAGGGAGCCACCTCAGCCAGGCTGGGAATGTTTAGGCAAAGCCCCCTGACATCCTGGAGGAAAGACTCTGTGCTCTGCTGGGAATGTGGTCCTACCTTCAGATGAAAGTGATTTTGGTCAAGAGAAAGGAATTCAATTAATTTCCTGATTTTTGAAAATTACTTATTCAATGCAGAAACTCAGTTTAACTGCCTTTTGTTTTCCAGCATGCAAGTAAAGACCCCAAAGATGGGAGAGACAGCAGAGATCAGAAAGAATCCAAGGAGAAGGAGTTTGAGAACATGCTGGACTTTGTGAAGCCGTTGTCGTTGCCCTCTCTCCCGGGCCTTCACCAGTCTCTACCTCAGAACCAGAGCTATGTGGCCACCACCAAGTCACAGACAGGTAAAAAGGGAAGGCTTGGAACGTTGGACTCATGAGCAGCTCCCACCTGCCTAAGCTGTGTGTGAGGCTGAGAGGGAGATGAGGAGTTGAACAAGGATTAAAACCTCTGGTAGTACCTTTTTGCCACTCAGTCTCCTCTAGGGTTCCCTTCCCTGCCTCTGCTGAAGGCTTTTCTTGGAGAAGACACTTTGATTTCTTTTTCCTCTGGGATTTTCTGAAGAGGCTTTGAATATCTCCACAGCTGTTTACCAAGAATTGCAGCTTTATAAATAAAATTAATTGGGTTCACAGGATTTTTTAGCGGTCTCTTCATAAATTCTGGTGAAATTTCATTACCATGGAAGATGAAGAAATGCTTTCAAGGAACAGGCTGTTCAAGTGCAAGCAGTAACAGTGGTGCTGAAGCTGGCTGTTCCTAAAAGAGCCTGCACCAAGCATCCTGCTGTGCAGTCAGCAAAGACAGCAGCAGGCAGAGAACTGTGATGTCTGGTTTGATTAGAAGGCCAAGAGGGAGACTTAGCAAATTAAGACCCAATCAAAGGAGTGAAAGGAATCAAACAGAATTCCATAGCATGTGTGAAATGAGGTTAAATGGCCAACATTATCTAAGGTGTCTTTTCCCTGTGTGTTCTTCAGTTATTGTCAGATTGCTTCCATTGTCGGTGGGTATTGTTGGCCTTGCAGTCTCAATTTGAGCAATTGGATTCCATTCAGCCTCCTACAACATCAGCAGCACTGCCAAATGCAGGATAATTTAAGGATTTGATGCTGTGTGTGCTGATGGAGTGGCCAGGAGTGTGCAGAGGGCAGTGACAGTTTGGGAAGCGCTGCAGCCCTGGCTGGGAGCTGTTTGTGTGTCTGCACATTTGTGCCTGTCATCTTCTGCTTGACTTGTAAATAAATCAGTTGGAGTGGGAAGTTTGTTCAGGTTGTGCCCTCAGGTGTGATTTCATAGAATCATGGAAGGTTTGGGTTGGAAGGGACTTTTCAGATCCCATCCCACCCCTGCCATGGCAGGGACCCCTCCCAGTGTCCCAGGCTGCTCCCAGCCCCATCCAGCCTGGCCTTGGGCACTGCCAGGGATCCAGGGGCAGCCACAGCTGCTCTGGGCACCTGTGCCAGGGCCTGCCCACCCTGCCAGGGAGCAATTCCTGCCCAAGATCCCATCCAGCCCTGCCCTCTGGCACTGGGAGCCATTCTCTGGGTCCTGTCCCCCCAGGCCTTTGTCCAAAGTCCCTCTCCAGTGCAGCCCCTACTCTCTTATCTCTTTTTTCAATTCCTGAGCAAACAGGGTTCCTCTGCTTCTCTTTTCCAGCTGCTGCAGTATCTCGGAAGAAAAAACGGAGAATGGGAACCTATAGCCTGGTTCCCAAGAAAAAGACCAAAGTGTTAAAACAGAGAACAATGATAGAGATGTTTAAGAGCATAACTCATTCCTCTGTGGGTGCCAAGGTAAGGGCAGCACTGAGCCCACTGCACATGTTTGTTGTCACTTCCACGTCTCTTGTTTGGACACCAAACCCATGTGGAGGTGCAGGGATATCCTGGCTTGTTGAGATCACCATCTTCCCTTCTGAGTCTCCACCTTCCCTCTGGCAGCAGCTTCCTGCCCAGAGCAGCAAGGCTGCTCTGGGAATGGCTGTTCAGATACTAGCTCCTAAACAAACTTTTTCCAATGAATGTTCCCCTTTTGTGCTGTGAATCCTGGGCAGCTGGAGACGTTTCAAGCATACATCTTTTTGTTTTGGTCCTTAAGGTCTCATGTTGCTGCCTGAGGCTGTACAGAAAAACACTTGGTTACTTATAAAAGTTTAGACATGGACTCACTCCTGATTAAATTCTGCTTTTGCTGTGACCTATGCCCTGAAGTTTTGATCTTAGAATTCAAGGAGATCAGTGCTAGGATTTCAAGGAGTGATGTGAAAATCCCAGTGTGACGTAACTTCCTTTTGCATTCCCTAGAAACCTTCCTACATCCCTGCTGGAGCTGCCCCTCCCTGTTGGAATGGGGCTCTCCTCCCTTAACACCCTGTACAACCACCTGAGTCTGGAATGACTCCTTGTGATGCCCAGGTGCAGCAGGGTGAGGTGACACATGGCAGGAGCTCTGGAGGGACACAGAACCAGATTTGAGCTCCAGGCACAGAGGAGAATCTGGGATGGATGCAGCTGCTCTGTCCCAGGAATTGATGTTGTCTTTGTGTCTTCCAGAGTGACAAGGACCTGGGGGATGGCAGCCCTCATGTGAATGGGGAAAGCATAGATGTGGACTCTGAAGAGGAGGACTCGGATGAGTTGGAAGAGGAGGATGATCATGGAGCAGATCAGGCAGCCATGTTCCCTGGGGATGACAACAGGACCTCCAAGGACAGCGCGTCCGACGCAGACAACGCCAGGAAGGTGATTCCTGTGCCCTGAGCAGGATGGGACACTGCTGGGGTATCAAGGATAGGATTGAAGCAATTTCTAGGTTTTTTTTTTCACCTGCAAGATGAGAGGAGGATCAGCAGTAGCAGAGAGGCTCTTTGGTGACCATTTCCTGCTTCCCATTGCACCTGTGAGGGTCTCCCCACCTCCCTGCCAGTTCCAGCCATACACACTTCTGGGATCCACTGCAGAACCCCCACCACGTGTAGTTCTGGGATTTCCTGAGCCAATAGGAGATATCTTCCCAATCTTGCTTGGGGAAGAACTAAAATAATCTAGTTGTGGTTTTTTTCCTAAATTTTGATACACAGTACAGGCATGAGGCTGACTTGGGATTATCAAAGAAGTTGAAAAACTTTATTCTGGAGTAGAATTAATTAATTATTTTCTCCCTCTACCACGGATGTTCCACAATGTGACTGGAACTCACTGAGCTCAGTGCTTGTGCAGGTTGGGGCTGGGGGTTCTCTGGTGTGTGTGGGGCACAGCAGGATGGTGGGGGATGCTCTGCTGGCATCACCAGGGTGGTGGGGGATGCTCTGTCTTGGGAGGCCCGACCTGACTGACCCGTTCTGTTCTTGGGCAAATGGTGGCTGCAGATCGATGATGGCGAGTCTGAGGAAGAGCAAGAGTCTGTAGAATCTGGGGAGGAGGAGGAGGATGGAGACGAGTCTGACTTGGTAAGCTGGGCTGCTGGATGTGTTTTTCAGCCTGTGGCTTGTTGATAATAATTTTTCCCCTTTGCACTGCTGCCAGAAAGAGAGAGAGCAAAGCCAAAGCGCTGCAGTTTCAAGTCTCCTCGACAAAACTCATTCTCTGAAACCACCCACACATGGAGTATTGTTTTCCACAAGGTGCTTAACCCTGATCCGTGGCACAATTAATTGCTTTCTGATGCTAACTAATGGGCTTTTGTTGTTTTCAACAAGATGTTGACTGCTTTTAATCATTTGAATGTTAGCAGAGGTGTTTTAGGGTGCTTGAGTTCCTGGATGCACAGTTTGCACGAGGTAGGAGCCAACCTGAAGTTCTGCTGGGGTGGGGTTGTTCCCAGATCCATTGGCCCAGCCCACCACCTAAATTCACTGTACCAGGGAGACAAGTAGCACTCAGACAGACAGACAGACAGACACTCTCCCTGGGACTTTGGTTGTACAGCACCAGGTCAAGACTTTCAGCAGCTGCTGGGGATTTTTATTTTTAGATGGTTGGTGAAGAGGACCTGATGATTTTTTGATCTAAATTGTTCGTTGATTGTCTCTGTCCGCCTCCCTCCCCTTCCCTTAAAAACTGTCTTTCCACAGCCTCTCAAGTTGAGGAGCCAGCATTTAAGGCACCCCAACTCTTCAGTCACCTTGAGAAAATTCTTGATTTTTTGAGCTGAAGGTAGAATCATGCACACAAAACACATCAAGTGAATCACTTGAAGCTCTTTAGATTTTTGTTCCCTGTGCTCTGAGACCCCAGGAGCCTGGGAGAGCAGGGGCTGTGCAGCCTGTCCCTGTTGTGGGTAGCTGAGGCCAGTCTGTTGTGTTAGCCCACACCAAGGCTTGGGCTGGGACTCACGTCCAAACCCCCAGGTGGGATCTCCACATCCTGGACAGAGGTTTGAGCTCTGCTGAGTCACTCAGCTCCCAGACAGGACTGGCTCACACACAAACCTCTCTCCCACGAGCAGCTGGGGTAAAGCCACGTGCTGAGCCCACACTCAGGGTTTTGGGGTAGCACAGACACCTTGGAGAGCCAGGGCTCAGCTCCTCACTGGGGGAGCAGGGCCTGGCACAGCTGCCTGTGGAGGTAAGGCTTGATCCAGCTGCTGGTAGTGGTACCAGGAGGTTTTTCCAAGGCTTTGCTGGCAGCTGGATAAGCATCAGGAGCCGATAGTTTAAGTCTGAACATGAATTTTATGATTGATGCATTAGGCCCTGGCAGGGTTGGGGTGCCTGATTCCTGTTCTGATGTTGGCTTTGAAACCTCAGCCCTGACAACTGAATTGTTTTGAACCAAAACCCAAAGTCTGTTGAGATTCATACATGTGGCTGAGTATTTGCTGCATGATTGGTCTGTGCTGCCCTGTGCCTGGCTCTGCTGCTGTAGAGTTCAGTTCCCCTGGGTCCCCTCCAGCCCTGCCAGGTGGCTCTTCAAGTGCAAAGTGGGTTTTTGGGGAGAAATACAAGTACTTTAGTTTGAAAACCCAACTGCCAGAGTTCAAGAAGCGTTGGGACAGCCCTCAGAGGCACAGGGTGAGGTGTTTGTGCAGAATCAGGAGCTGGACTTGATGACCTTTGTGGATCCCTTCCAGCTCAGGATATTCTGTGATTCTACAATTATTTTTTGGGAGAAGCTGGAAGTGTGCATATACCTGTCCACTTGCAGTGCTGCTCATGAGCATGGTGTGAGGCCTCTGTGGAAGAGAAAGTGCAGCCTGCCCTGCTGAAGTGACAGGAAATCCACCCACACGTGTGCCTGAGTTTCCTTTTCAGTGCTTTAAAGGCATCTTAGCACCCCTTGGTTTCAAACCCCTGGCTCTTCTCACACCACTCCAGCTGGGTGAGGGCTGTTCCACAGAGGGACCCTGGTGCCACCATGCCTGATGTGCACGTGGCCTCTCTGGTTCTTCAGAGCTCAGAGTCCAGTGTCAAGAAGAAGCTGCTGAAGAGGAAAGGGAAGACGGACAGTCCATGGCTGAAACCCACCCGCAAGAGGAGGCGGAGGAATAAAAAGAAACAAGGCGGTGTGCTAGGTAATTAATGGGTTTTGTTAATTAATTCCACCCCAGTGAGCCTCCAGGTGCATGGGGAAGGACCTGAGGCCTGTAAATCTGCTGGGCTCACTCTTTCTGAGGCTGGGCTGTGTGATGAGCCAGGCTGTGAACTTGCCCCTCACTGGCCGGAGCTGCTGGTGTCACTGTAACAGCAGAGCACCTGGTTTTGTCCTTGGAATGCTGGAGGAATTCTATTTTGTTCACTAATCCCTTTATTTTAGAGTATCCAAAAAAAAGGCCTCATGTGGCTTACAAAAAGGAGGAAGAGGAATTTTATGTGGGGAGATAGTGACAGGACATGGGGGAATGGCTTCAGACTGAAAAATTGATGTTGTCTGTACAGGAGAAATTGTTCTCTGTGAGCGAGGAGAGGCCCTGGCCCAGGGTGCCCAGAGAAGCTGTGGCTGCCCCTGGATCCCTGAAAGTGTTTAAGGCCAGTTTGGACATTGGGGTTTAGAGCACCCTGGGATAATGGAAATGTCTATGCCCATGGCAGGGGTGGAATGGGCTGGGATTTAAGGTCCCTTCCAACCCAAACCAGTCTGGGATTCTGTGGCACGTGTCCATGTGGACTCCTGTCCCATGAGCATGTTTAGATGCAGAAGGAAAAGGAAGAACCACCCTGGAATGGTGCTCCATTGTGTGGATGTTTGTGCAGCTGAAGGGGATGTGCAGGTTGGCTTTGCTCCTTGTGGAAGGACCATGATGTTTGGAAGGAGCTGCCTCGGGCCCATCTCAAGTGTGAGTGTTGTTCAGGGGCTTCCTCTTGTTTGTCCTGACTCACTGAGCACCAAAAAATGTTTCAGTGAGCTCTGTTGAGAGCTGAGGAGAGGCAGGAGTGCAGGCTGGATGTGATGCTTCCTCTTTGGGAAAGGTAGCAACATGGGAGAGATAAAGTGGATAGTGCAGCTGTGCCTCCAGCCTCATTGCTAGGGTTTCATACATACACTGCCACCAAAGGGTTTATTTTTATTCTTCTGGGTTTGCTAATTCAGTGCAAAAATGTCATTTTTGCATCAGCAGCTCTTTGGTACTTCTGAGTCAATTGACCATTTTTCAGCCCCTGCTCTGTGCCTGGGCTCTGTCCTCCCTTCCTCCCAGGATGCCACAGGGACCCTCAATCTCTGTCACAGCAAGCTCCTAATTCTGCATTTCAGATGCAGACTGCTTTTCTGCCCCTTTGGCAGAGCTGGGAGCTGGTCTGAAAGGGTAACCAAGCTCTCTTGGCCAGGCTGGACTGGCAGAAGCAAACCAGGAGAGAAAGTGAAGCCAAGGGAGTGCAAAGACACTGTCAGTTCCCTCTCAGGCTCTGAGGACTCCCACAATCTCTTCCCAGCAGCAGCAGCTCTGTTCACTTAGAGGCAGAACTTGACTTTTTTGTGTTTGCCCTGCCACTAAGCTGGATGTCACCTGCCTCATCCTCCTCCTGAGGTGCAGTTGGCTCTGCCTGGCCAGCGTGTACCTGAGCCCTGTGCAGCAGGTTGGGGCCAGGAGGATGCTCCAAGCCCTGCTTCATCCCTTCCTTGTGCCCTTGCAGAGGTGGAACTCATCTCATTTATTCCCTTTTCTTGTTCCCTGCCTGGGTGGAGGTGGAAGCTCATTGTGACCAGAGCAGTGCCCAGATGTGATGTTTGCAATTTCGTGTGCTCTGCACTCATGGTTCCCACAGGGAACCTGCACAGCCTGGGCTTGAGGCACAGCCCCACAGCCTCGGGGTGGCTTTACCTGTGGGGTCTGTGGACATCCCCTGTTCCCATGCAGGTGCTGAAGCCTATAAACCCTCGCTGGGCAGCAGGGAGGGCCCCGGCCAGGAGAACAGCATGGAGTACATGGAGGTGTCCCTGGATTCCCTGGATCTCCGGGTGAAGGGGATCCTCTCCTCACCAGTGGGAGGTGAGTACTGAGGCTAGGGTTGGGTTTGGAGCTGGGTGTGAGGTGGGGATTGGGTTGGGGTCAAGGTTGGGTTTGAGTTTGGGGTTGGGATTGGAATTGGGGCTGGGTTTGGGGTTAGGGCTGGTTTTGTGTCTGGGTTTGGGGTCTGGTTTTAATTTGAGTGTAGGCCAGGTTTGGGGTCAGGACTGTGTTTGAGGGTCAGCTTTGGATTTAGGGTCAGGTTTGGGGTCGGGTTTGGATTTAGGGTCAGGTTTGGGGTCGGGTTTGGATTTAGGGTCAGGTTTGGGGTCGGGTTTGGGGTGCGGTTTGGATTTAGGGTCAGGTTTGGGGTCGGGTTTGG